>CM062809.1:394325164-394925164 GCA_031772625.1 Pinus tabuliformis | reverse complement strand
ATGCTTTTGGTATATATAAAGTCACTGTTTTGATATATATAATGCTGATATATATTTAAAGGTTTTCTCCAAAAAAAAGCAGTGTTTCATAACATAAATGCACAGGAGGTATCTGAATACTGTATGCAATCGTGGTTTGTGGCTTTTGGACAGTTTTAATACACTATTTTTAATACATCATTTTAATACATGCGCGCTGCCTCTCCACCGGTAGCCATACTGTTTTCCCACTGGTTGTGTGTGTTTTTTGGAGAATGCCGAATGCTGCTGCAATAACCATATGGGTTGAGCTCTTGTAAAAAATTGATTAATGTGTTGGTTGGGATATAAAAGATTATTTATATTTTGATGATCGTGTGCACAAGAACCTGACCTATGATTTTTTACATCAAAAGCACATTTTGCCAGCAGAAGTATTTTTTTAAAACAATACACAGATTTTACAGTACACAGATTTTTTTACCAGCAGAAGTTTTTTTACAGTATGCATTCAATCATATCTATTGTGGGAATAGTTCTTACTGGCAAGGAGAACTATCCTGAGTGGTCCCGCATGATAAAACACACCCTCATTTTCAATGAGTTGTGGAAATGAGTGTGTATTGGAGATGGAGACAAAGAGCTAGAACAACCTACCTCAGACAAAGAGCTCACCATTTGGGAAAATAAGAACAACAAAGCCTATGCATTAATTGCAGCATCTGTAAGTGAAGAGGTGAGTTGCCATATTTTGCCATTTTCAACTGCTTTCAAAGCCTTACAAAAGCTGAAAGAACTCTATGACTCACATTCTGCACTTGAAGTTGTTCAACTCATGATTAAACTCTTCACTCTTGAATTGCAAAATAATGATCCTCTTGCTCTTGCATCCGAAGTAAAATCTATAATGCATGATATCAAAGCCACTAAGGTTGAATTGGATATTCCTCTTATCGCTTTTCTCAAGGCAATTTATTCTACTTACTCCAATTATCTTGAGTCATTTCAAGCAAATGGAAATCTTAAAGATATTACCATTGGATCTCTTGTAAAAAAATTTGTTGAAAGATAGAAAGCTTTTGGAAAGAAGACAACCCCTGAATATTCTGAAGAGGCTGTGTGCCTTCCTCATAAAGAAAAGAATCTTGCTCAAGATTCTTCTAGAGGAAGAGGTGGTCGAAGAGGAAGAGGAAGATATTTTAGAGGTAGGGGGGGCAGAGACTCTCAAGGAGAAAAGGCAGACACTCTCAAGGAGAAAAGGCATACTTGTACTGCATACGCTGCAAAAGAAATGGATCACATGATGCCTCTACATGCAAGTTACCATGGGACAAAATTGAGCAGCAAAGAATCCAACAGAAAGGTAAAACTAATGATGCAGAAAAAGGTAAAGCACCTGAATCTGCTCATTATGTTGTGGCACAATGTAATATCGGAGTAAATGAAGACTTATTTAATGCTTCACTTGCTTCTTGGAAAAATGATTGGTTGCTTGATTCAGGAGCAACTTTCCACATGACTCATAGAAAAGATTTTTTTGAAGAATTTACTGACAATGTTGATGGAGCAGTATACTTTGCAGACCAATCAAAAATCAAGCCATCAGGGCTTGACATAATCAGGCTTAAATTGCCTGGTCTTCCAGACTTTCTTCTGCATCATGTTCTATATCTCCCACAGCTGAAAAGAAACTTGCTGTCCTTGGTCCAAAATCCACCAACAAGGTCACTCCATTCATATGTTTGATGGCAAGCTTGAGGTGAGAAAAGCATTTGACCACTTACTTGTCATGAGGGGAATAGAAGAAGAAAGGCTTCTCAAGTTGCAAGGTACCTCTGCTCGTGCACAACATTTCTCATACAATTCTCATTATGAAGAAGGTACATTTCCATCAAGTTTATTATGGCATGCTAGATTTGGAAATTTGAACTATGACAACCTCCGCTTATTGAAGAAAAATGGTGTTGCTGGTTTGCCTACAATTCCTAGGAAATTTAAGCAATGTGATGCTTGCATTCTAGGAAAGCATAGCAAACAGTCTTTTCATGATTAACATTCAAGAGCACATAGAAAACTTGAACTCATTCATTCAGATTTATGTGGTCCAATGCCTGTTCCTTCTGCAAATGGAAATAAATATATGATGACATTTATTGATGAATACACGAGAATGTGTTGGGTTTATTTATTGAAGAACAAATATGATGCTTTTCAAACATTCAAGAACTTTCATAAATGGATTGAAAATGATGCACAATCTCATATTGGGTCTATTCGCACTGATAATGGAAAAGAATACACATCAAGTGAATTTGAAAACTATCTTCGCCAACATGGGAACAAACATCAAACAACTGTGCCTTATAATCCCCAATAGCATGATGTAGCTGAAAGAATGAATAAGACAATCTTAAATATGGTACGCTCCATGCTCTTCTTCAAAAATGTAAAAATAATGTTTTGGGCTGATGCTGTTCTATGTGCTGCATATATAAAGAATAGATGTCCATCTATTGCTATTAGAAATAAGACTCCATATGAAATGTGGTATGGGCACGTTCCTTCGGTAAAGCATCTCAGGGTCTTTGGTTCCACTTGTTATGGCTTGATACCAAAGGTACATAGAAACAAACTTGGTGCAAGAAGTCGTAAGTGTATCTTCCTGGGGTATTCAAACACCTCCAAAGCATACCGTCTCTATGATGAAGTCAATAAAAAGTTTGTCGTATCTAGAGATGTAATTTTTCTTGAATCATCCAAAACTGACACTTTCTCCTACACTTTCTCCTCTATACTACACTGAAAATATTCAAAATACACCATGGTTTCTGATATATAGCTCCTCATATTTTCTCTTGCACTCTTATAGCCTAGACCTATTTGTGGCTCCAAACCCTAAGTTCAACAAACCCTATACTCAAATTTTCACAAACAAACAAACAAATACACATATCTAGCCTCAAATTCATTTGCTTTAAAGTCATATCACTGATCAAAGACTTAGAGAGATCCCCCTCAAGCTCATTAGGGCTAGCTACTGAGCTGAAGTGGTTTGAGGTTACTCTTCTCGATTTCCTTTTCAGCCTAGGAGATTATAAGGACTAACACTGGTAAAAGTAAGAATTGGAAAGAAACACTGATTCAACCCCCCTTCAATATTTCCAATAATGTGATCCTGCAAATACACACTTACATTACTCGACGACGAGACGACTCAAACCATCCAGACACACATGCTCAACATGACTGACCGACGGTGTGAGTGACAAGCGCACCAATTGTTATTGATTGTTGGTCGACCAGGACGATGCTTGCGCAATAGTGTATGTGACTCCATGTTTGAGTGCGACAAATGTTTTCATAGCGAACACAACATGTACACATGAAGCGAAGACCTTGAGCATGACCAGAACATGGTCACAAGCATGAAATTGAAATCAACATGCAAAAGATTGGGTGAAATGATCAAGCAAGGTGGGTGCGAATACTCACACGAGCTCACAGAGTGAACCTGAGTGTGTGCAATCATCAAGTGAAACTCTCAAGGGAGGCTCTAGAATTGGATGCAGACCAAAATTTTGGAGGGTGTTTGTAGCTGCTACAACAAGAGGTAGAATTTTCTATTGAGTTAGTGCCAAGGGAAACTCCAGCATCGGAAGCACCTTATAGGATAAGCACACCTGAGTTAGTTAAGTTAAAGTTACAGTTGAAGGAGATGTTGGACATGGGATACATTAGGCGAAGTGTATCACCTTGGGGTGCAACAGTCTTGTTTGTGAGAAAGAAAGATGGTACCCTTAGATTATGTATTGACTACATGCAGTTGAACAAAGTGACTATCAAGAGCATATACCCTTTGCTGAGGATTGATGACTTGTTCGATCAGCTGAACAGAATAGCAATGTTCTCAAAGATTTATTTGAGATCCGGATACCATCAGGTACGCATCAAAGAGGAGGACATATAAAAGACTGCGTTCAGGACTAGGTATGGACATTATGAGTTTGTTGTTGTTCCATTTAGCTTAACTAATGCTCCAACTACATTCATGTGTTTGATGAATAGTGTGTTGAGTTAATATTTGGATAAGTTTGTTATTGTGTTCATCGATGATATACTAGTGTATTCTAAAAATGAGGAAGAGCATGACGAGCATTTAGCAGCAGTATTGAGGTTGTTGAGAGAGAATCAGTTATATGCTAAGCTGGGCAAGTGTAGTTTCCTTCAGACTGAGGTGCATTGCTTGGAACATGTTGTCTCCAAGGAAGGCATTGCAGTAGATCCATAGAAGATAAGGGCCATCATGGAGTGGGTGGCTCTTAAGAATGTGGATGAGGTGAGATATTTCATGGGTCTAGCAAGGTATTATAGGAGGTTCATCAAGAACTTCTCGCATATTTCTTATCCTATCACATCATTGTAGCGGAAAGGTAAGAAGTTCAAATGGACCGTAGAGTGTGAGGCTAGCTTAAAGAAGCTTAAGGAGTTGCTGACACATGCACCAGTGTTATAGGATCCAGACAAAGAGTTTGTAGTGTGTACATATTCTTGTAAGGGAAGGCTTGGTGGAGTCCTTATGCGGGATGGACAGGTGGTATGTTATGAGCCTTAGAAACTAAACAAGCACAAGGAGAACTATCCCACGCATGATCTCGAGTTGGCAGTGATTATACATGCATTGAAGATGTGGAGACATTGTCTTCTTGACAGGCAGTTTGTGCTTATGAGTGATCACATTGGGTTGAGGTATTTGTTTGACCAGCTGAATCTGAATGCTAGGCAGGCTAGATGGTTGGCCACGAACAACGAGTTTGACTTCGAGATTAGGTACATCAAAGGAAAGGAGAACAAAGTGGCAGATGCTCTCAATAGATGGATATAGATACATCACTTGGTAACTATGAGTTCGTATGGGACAAATTTACAGGACAAGATCTCGCGTGTAGGACAACAGGATGTCAAATATATGGAGATTGTGCATAGGTTGTAGCAGAGTACAGATAGAGGTGATAGTACATGTATAGGTACAAGTGATAGTACAAGTATAGGTATAGTTGATGACACAGGTATAGGTACAAGTAGTGGTACAGGTACAGGTGCAGGTGCACATGACTTGGATCATTATCTTACAACAGATGGGTTGGTCAGGTTTCAAGACAGGATACATGTACAGGATAACAGTGAACTCAAGAAGGTGATCTTGAGGGAATTTCATGCGAAACTGTATTCAGGTCACCCACGTTATCAGAAGACACTCACAATGGTGAAGAGATATTACTATTGGCTGAATCTGAAAAGGGATGTAGCAGAGTTTGTGGCAAGATGTTTCAATTGTCAACGAGTGAAGGCAGAGTGCAAACATCTAGGTGGACTGCTACAACTGATCGTGATTCCGGAGTGGAAATGGGAGGTCATTTCCATGGATTTCATCATAGGGTTGCCAAAGACAGTGAAGTAGCATGATTTCATCATGGTCATTGTGGATAGGTTAACAAAGGTTGCACACTTTGTTCCGGTGAAGTCTACGTTCTCAGCTAGTGATGTAGCATAGGTATTCATCTGAGACGTGGTTATACTACATGGTGTTCCAAAGAAGATTGTATCAGACAGGGATGCAAAGTTTACTTCCAAGTTTTGGAAGGAGTTATTTGCAGGTTTGGGCACAAATTTGGCTTTTAACACAACTTATCATCTGTAGACAGATGGACAGATAGAGAGGGTCAACAAGATATTGGAGGACATGTTGAGGATTTATGTGATGCATTAGCAGAGGAAGTGGGAAGAGCATCTCCCTTTGGTTGAGTTTGCATACAACAATGGTTATTAGGAGTCACTAAGGATGACTCCCTTTGAGACGTTGTATGGGTAGAGTTGTAACCCTCCCATTAGTTGGACTGATCCAGTTAGCAGAGTATTGATTGGACCAGATATGTTGGCAGACATGGAACAAGAGATAAATGTGATCAAGAAAAATCTTAAGGCAACACAGGATACGAAAAAGAGCTATGCTAATAGGAACATGTTTTTCAAGGAGTTGCAGGCTGGGGAACAGGTGTACTTGCGCATCAAACCAAAGAAGAGCTCCTTGCAAATTGGCTCATGTGCCAAGATGGCACCACAGTTTTATGGACCCTTTAGTACCATTGAGTGGATTGGGCCAATAGCTTATCGACTTGCAATGCCTCCGATAGTGAAAGTCCACAATGTTTTCCATGTATCTTTGCTTAAGAAGTATGTTAAGGATGTTGATCATGTGATTGATTGGTATGTATTGCAGGTGGAACCAGATGGAGAATTCCAGTGGGAGACTCATTATATATTGCAAAAAAGGTGCTCATGCTCCAAAATCGAGCAATGGAGCAAGTAAAAGTGCAATGGAATCACTTTGCACTTGATGAAGCTACATGGGAGATGGCAGATCAGATGTAGGCCATGTATCCTTCCTTTTTTGCCGGTTGAGGCAAAGAAACCTTGATATGGTGGTTTGGTGATTGCTTATGGTGGCTTAGTAGTTGCTTATGGTGGTTTGGTAGTTTCTTTATGGTGGTTTAGTATTTACTTATGATGGCTTGGTATATGCTTTATGGTGATTGATATATGATTTATGTTGGTTGAAACATGCTATATTATGTTTTGATATATGCCTTATGATGTTTTGATATATGCAATATGATGTTAGTATATGTTTGATATATGTTTGGTATATCGTTTGGCATAAATTTTGGTATATATATTTTGATGATGTTGTTATATGTACACCCATGTATGGATGTAAATATGTTAATTTTAGGTATGTTCTATGCTTAGAGCAATTTATTTCAATTTTCGCAGTTAGCTCAATATCTTTCCCAGATTAACAATCACATCAGCATTAAAGTAAATTTCAGATAGAACATAAACATAGATCGCAAAAGACAAGCCAAGACAAGAGGACACAAGATGTGGTACTAGCCAGGGACAAACCCCAATGTGGGGAAACCCTTGATAAATTATTCTTATATGTTCTTCAATAGTTCAACAGAGAGAGAGAGAGAGAGAGATAATGCATTTACAATAGAAGTCAACACTTTGACTTATCTTAAATAAGAGCATAGATCATCTCTAAGTAGATGGTACATGAGGTCGTTGAACTCAGTTGAAGACATGCTGCTTCAACTGATTCTCCCAGGTGACTCCATCACGCATCATAGTGCTGCACCTCGTCATCATGCTGCACCTCACTGTGTTGCATCGTGTTGAACCCATCATCACTATGCTAGACCTCATTACCATGCTGTACACATCATACTGCTGCACCATGATTGCTTGTTGTCCTACACAAGAACCATGTCCTTGTTGTCCATCTATCATGCTCCACCATGAATGCATTTGTTGTTGTCGCACTGTTTAGCATTGTTGTGCCATGTCATAGTTTGTTGTCCCAAGTACCAAGCTCTAACAAGCACCATGTCCTGTTGTACCGCTTACCATGTTGTTGTCCCTTGCAGCACCATGCTGTTGTCCCACTTTTTAGCATTGTTGTGCCATGTCATAGCTTGCTATTATTCTATCCATGCATCTTGTTGCATTATCACATTAGTATGCATTCAAACTTCATGGGTCACCTTGTTGTTGTTGCTGTCCCGTTGTGCCATCATTGCACTATGCCATTGCTGCTAGCACTGCTGTCCCACTGTTATTGCTATTCCATGTTTTCCATACTGCTATCCATGGGCAGAGTTCTGGTCACTGGTTAGGGTATCCTACTGTAACCTACAGTAGTCCAACGATCATGCCAAAAACCACCTTAAATTATGCAGCCTCCCTTTCTTTACAAGGTAAGTGACCTCGCTGTTTGAGGAGGCACCTACAGCTCCATGTATAGGGCTGTTTGACCCTCAAAACAACACTTACAGACCTGCAACTTAATCATCCCAGCAAGATCCCTTACTCGGCCTATCTCAGGGAGGATTATCCTTGGTTTTCTTGCCCAAAACAACCTTCTATGAGGGCGGCCTTCACACAAACCTCGCTGCCTCTTCAAACAATTCTCAAGGAGCAAATCAGAGCTCCTTTCCTTGGCCAACAACAAGATAACTTCGCTCTCCAACAGTCACAAGTGTGACCTTAACTTCCCCTCTCCTTTGTTGAAGTAGACTTTGTATTGTGGCCTTCTAGCCCAACTCCTAAGCCCTCCTAACAACAGCTCTGATTTTGTAATAAACCCAAAACTAGGGCTTGCTAGGACAACGACTAGGGCTTCCTTAGGACAACATCTAGGGATTCCTTAGGACTGCGTCCAGGGCTTCCTTAGGACAACGTCTAGGGCTTCCTTAGGACTACATCTAAGGCTTCTTTAGGACTGCATCTAGGGCTTCTTTAGGACTACGTCTAGGGATTCCTTAGGACTACTTTAGGGCAACGTAGAGGTACCTTCCATGGCTGAGATCTGATCTCCATTAGGGCTTCCTCTCATAGATTTTTCTTCCACTAAAACCGAGAACAAGTGGAGAGAAATAAAGAGTGAAGTGTGTGTGAAATGACTCTCAATTCATCTCCTTTTATACTAAAATGTTGAGCACATGTGGGGGTTATTTGGTTGCTGGCCAACCTTGACGAATTGTCTTATAACACAAATAAATTCATAACTCCATGAATACTTATCAGAATAGGATGATCTTTAGATCAATCCTACACCTCTTAATGAGAGGGATCCAATAAAAATATTTGATGCCATAAATAAGATGGCCCACATGGAGTTTGGCCCTAGTTTCCAATATTAACACTCCTCAACTAGGGAGAACTCCATCCGCTGATCCATCTGCTAGACTGTACTATCTCTGCCATCAGTGCCCTACACTGCTCTGCTCTGTCTTGCTGAACCATGAAGAAGAAGAATTGATCGATAATGTCTCATACCATTCTCTATTGACTCGAAGTTATTTCCATATGAAGAGAGTGTGTCATATCACTCTTATTAGTCCTAGATCAGTTGAAAGAGAGTGAGTCATATCACTCTTATTGACCCAAAGTCAGTTCCAATTGATCCCAGATCGATATCAAAAGAGAGTGTCTCAAACCACTCATACTGATCCCATATCAGTTTCATTGATCCCAAATCAATGAAGGTCATCCTAGCATAGGGAGTACGGTAGATACAATGATGCATCCATCGATAGTACTACTATAGTCCCTAACCCCATTTCCCTACTCATTGTCTAGATGATATGTACTTCCCATGAGTTCCAGAATACATGGGTAGGATGCCTCGATAGGAGAACCACTCATCCTGTCCATAAGTCACCACGGGGTATCACAGGGGAAGGCTGAACCATTCACCCTGTTCACAACACACCATTAGGGGAGGGCGAGTCACCCTATGGTCGCTTGTTGCTCCAAGAAGTACCTCAAGCTCCCTAGATCTCCCAGAGCTCAATGCATGCATCATGCAGGACCCTCATAAGGGGGTCTCTCAATGACTCCAATTCATTTGGGAAAGTCACAAATTTGACCTTTCCCCAGGGCTTTGACAGAATGTCTGTGACCTGTACATCAGTCTCAATGTGATGGAGCTTTCCTGCTCATCGATGTACCATATCTCAAATAAGGTAGTATCTGATGTCTATATGCTGGAGCAATCATAGAATATGGGATTCCTCAATAATCAAATCCCCCTCTAGTTGACACAGAAGATCACGGTGGTATCCATCATGTGTCAAACAACTCACTGAAGAGCTTCCACAACCAGGCATCTTCACACGAGATCATACTTGTAGCTATTTATTCGGTCTCAACAGTGCTTATAGCAACCGAATTTTGTTTCCTACTCATCCAGGATATCGAGTAGAACCCAAAGAGAACTAGCACCTAGAAGTGCTCTTGTAATCCTCCACATTCCCTGCCTAATCAACATTCGAATAATCATCCAACTTCATATTTCTAGCAGTGTATCTAAATCCATGAGAGATTGTGCCTTGAAGAAATTTTAGAAGTTTCTTGGCACCAATATAGTGAGGCTCAACCATATATGAGTTCAACATGCTAACTGCAAAACATATATCCGGACGAAAGTTCACCAAGAACGTCCATGCGAATGAGTTTATAAACTCAGAGGCATTTCCCAAATCTGGTCTGGCATCACTACCACATAACTTCTGAAATTTAAGCTCCATCGAGGTAGTCATGGGCTTGCATTTCACCATTCTAAATCCAGAGTCCAACTCCCTCTTACTTCTGCAAATGAGAGGCTCTGCACCTGTCAGGAAGAGGTCGTCCTCAGAAGGTTCCAATATGTATATTCCACAACCTTCAAGCAATGGTTTGGATCGGCTTCACTCCTAGTGAATTTTAGCTTCATCCGGTAGCTATCAATCATCTCATATTAAGCTCGAGGTGTTTTGCTTCAAGCCATAAAGGGATTTCTTCCACCTGCATACATGAGATTCTTGATCATGAATCTCAAACCCCTCGGGTTGTTCCAAACCTGTGGACCTGCTACATGAGGGGAATGGTCCCCTTGTAAGATTTTCCTTTGTTACATCTCAGACATGTATCTTCATGCTCTTTTTGAATTCAGGCATCCCTGTCACCATCTGACTCACATCGGGTAGGGCCCCATAAAGTAGACCTCCAGTGTTATAGATGAGATGTGTCAATTGACATGGTCCCCAATGGATTTCCTGCAACTTGATACAAATTGCCAACCTAGAATCCATGAGTAAAAGCATCTTTGAAAATTCTATTTTCAAACACGTACCTTTCCATCGATGAATGCCACCCAGAAACCTTTGATTTCCATTGCCAGAATGGACACCAGGTTCTTCTAGCGATCAGGTACATAAAAGAGATTCTTGTAAATGAATCGAGTTACCCTCATTCAATTGAGGGGCAACATTCCCTACACCCTTTTCGGGATAGGTGGCATCGACTCCAAGTATAATCCCACGATTGTTTCCATCTCTACCAAATTAGGGAGAGCACCCTTCTATCCGATGAAGTTCCTTGAAGCACTACAATCAATAATCTAGATTCCTAGAGAGTCTGGAGGAGAGGGCCAATATAAGATAATGCTACTTTATCTTACCAAAGACAACATTTGATTCTTCATACTTGGGGTTCCTTGCTTTCTTTGAAGAGTTGGCTATTTCCTTGATGACCTGCATTACTTGTCATTCCTCCGATCATTGAAGATGTCCCTGGAATGATTGTTATCATCATCAAGTGATGTGTTCCTTCCATTTGGACACTCCTTTGCATAATCGCCGAAATTATTACAAACAAGGCATCTGCCTTTCCTTCTATCCTTAGATCCACACTTCCCATTGAAGTGATATTTGGGTAGGCCATCAGAAGCTTCCACTGCACCATTATGATAATATTCTCTGCGTCAAATTCACCCTTGGTGAATTAGAAGAGGGATGAGGAATCCATTGATCCTTTTGTATTTACCCAACTGTCTTTGGTGATTGCTCTTTCACTCTTGTTTGGGCTTTGTCTTCACCTCAACTTTGATACCATGTTAATTTTAGGTATGTTCTATGCTTAGAGCAATTTATTTCAATTTTCACAGTTAGCTCAATATCTTTCCCAGATTAGCAATCACATCAGCATTAAAGTAAATTGCAGAGAGAACATAAACATAGATCTCAAAAGACAAGCCAAGACAAGAGGACAAAAGATGTGGTGCTAGCCAGGGACAAACCCCAATGTGGGGAACTCTTGATCAATTCTTCTTATATGTTCTTCAGTAGTTCAATAGAGAGAGAGAAAGAGATAGTACATTTATAATAGAAGTCAACACTTTGACTTATCTTAATAAGAGCATAGATCATCTCTAAGCAGATGATACATGAGGTAGTTGAACTCAGTTGAATACATGCTTCTTCAATTGATTCTCCTAGGTGGCTCCATTACCCATCATAGTGATACACCTCATCATCATGATGCACCTCAATGCGCTACATCGTGTTGCACCCATCATCACTATGCTGGACCTCATTTCCATGATGTACACATCATACTGCTGCACCTTGATTGCTTGCTATCCTATGCAAGCACCATGTCCTTGCTGGCCCATCTACCATGCTCCACCATGATTTCATTTGCTGTTGTCCCACTGTTTAGCATTGTTGTGCCATGTCATAGCTTGCTGTCCCAAGTACCAAGCTCCAACAAGCACCATGTCCTGCTGTACTGCTTACCATGCTGCTGTCCCTTGTAGCACCGTGCTGTTGTCCCACTGTTTATCATTGTTGTGCCATGTCATAGCTTGCTATTATGCTTCCCATGCATCTTGCTGCATTATCACATTAGTATGCATTCAAACTTCATGGGTCACCTTGCTGTTGCTTCTGTCCTGTTGTGCCATCATTTCACTATGCCATTGCTGCTAATACTATTGCCCCACTATTATTTCTATTCCATGTTTTCTATACTGTTTTCAATGGGAAAAGTTCTGGTCACTGGTTAGGTCATCCTCCTGTAACCTACAACAACCCAACGATCATGCCAAAACCCACACTCTTGCGATCCTCCACACTGCTTGCCTAATCAGCATTCGAATAATCATCCAACTTCATATTTCTGGCAGTGTATCTAAATCCATGAGAGATTGTGCCTTGAAGAAATTTTAGAAGATTCTTGGCCACCAATCTAGTGAGGCTCAATCATATATGAGTTCAACATGCTAACTGCAAAACATATATCCGGACGGAAGTTCACCAAGCACGTCCATGCGAATGAGTTTATGAAACTCAGAGGCATTTCCCAAATTTGGTCCGACATCACTACCACATAACTTCTGAAAGTTAAGCTCCATCAAGGTAGTCATGGGCTTGCAGTTCACCATTCTAAATCCAGAATCCAACCTCCTCTTACTTCTGCAAATGAGAGGGTCTGCACCTGCCAGAAAGAGGTCGTCCTCAGAAGGTGCTAGTATGTATATTCCACAACCTTCAAGCAATGGTTTGGATCGGCTTCACTCCTAGTGAATTTCAACTTCATCAGGCAGCTATCAATCCTCTCATATTAATCCCAGTGTGTTTTGCTTCAAGCCATAAATGGCTTTCTTGCACCTGCATACATGAGATTCCTGATCGTGAATTTCAAACCCCTTGGGTTGTTCTAAACCTGTGGACCTGCTACATGAGGGGAATGGTCCCCTTGTAAGATTTTACTTCGGTACATCTCATACATGTACCTTCATGCTCTTTTTGAATTCAGGCATCCCTGTCACCATCTGACTCACGTCAAGTAGGGCCCCATAAAGTAGACCTCCAGTGTTATAGATGAGGTGTCAATTGACATGGTCCCCAATGGATTTCCTGCAACTTGATACAAATTGCCAACCCAGAACCCATGAGTAAAAGCATCTTTGAAAATTCTATTTTCAAACACGTACCTTTCCATCAATGAATGCCACCCAGAAACCTTTGATTTCTATTACCAGAATGGACATCAGGTTCTTCTAGCGATCAGGTACATAAAAGAGATTCTTGTAAATGAATCGAGTTACCCTCATTCAATTGAGGGGTAACATTCCCTACACCCTTTTCGGGATAGGTGGCTTTGACTCCAAGTATAATCCCACGATTGTTTCCATCTCTACCAAATTAGAGAGAGCACCCTTCTATTCGATGAAGTTCCTTGAAGCACTACAATTAGTAGGTCAGATGCCCAGAGAGTTTGGAGGAGAGGGCCAATATAAGATAATGCTGCTTTATCTTACCAAAGACAACATTTGATTCTTCATACCTGGGGTTCTTTGCTTTCTTTGAAGAGTCAGCTATTTTCTTGATGACCCGCATTACTTGTCATTCCTCTGATCATTTAAGATGTCCCTGAATGATTGTTATCATCATCAAGTGATGTGTACCTTCCATTCAGACACTCCTTCACATAATTGCCAAAATTATTACAAACAAGGCATCTGCCTTTCCTTCTATCCTTAGATCCAGACTTCCCATTGAAGTGATCTTTAGGTAGGCCATCAGAATCTTCCACTTCACCATTATGATAATATTCTCTGCTTCGACTTCACCCTTGGTGAATTGGAAGAGGGATGAGGAATCCACTGATCCTTTTGTATTTACCCAACTGTCTTCGATGATTGCTCTTTCATTCTTGCTTGGGATTTTTCTTCACCTCAACTTTGATACCATGTTAATTTTAGGTATGTTCTATGATTAGAGCAATTTATTTCAATTTTCACAATTAGCTCAATATCTTTCCCAGATTAGCAATCACATCGGCATTAAAGTAAATTGCAGATAGAACATAAACATAGATCACAAAATACAAGCCAAGACAAGAGGACACAAGATGTGGTGCTAGCTAGGAAAAAACCCCAATGTGGGGAACCCTTGATCAATTCTTCTTATATGTTCTTCAATAGTTAAACAGAGAGAGAGAGAGATAGTAAATTTACAATAGAAGTCAACACTTTGACTTATCTTAATAAGAGCATAGATCATCTCTAAGTAGATGATACATGAGGTAGTTGAACTCAGTGGAAGACATGCTTCTTCAATTGATTCTCCCAGGTGACTCCATTACCCATCATAGTGATACACCTCGCCATCATGATGTACCTCAATGCACTGCATTTTGTTGCACTCATCGTCACTATGCCGGACCTCATTACCATGATGTACACATCATACTATTGCACCATGATTGCTTGCTATCCTATGCAAGCACCATGTCTTGCTGTCCCATCTAACATGCTCCACCATGATTTCATTTGCTGTTGTCCCACTGTTTAGCATTGTTGTGCCATGTCATAGCTTGCTATTATGCTTCCCATGCATCTTACTGCATTATCACATTAGTATGCATTCAAACTTCATCGGTCACCTTGCTATTGTTGCTGTCTCGTTGTGCCATCATTTCACTATGCCATTGTTGCTAACATTGTTGTCCCACTGTTATTGCTATTCCATGTTTGCCATATTATTGTCCATGGGCAGAGTTCTGGTCACTGGTTAGGGCATCCTCCTGTAACCTACAACAACCCAATGATCATGCCAAAACCCACCTTAAATTATGCAACCTCCCTTTCTTTACAAGGTAAGTGACCTCATTGTTTGAGGAGGCACCTACAACTCCATGTATAGGGTTGTTTGACCCTAAAAAAAACACTTACAGACCTGCGGCTTAATCATCCCAAAAAGATCCCTTACTCGGCCTATCTCAGGGAGGATTCTCCTTGGTTTTCTTGCCCAGAACAACCTTCTATGAGGGCGGCCTTCACACAGACCTTGCTGCCTCTTCAAACAGTCCTCAAGGAGAAAATCCGAGCTCCTTTCCTTTGTGGCCAACAACAAGGTAACTTCACTCTCCAACAGTCACAAGGGTGACCTTAACGTCCCCTCTCCTTTGCTGAAGTAGACTCTGTATTGCGGCCTTCTAGCCCAGCTCCTCGGCCCTCCTAACATCAGCTCTGACTCTGTAATAAACCCAAAACTAGGGCTTGCTAGGACAACAGCTAGGGTTTCCTTAAGACAAAGTCTAGGGCTTCCTTAGGACTACGTCTAGGGCTTCCTTAAGACAACATCTAGGGGTTCCTTAGGACTGCGTCTAGGGCTTCTTTAGGACTACGTCTAGGGCTTCTTTAGGACTGCGTTAGAGTAGAGTAGAGGTTCCTTCCATGGCTGAGATCTGATCTCCATTAAGGCTTCCTCTCCTATATTTCTCTTCCACTAAATCCTAGAACAAGTGGAGATAAATCAAGAGTGAAGTGTGTGTGAAATGACTCTCAAGTTTTCTCCTTTTATACTAAAACGTTGAGCACATGTAGGGGTTATTTGGTTGGTGATTGACTTTGATGAATTGTCTTATAACGCAAATAAATTCATAACTCCATGAATACTTTTCGGAATTGGATGGTCTTTAGATCAATCCTACACCTATCGATGAGAGGGATCCAAGAAAAATATTAGCTTCCATAAATAAGATGACCCACATGGAGTTTGGCCCTAGTTTCAAATTTTAACAAAATACCGTAACGAGTTGTGTTATAAAACTCCACTATGTGGTATGGGTGTTATGTTATTATGCTATCATGTGGTTATGTTATCATGATGTTATGATGTCATATGAGTTTGTCTTGAGCATGATGATCATTGTAAATATCGTAATGAGCTATGTTATAAAGCTCCATTATGCGGTATGTTGTCATGTTATCATGGTGTTTTGCTCTTGAGCAGATCTTTCATTGTAAATACTGCATCGAGCTATGTTATAAAGCTCCATGAGTAGTATGTCTTCTTTCACCAGGTTGCTAAGGTATATGTGTGATTGAACACCGAGGATGATGTCCCTTAAGGAGGAGGATTCTGTAACAACCCTGGTGAAAATTCCATGTATAAATGTTAAAAACAATAACCACGGATGACTGAGACACTTACTTCAAGCTGAATGTTGGGAAAGACATCCTAGGGTGGTTCATTTGATTATTTATGGCTAAGGAAATTGGCAAAGGCAATGGCTAAGGCATTAAAATGACATTTTGGCACATTTAATTATGAAAATAATGGAAAATAGTAGAAGAAGGAGGTTAAAGGTCACAGGTTGCATGTGAGTAGGAAAATGAAGGAAAATAATGGAAAATGAAGAAAATGGAGGCCTCATTCATAAAAAGGCTTCTGAGGATAAGTTGTTAACCTTTTGTCAGTTCAGTTTTGGTGTTCTCTCATTATTCTCTCTTTCTCTCATACTCTTGGATACTTGGAGTTTTCCTGGAGCACTCTTGGAGGGTGTGGTGTACATGGATTCTTGGAGAAAGAAGGAAAAGGAAGAGCAGGAAAGCGCAAAAAGACATCGACATCAACAACTACATCATATTTTCTTGCAAGTACCGAGTTGCACGTATGATTTCTTCACTAGTTTTTGGCATGCATGGCATATGCATGTGGTTTCTTGGTTGTGATCTGTCATTGGCATGGGGGATTTCCTAAATTCGGCAATGGGTTGCCTAGCCTTTCCATTTCTTGGATAGCCATGGTGATTGTGGGTTTACTTTCAATGTTTTTTTTTGTTGGTTCTCATGTTTCCTTAGCTTGGGTTGATTTATTAGTCCTGGAAGCCCTGGTTGAATAAACGCTCTGGAAGCCTTGTAACAGCTTGGGTTGAGTTACTAGTCTTGGAAGCCTTGGTTGGACAAACACTTTGGAAGCCCTTGGTGGGTTGAGTTACTAGTCCTGGAAGCCTTGGTTGGACAAACACTTTGGAAGCCCTTGGTGGGTTGAGTTACTAGTCCTGGAAGCCTTGGTTGGACAAACATCTAGAAGTCCTGTATAAGATGTGGGTTGAGTTGCTAGTTATGGAAGCCTTGGTTGGACAAACGCTTTGGAAGCCCTGGAAGGATTGGATGGAGACCAATCCGATGATGGTTTTGGTGATGTCCGACCGTGAGGTGGAATCACTATTTAATGGGTTGAGGTAGATGGCCTTTGGAAGCCCTGGATGAGTTTTGATGGATGTGTTCTATGAGATCCCACATTCATGCTTGGAATATGGCACGGGGGTGCATGGATGAAGAGAGATTTGGCACAGCCATTCTACGGTCGAGTGGAACATGGTAGTCCCATCTTCGGTTGGTCCATTGCATTTCTTAATGAAAAATCCATTCCCTTAGTTTTCATGTGTAAATGTACTGATGTATTTATGAATTTGATGGCTGATATGTTTATGTATTTATGTTCCTATTATGTTGGTTATATGCACATTTTATGACAGCAACTATGTATGGCTCTCAGCATGTTCTTACTTGTATATGAATGGATAATGTGTCTATGACTTAATAGAGGATAATGCAGCAAATGGCATGAGGGAAAAATGGTTCATAGAAATTATCAGGTAAGTATGAGATCTCTACATTTAATTATGTTATTTACACCTGTAGATTACATATCGATGATATGTTTGACGAAACACATGTCATGGCTAATAGGGTTCTAGTTATCATCTTGTTTAGTTTATTTCTTTTTCATTCTTGTTTCCTTGTATCCTTACCAATTTTAAGTGATCATTCCATTCTGCGTAGTGTCCCAAGCTCTGGGCCGAAAAAGGTGGCTCAAATCTCGGAATGCTAGTAAAATAGAGCGTTAGTTTAGAGACTAACTCACCTGGGCGGTGTCTAGGGAGCATTATAACACACCTTGCTAGTGTCTGGGGAGCGTTATAACTTGCCTGGGAAGTGTCTGGGGAGTGTTGCTCTGCCTTAAGTTTCTCAAACAACAGTAGGACCCAGGGACATGCTGTCTGAGTGGCTGACTTGTCTCTTGAAGGTTATGTGGATTATGTTGGATGACTGTCTATGATGTTCTGTCAATTCCATTTCCTTAAAGTCACTAAGGAGGTTGAATCTTATCATAGTGGCATCTCGTTGCATGTTTAGCCTGGCTGGCCGGTTGCTTGGGTAGATATGGGAGGAGGGTGTTACACATGACTAACTCATGATGAAAGTGATGGATGGTCTGTGCCCTACGAAGAAGTCTCATAAAATATAGACTACTTGACAAATAAGAAAAAATCATGACATCATAGGAAGGTGTTCTAAAAGAATTTGGTTGTCCCATGATCTCCACCTAGAGAGTTACTAGAAGTAAGTCCCTAGTCAAGAGGAAGCTTGGTCAAGTCCCTATTTAAGAGGGAGCTTGGGTACATTCCTTTATGGAATGGTTTGGCCATCCTTGGTGAAGAGGGAGTGACAATTGTGGTTCTATATCTAATGTGTCATGCACTAGACCAAGACTAACAACCGTAATTCTTAGTGAAGGCCACGAGGAGAGAGATAGACCCATCATTCTTGTCTTCACTTGGGAAGACAGAATGGAGGATTGGGTAAACATCTGGCATCCGATACTCTTTGAGGATGAGTTAGGGAATTTAAGATAAGAGTAGTCGTAGAGGAACTATATTATTTGAGGACTCAGAATCCAAGATAAGAATAGTCCTAGTGGAACAAAACCTAAGAACTTGGGTGGGGCATGTTCTGAGAGAGACAATGATGGGGGTGTCTATACATCATTGGTCTTACCAACATTGTGCTATGATCTTGTGGAGAGATAAAGATGCTAGTCAAGGCATTTCTATGTGACAATACTGGTTAATATGATGCTATACAGATGGGTTGCCAATCTGACTCTTCTTATGAGAATTCTTCAGATTGAGAATGTCTAAGTACCTTGTATGGATTATGAATACCTCCCTATTTAAGAGGGAGTGTTGAAAAGTGTAACTAGGTTCAGTGTTCATAATGACATGTGTAATTATGATTTTATGTAATTGATGTAAAGCATAAAATAAAATTATATTTGTAATGTTTGTGTTGTTCCTTAAGAAACCAATTTCCTTGCTTCTCCATCCAAGGACTGAACAAAGAGTCTTAGAACAACATCTAAATGTTCAACATTTAGGCTTTCTGCAAAATTACAAAATACTACTACATGATTCTCTGCTGTCTATTCATCTTCTCCTTAAAAATGTGGAAGAGTTTTAAGGTAGTCCTGCGGCATTTGATTGTAAGGTTGTGGTAGTTGAAGAGGTGCATACCTATTCACTAAGAACGCAGGGGCTGCCATGTTTACTGAACTTTGATTACCAACAGATGTGGAACTTGATTGAGAGGTAAATGGAATGTGAAAAGGAGGTAATGTGGTTATTGATTTAGGTTGAATAATTACAGTAGGTAAATGAAAAGTAATAGACTCAAAAGATTGGTCTTGACAGCTAGGTTCCTAAAATGAATATGATGAAAAAGTTGACTCTCTATCAGATGAATGTTCAGATAAGTTGCTGCTTGATGCAGACAATGTAGGAATTGGTCTAGTTGGAATCCTCTTAGAAAATAGCCTTTCAAGATCTGAAAGATCTTGAACTTTATTTTGTGAAGTGTCTGATCTTGTATGGGGCCTTCTTGAATCTAGAGTTTTTGTTTTGATTCAAAACAGCCAAATATTTCCTCCTCATTGAACAACCAGAGGAAAATATTGAAACCCAGGGAAAAATCTTCTTATCTTCTCTCCCCGACAACGACGCCAATTAATGTTGTTCCTTAAGAAACCAATTTCCTGGTTGTGGGGAAATTATGCTTAAGACATTAATAAATATTATTTACTGTCACGTATTGTTTATTGTGTTCTCAAATGAAGGACCTAGAAAACTTGGTCTTTAACTCTTAATACATGTATGACTAGAAGATCTCAGAATTCCATTTGTTGCTAGATATAAATGATGAATGAAGAAAGTTTGAAGGGGAAGTTAAAGATAATATGCTGATCTTTCACAAAAACTACTATCTGTAACTTAGAGGAATTATGATAATGAGAACTAAATCATAGACAATATGCTGATCTTTCACAGAAACTATTATTTATAATTTAGAAAAGAAGTGAAGACTTCAAGTATAGGAGCGCTCTTTAAGGAAATTTAACCCTATCTACATAAGCAAATAAAGACCTGCTGCTTCAATAATACCATTCCTTCTTGGGAAGAGATGGAATGTGTTTTTATTCCGAGATGGGGAGAAAAAAGAGACCATGGATATTCATTAACAGAGTTTAATGCCATAAAGAAGAAGTTTGATGAAACTGTGGCTAAATTTGTCAGAAGATTTAACAAATTGTACAATAGTCTCCCAGCAGAGATTAAGCCTCCTCCTGCTGGTGCAAAAATAACTTTTGCAGGGGCTTTTGAATCAAATTTTGGATTCACATTAAGGGAAAGAAGAGCTCCAACCCTTGATCAAATCCAAACATATGCTTTAGAGATAGAAGCGAATCTGGTGGCTACAAGAAAAGCACCAGAAACACAGCCTACCCAAGACAAGGGAAAGGCAAAGATAGAATCCTCTCAAAGTCAATCATTGGAGGATATGTGTAATGTAATTAAAACTATGTCAGATAAGTTAAATAGGTTAGAGTTAGAGAATAATAACTCTCAGAGAAAAACACAATATAATAAGAACTTTAATCCCCAATTCAGAAGACAACCTTTGCAAATCTTGCAAAAGGAAAGAAAAGATCAAAATCAAATTCAAGCACCATTATATATAGAAGCAGACCCTAGTGAAGAACAACCTGAAGATCAAATTTCTACATTATATGTAGTTGATGAAGATGAACTCGACATTGAAGGAGAAGAGTATGTGTATGATGAAGCAGATGCTATTCATGATGGAAATGAAATTGATGAATATTGGAAACAATTCTCTGATTTTATGCAGGCTGAACTACATAAGAAATATGACCTGGGATCTAGGAAAAGATCAAGAAATCAAGAAAATGAAAATAAGCAGCAAGTTTCAACTTCCTCACCAAAGGCGACTCCACAAGAATCTTAGCCTGCAAAACAAGTAAATAAAGGAAAGCAGTAGCAAAATGCAAATGACAAGACACAGATACTTCGAGGTGAGTCTTCTCAAGATCAAACTAGAAAAATTCCTTTGGAGAAACTTGTTTCAATTCCTCAAATAATTCCAGTCATGAAGAAAGGTGAAGATGAGAATGAAAAGATTGCTAAACAGGGTCACTTGTTTAGTCTTACCAAGGAGTTGGAAAAGGTAAGAATACAAGTTCCCCTTACAGAATTGGAAAAAACACCTACTTATCAAAAGGAGATTGCTGAGTTTATTAATTTAAAAGAAAATGAGAGTGACACTGTAAATCTGCAGGAAGATAAACCAGTAGTGGTTTTTGGTCCACATGTAGAGGAAGTAGATGCTTCAATACCTCCTTTTTATATTTCCCTTTTGGTTCATCATTTCCTCCTACATAATTGTATGTTTGATTCGAGAGCTTCACATAATCTTATGCCTTTTTCAGTGATGAAGCAACTAAATATACAAGTGACCAAACCTTACAGGGATTTGTATTCTTTTGATTCAAACAAGGTCAAGTGTCTGGGGGTTATTAAGGATCCGGTAGTGTCACTAGCTCAAATTCCAGCTAGAAGCTTGGTCATGGATGTTGTAGTCGCAGATATTCCTGCTAGATTTGGAATGCTTCTATCTAGGTCCTTGGGGGCTAAATTGGGAGGTTTTTTGAAACTAGATTTTACATATGCTGTTATACCAGTTTTTGGTGGGGAGGAGAGGAGATTGTACAGAGAAACTAGGTTTGTAAAGACAATTACAAAAAACAGAGCAAGCAATTCACCTGTATATAGTCAGGAGAAGGATGATTTTGATTGTTTCACATTGCATGATAATGCAGAGCTGGGTGAAGATAACCAAGGCAACTTGCTTCAGCCGATGTAATTACAGAGCTACAAACAGAAGAAGTGTGGAAATGTTTCTTTGACGGAGCTTATTCCAAGGAAGGAACAGGTGTTGGTTTTCTTCTAATTGCACTTGGAGGTAATATGTTCCTTTTTTTTTTCAAATTAGAGTTCGAGGCAACTAACAATGTGGCGGAATATGAGTCCTTGATTATTGCTCTACAAATAGCCAAACAGATTGGAGTCAAGTCAATTTCTACTTTTGGAGATTCAGAGCTAATTATTAAGCAGATAAAAGATCACTGCCAAAGAAAGCATCCTAGGCTCCGAGCATATAGAAATGAGGTTTGGGATTTGAGTGAAAACTTATTTGAAGCTTTTAACATTCAATTCATTCCAAGAGATGAGAATAGATTGGCAGATTCATTGGCTGTGGCTGCTAGCACTTTCAAGCCTCCTATTAATCCAAGACTAAGATATGAGGTAGAAATGAGACACAGACCTTCTGTTCCTGATAATGTTAAGAACTGATTTTTTTTTGAAGATGACCAGTAGATTAAGGAGTTTTTGACTATGGTTGAAGAGTTCCAGGGCACAAAAATTGATCAGGATGAAGAAGAGACAATAGAAATTGAGGGAGCCAGTGGCTTAAAAGATTCAATAGCAAATCAGAAGATCTTTCAATTGAAAGATAATATTCTGCCAAAGGGACTTGTTCCTCTTGAAAGGCTTTTTAATTCCAATGATGTAGCTGTGGACTTAGGGAAAATCTCACAGGATGAACATATTCAGGATCATAACATTGGAACTCAGGAGAATCCCAGGTTAGTCAAATTATATGTTGGAGTTTCACCTAATTTTCAAGAAAGATATATTAAACTTTTCAAGAGTTATGTTGATGTCTTTGCATGGTCCTATGAAGATCTTAAAACCTATGATGTAAATATTATTCAGCATAAGATTCCTTTGAAGGAGGGGGTTAAACCCTACAAACAGAAGCTTAGACAGATAAATCCTCTGCTTCTACCATCAATTGAAAAGGAGGTCAAGAAGTTTCTTGATGCCAAAATCATAGTCCCACTCAGGTATTCTGATTGGGTGGCTAATCTAGTACCTGTGAGAAAGAAAAATGGAGAAATAAGGTTGTGTGTGGACTTTAGAAATCTCAACAGGGCTTCTTTGAAAGATAACTATCCATTGCCTAAGATGGATCATGTGCTGCAAAAAGTAACGGGATCTTTTAGAATGTCAATGCTAGATGGATTTTCTGGTTATAACCAGGTGGCTGTGGATAAGGAGGATCAGAAGAAAACAATGTTCACAACCCCCTGGGGAACATTTATGTATGCCAGAATGCCTTTCGGATTGATGAATGCAGGTGCTACATTTCAAAGGGCTATGGACATTGCTTTTGTTGGAGATAAATTTGTAGTAATATATTTGGATGATATTACTGTTTTCTCAAAGTTTAATGAAGAACATTTGGATCATTTGAAGAGGACTTTTGATAAATGTAGAAGATTTGGACTTTCCTTAAATCCCAAGAAATCCATTTTTTCTCTGGAAGAAGGAAAACTATTGGGACACATTGTTTCCAGAGAAGGAGTGAAGATAGATCCAGCTAGAGTACAAGCTATGCAGAAAATACCATTGCCCAGGAGTAAAAAGGATATTCAAAATTTTCTGGGAAAGATAAACTTCCTGAGAAGATTTGTATCCAACTATGCAGAAATCCTGAAAGAAATCACTGATATGCTAAAGAAGGAGAACGAAGTGAATTGGACCAAAGGAGCTAGAGAATCATTTTCCAAGATTAAGGAGGCATTACAGGTGGCTCCAGTCTTAATCAGTCCTGATTACCAAAAGCCTTTCCAAGTTTTCTCATTTGCATCATCAAGTTCAATAGCTACTGTCTTACTGTAGAAGAATGATGAAGAGAGAGAGCAGCCAATTGCATTCTTCAGTAAGATTCTTAGGGATTCTGAGCTGAAATATAATATTCTTGAGAAACAGGTGTATGATTTGGTAAAAGCCATGAAAGCTTTTAGAACTTATGTGTTGTAGTCCTGAATCATTACTTATGTGCCAAATGTTGCAACGAAAGATGTATTAGTACAGGGAGATGTAGAAGGAAAAAGAGGAAAGTGGATTGCCAAGATCCAAGAATACGATTTGGACATAAAACCTACAAAGTTGGTGAAAGGACAAGGATTGGAAAAAATGCTGAAAAAATTAAACTTTCAGGCATTGGGAATTAACTTGTTGGCACCTATGGATGAAAAAGCAGCCGAAGAAAGTGAAAGAGAGCAAGATCCAGGTATGAAGATCAAGCACAAGTTTTTGTGTTTAGAATGGTATAAGAATATAATTCATTATTTGTGCTTTCTTTCTTGTCTTCAATCCTTAGATGAACAAAGTATAGGGCACTAAAGATCAAGGCACATCCATATGTGATTGTGGAAGATAGATTGTACTGGAAGGATCCTGCTGGAATTTTATTGCTATGTTTAACAGAAGATGAATTTACAGAAACAATCAAAGATTATCATGAGGGGTTTTGTGGAGGACATTACAGTTGGAAATTATCTGCACATAAGATCCTTCAGGCATGATTTTATTGGCCTACTTTATTTGGTGATTCATATAAGTTTGTTAGAAGTTGTCAGAAGTGTCAGCTTTTCGCTGAGAAGAAGAGATTAGCTCCATTACCTTTGATTCTAGTTTTCATAGAGGATCCATTTAGGCAATGGGGATTGGAATTTTAGGAGAAATCATTCCACTTTCAAGCAGACAACACAGGTGGGTTCTCACAGCAACTGATTACTTCACCAAATGGGTAGAGGCAATTTCTACTAAGAGAGAAAATGATCAGATAGTAATGAAGTTCCTGGAAGAAAATATTTTTAGCAGATTCAGATGTCCTGTTAAAATTATAACAAACAATGCTCAAGTCTTCAACTCAAGTAAGTTCATTGCTTTTTGTCACAAGTATAATGTTATTTTGTCCCATTCAATAGCTTATCATCCTCAGGGAAATGGATTAGCTGAATCTACTAACAAAACTTTGATGAAGATCCTTAAGAAAACCATTGTAGAGAATCAAAGAGATTGGGATTCTATGTTAAAGTTTTCTCTATGGGCTGCTAGAGTAACTACAAGAAGATCTACAGGGAAATCACCTTTTGAATTAGTATATGGGACTCAGGCTCTGTTTCCAAGTCAACTTGTGAAGCCAGTGATTGCAATGATTCAAGAGGCGAAAGAATAACCAAATGCTTTGGTAAGAAGAATGAACAAAGTGGTGGAGCTTAGTGAGAACAGGGACAAGGTAAGAGACAACTTGATTATGTATCAATCCAAGATGAAAAATATTTTTGATAGGAAATCCAAGGAAATTGATTTTAAAGTTGCAAATTTAGTATTGAGATGGGATACCAGAAGAGAAGATAAGGGTAAGTATGGGAAGTTTGATCCTCTCTCGTATGGTCCTTTTAGAATTTCTTAAGTAAGATTCAATAATACCTTAATCCTTGAGAATCTTGATGGTGAAACTCTACCGCTGCCTGTTAATGGGCAATACTTAAAACATTGCTTCCAGTTCTAAAGAATAAGAAATATTTCATTGTGAATACCGGAATGAAATCATTGTACAAATGCCATAGTTTTTCAGTTTATGCAAAGCAATATATGACTCCATGCCCGAAGTGAAGGCACTAATTTGCGGTTCTTAGTGCTTCTGTGGCAAAAGCACTATCCCCAAATGTTGGAACATGTATTTTGTTGTTTGTTTCATTCATTGTTTCATTCAAAAATCACTTGAAAAATATTTTGAAAAAAGATAAGGCAAGAGGGAGATGTAATAAGTTGTATAGCGGAATCAAAACATAAAAGAAATGAAGGAATATATTGGATTTTACAAAGGGAAACAAGTGTTAAAGCATTAACACCGGACCCAAAATAATATATGTTGCATTTTAAAGTTTGGCGGGTTTGCAATGGTTATGGACGGTTGAGACAAGTGCCGATTGCGATTTGCGATTGGGTTCTGGACCCAATATTCTATATGCCATATTTTATAATGATGATGGGTCCGAAACAACACAGAGCACTTATATTATATATATGGTTCCTCTGATTGTGATGAGCAATGGCGGACCTAACTCAATATAATATTTTATAGTTGCGGCGGGTCCATCATATCACGGGTTGCAAAGATTTTTATTAATATTCATATATATTTTGTTTACGCTGTTTTATATGAATTTATATTATAAATAATTATAATAGAAAGGCCGGACCTGAAGCATATATATATTATATTTTAAAGTCCCGGCGAGTCTTCGATCATCGTATAACACTTTACATATATATATGACATGCCGATTGTGGGCTGGATCCAATAGTGATATATTTTATGTTATATAAGTCTGGCAGGGCTGCAAGGCATGCGAAAAGGCATTTTTCAAGTTATAAGGCAATTTTCGGGTGGAGCAAAAGTGGTAGATGGTTTTTATTGAAATGCACCTAATTCCACTCAGCATTCAAAACATAGCAGTCAGGTGGAGAGAGGAAACCACTCATTTCAGGCAGGTATTCTCCGGGCTTATGTCTCACTCGAAACCTTTACAGATCATCTGATCTGAAAAGCACAGATCTATGGTGGGGATGAATCGGCGGGAAAGTATACCTCGAGAATTGTGCGGAGCCCGTATTGGAAGCAGAAAAAGCATGTTTTATCATATATTTTCATTATAAAAGGTTTATGATAGAAAAGCACAGATATAAAAGATTTACACATAATTTAAACATTTTCATAGTTATGCGGCCTAAGAGTGCATAAGTTAAGTTTTACAGGGATTATCGGGCCGATTGTGGTTCACGATGAAATTCAACAGAGCGCTGTACGGGCGGATTTGACAGGTTTATAAAGTAGGATTAACTCTTTTGAGTTTTGGATTAACCAGAGGTTCGCGTTAATTTCGTTGTGTAAAGTGAATAATCAGGGTTAGAGCCGAAGCTAAAAAGGAAGGCAATTCGATATGTTTCTTGGCATTTTGGCCAATCAGAATGCCCATGTAAGCCCAGGATTACACAAACTAAACACATTTCATTACGGCTAAGAAGAATTAAGCATTATTAGGGCATTTGTAGAGGAATTCGGCAGTAGATCAACAGAGAAAGCCAACAATTATCATCCCCTTCTGAATCTAGTTATGTTCTTGTTATTTCACGTTCTTTGAGGTGTCTTTTACCCTCTGTAAAATTATCTAATAATTTTTACTTCATATAGTTAGAAAAGCAGTTAGATAGTTTGGGCAGTTTCATAAATCAACAATTGTTCCACAATGTATAAAAGGAGGAAAATTTACTAAGAAAGGGCTCAAACTTTGGAGAACTCGGAGACTAGGCCACTGCATTCCTGATATCATCATTGATTAATGAGAGAATCGGAAGTTTCCATGAGTTGTTGCATATAATTTTGTAAGCTTCTCTGTCATGTGTCATGCTATGTTTTCTTCTTTTCAAGTATAGTAATGAAGTAGCAGGTCTTTATTTGCTTATGTAGATAAGGTTAAAATTCCTTAAAGAGTGCTCCTATACTTGAAGTCCTCACTTCTTTTCTAAATTATAGATAATAGTTTCTGTGAAAGATCAACATATTGTCTATGATTTAGTTCTCATTATCATAATTCCTCTAAGTTACAGATAGTAGTTTCTGTGAAAGATCAGCATATTATCTTTAACTTCCCCTTCAAACTTTCTTCATTCATCATTTATATCTAGCAACAAATGGCATTCTGAGATGTTCTGGTCATACATGTATTAAGAGTTAAAGACCAAGTTTTCCAAGTCCTTCATTTGAGAACACAATAAACAATAAGTGATAGTAAATAATATTTATTAATGTCTTAAGCACAATTTCCCCACAGCTAGGAAATTGGTTTCTTAAGGAACAACAGTTTGAATCATGGGTTTCATGATCAAGGAATTTATTTTAGTTAAGGTTCCCATTGTGAGCCTTTAGGTTTCGTCATGAATTCATAAAAGTCTATTGAGTCAATGTCATGTATGGAAGACCCTTCTTGGGCATGTTACATATGTATGTGTGTTATTGAAAGAGTCAAAAGACTCTCCAAGACCAAACACAAACATCCCTTAAAGTCATCTTACAAATAGAGGACAATATGATCTCTAAAAGGCATGTCGGCCTACTCTCCAAATCAAGTCAGCCTATTTACATGAGCAAACTACTATAAATAGGCAGCTCGACCTCATTTCAAGAGCATAATATGGACAAGGAAATATGAAGCTAGAAAATGTGTGAAAAGGACAAGGAAGGAGCCTCATCACCAAGCGAAGGGAGGAAGAAGTCAACTGAACCAATTTATGATCTGTTTTGGGGTTCATCTCTTCCACATGTGTGAGATAACAATGTTGTCTATGGTAGAAATGGGCCGAAATATTACAGTCATACTAAGAGGGCAATTTTAGGAGAAAAAAATAGAATCTCAAGCCGTATTGCAAAGGAAAAAGTCTCCTTCTAGAGCGAAGAAGATCAAGGGTCAAAGTTGGTCAAATCACATGTGCTAGGGTTTTTGAGATAGGACCGAGAAGTACAATGTTGAACCAAGGGACTGAAATCAAAAGGATAATTGAGGAAGAAGAAGTAGCTAGTAGTTTGACTATTGTTGACTCAAGGAAGAGGAGGAAACTTAGTGTTTTGGTCTTGGATTGGAAAATATGTCAAGGGTCTTGGTCTTGGTATTTGTCTATTGGAGTCTCTATAAGATAAAGAATTCGTTGGGGTTTTCCTCTTAATTGGGAGAGGTTTTGGCCCTGGCTGATCGCCTACATTTTGTGTCTCTTGTCTCTTTATTATTTATGCTTTAGTATATGTTTTATGAAGAAGAACACTATAATAATCTAACAAAAGAGAAGATCATAATATAATGAAGTAAAAATAATTCACAAGAAATTATCATTAGAAGAGAAATCACCTATTCTTGATGCCCTAGATTTCTCAACACAACGAGTATATCAGAATGCCCCCATTGAATGGTTACACATTAGACAACACTACTACATACCATGCTTCCACGTACTTCCGGGTATATTTAGGAAGTACCCATTCAGATGCAAACAAACCCTAGGTAAACGAGTCATCTACCTTGTCCTTTTCGATACACCACACACAATATTCTTGGAGATCTCCTGCACATACTTAACAATACATTGTAGTTCATAGTGACCTGGTAATCCGTTTATACACAATGACCCTTGTTAATATTACTATTTCTTTGGTTGACTTCTTAGTTTTACTCCTTAGTAGACCTTAGGTCTGATGACAACAGTTCTAGAGTTTGCCAGTCTAAGAAAAACCTCTCACAGGAATTTTGGTACTTTTCCTCCTTTTGGAAATATTGGTGCTCCTTATATGGCTACTTTGTCCCTTCTCAGATTCACAATAGGTTTACCAGTATGGTTTTTTTCAATCTTCTTGATTCAGAATGTCCAAACTGCTCCACAACCAAGTCCTCCACCTGAACAACACCAACCTCAAGATGACCCTCTGCCTTCTTCGCCCATTGTCTCTTCATTCATTTCTTCTTCCTTGTCTGGTGAAATTCTTGATGCTAGTAACCAAGAAGCTAAGAAGACGAAGAATAATAAGCAAAATAAGCAAGGGGGAAACCAAGAAACCATTGCTACGAACGCAACTAATGTTGAGAAACCTTCCAACAAGCCCCATAAATTTAAATTCCCTTACAATCTTTGTAAGGGTAACCACCTTCTTCGAGATTGTTATAATATTCCCAAAGTGTTAGAAGTGTGGTCCACAGGAACACATCATCCCTTTTCGCCAACCTTTGAAGATCATCCTAGTAACAAACCTTCAACCAGAGATAATAAGGTTCACAAGAAAAAGGGTAAAGTTAGGTTTCCCTATAGGTTATGTGAAGGAAGTCATCAAACTTACCTTGGACCTCATATGGATGAAGGCTTTAAATTGTTGGAAAACCTTACTGTTTCTCAACAACAACTTCCAACTATTTAGCATATTATTTCCCCCAATCCTCCATTAGTTGATGAAATGATTGATCCAACTCCATCTTTAGTATATCCCACTCTCTTTGAATGTGAATCCCATGAGTCATCTTCCATCCAACCATTAGTTGAGAAAGTGGTCGAATCGACCATCTTCAGTCAATTGGACTCTCCCCTTAGATAATGAAGTTAATACTGCTTATGTTCTTCTTGTTACTTCAGATCCCATTAAACAAGGGGAAATTTCTCCCATTCTCACAGAACCCCTTCCAAGTAATGAGCTCATTTGTTTTGATTGGAATCGATTGACAAAGACTCACCTCCCTTCCCACATGCACTCCCAAATCATGGTGAATACTTATGATAAGAACATGCATCACATTGTTATAGATGAAGGCGATTTTGTTAACATTCTATCCTCGACTGCTTGGCAAGCTTTGGGTTCCCCTCAGCTTGTGTCCGTTACTCATAATATGTTTGCTTTTAACATAAGAACCAGTAAACCTTTAGAGATCGTTCCTCAACTGACTATTACCTTGGAAGAAAAAACTATATGTGTTGATATTATTGTAGTCCAAGGCCCTTTGGATTTCAACTTGCTCCTTGGGAAAGACTATGTTTATGCTATGAATGTTTTTTTTTCCACGCTATTTCGAGTGATGTATTTCGCACATGATGGAAAAAATACGACTATTGATCAACTTTCATTCATTGCTCTTGATTTGAATGCAAATCATCCAACTTCCCTAAACGTTCCTAATATGAAAGTTGTATCCCCTTCGCCACAAGTTAATTATGTGGAAACCTGTTCCATGAATACACCTATCAAAGAAGAAGAACATCTCACTTTTTTCTTGTCTTATACTCCTATTGGACCCCTTGATATGTTTTCCTTCTAGAGAATAGTTCTTTTACTATGTCAATCTCATTAAAAAATGAAACATGTCACCTCAAGCATAGTTTCTTATATGTTTCAAGCTCACATAAACATGAAACAACCCATGAGCATAGTTCTTTCTTCTATGTCACCTTCATTTCATCTGCCCATATCACATGTTCCTCTTCCTTCCATCCTGATGAACATATTTCTATCAGTAGCCAATAATTTATCTGAGTCCATGGGAAGATTTGGCGGATGAAACGGCATTGGGGGGGAAATTCGCTACCATTATGTTGGGGGAAATGTACTTATAACCTCTACTATTATGCTGGAGGCAATGTAGTTATCTCAAGCATAGTTTTTCTTTGTTTCAAGATTGTGTAAAAATGAAACCACTCTCAAGCATAGTTTTGCTCTGTTTCAAGCTTGTGCAAAAATGACACCTATTCCAAGCTTAGTCTTGGTTTTCCATCATTGTGCCTTAGGTATGACCTCATCAAGTTGTAACATTAACCCTCTCTCTTATGCATGTCATAGCTTGATGGTAGAACCTACTTGATCATGGATGCCCTAGTATAACACATTTTTTTCGTCTTGGTATCCATGCATTCATTTTTTATTTTCTTTTCGGAAACCCTCCTTTTGACCCGCCATGACCTAGAATCTCAGCCCCTTGTCCTCTTCTTTGTCATTCTTTTGGATTTACCCTAGTAGGGTTCCACACTTTTTCCCCCATGATTGGCACTTTTTATCAGCCTGTTTCTGCAAGATGAGCCTTGGTTTTCTCACTTCATCGTCATCATTTGCTTGGCTGATCATTCACTTTCACTTGGTGTTTTACCCTTTCCTGAGGAATTGCCACGATGAGTGGTCTTATTAGCTTGGCTCTTAACCTCTATATGTTTTGAGCAGTTCCATCATGATCGGAAACAGTTGCTACCCTTTATACCAATCGTTCCTCCAGTAGGAGTTTCCTTTAAGCTCTTTTTAGACTCCTAGAATATGAAAACATTGTCGAGCACTTGTCCCTTTTGCACTCATTAAAGTAAATGAAAGGATGTCTGCCCGAGATAAGTTTAACTGTTATATGGACTTGATTTTAAGAAAAAGGAATACTTTAGTCAAACATGACTAAAAGGTTCTCCTGGGTATTGTTTTATTCCTTTTCAGGCCCAAGAGACTAAATTTATGAAAAGGAACCTCTTGGAGTTTTATTTTCCACATATTTTTCAAACACTCTAAATATGAAAAAGAAGTTGAGTTACACCTTCGCTGGACTTGTAAAAACATAATAAATGTAGGACTTGTTAAGCACGATGAGACCAAACCATTCCTTCTTAGGTTTTGTTAAAAATACTCAGAAGGATTCATCTGAAGGATGAACTTACATGTCAAGCATATGTTATCCTCCTCGAGCTTGTTAAAAAATAAAGAGGTACTTTTTAGAAATGGTGGGGAAATTGGGGAAAACAATACATAAAACTTGTTTATGGTAGTGATTCGATCTTAAGCATCACACTCTTTCACCTCTGTGACTATTTTCAGTTGGGGAATTCACTTGCCTCTCTATTGATCACACGTTAGTGAAAGCCTCCATGATGAGTCTTTGAGTCAATGCTGCCAACTCCATAAAAGTGTCGCCAATATGTTCAAGAGAAAGTCCACCCTGAGTTGAGATGCTGCAATAAATTTAGCCTTCTTTCATGTTTTCCACCCCTAAACTAGATTTGAATCATCACATTCGGTCTCAAATATTGATACTTGTTTCACATCGTTGATAGGGGATACATTAAGGCCCTCCTGTAATGGGTCACTTCCTGTCGACATCAACGCATTATCTAGGAAGTTGACGTAGAAAATCCCTTCAGTACCTTGGGACTTGCATACCTCAATGGAAAGTCTCCTCGCTTTCGGTGTCAAGTTCTCATCATTGGCCTTCAACTAGAATATTTTGTGTGGTGTTCAACTTCAACTAATTTATTCACACCTCATAGATTGAGCGTAGTACCTGAAGGGCCATTATCATTATCGGTGGTTCCTCTTGTATCTATTTACGACTTTCATCATTGGCCGATAATCATATGGTGTCTACCATGTTCAAATCCAACATATTTATTCACATGGTTAGAGTCATACTATCGAGTGATGAGGTAGAAGACCTCAGACCTAGCTTCATCCATCTTGGATGTGATTTCAGGATTCATACAAGATCTACAAAGTATGATGGCTATGATCTTACAGAAAGTAAAGTCATCCAAGTATGAGTCCACAATATGTCATCAATAAACATGATTTTGATCATTGTACATGTGAAATGGCTTATATGCTGAGTATGGGTATGCCTACCTCAACAGTGATATCATGATGATAATGTATTATGACAGTCAATTTATAATCCCAACAAGTTGATTCTTGATCTGGAATTTTCACATGGTAAAGCACTTCAGTCCTTAGCCACAACCTCTGACTCTGTACTTTAGGGGGGAATCTGTTACCGGTCATTTTGTCACATCCAAACTGTTGTTACTTAAGAAACCAATTTTCTGGCTTTAGAGAAATTGTGCTTAAGACATTAATAAATATCATTTACTGTCACTTATTTGTCACTTTACTGTTTTCTATGTTCTCAAATGAAAGACCTGGAGAACTTGGTCTTTAACCCTTAATACATATATGACCAGAACATCTCACAATGCCATTTGTTGCTAGATATAAATGATGAATGAAGAAAGCTTGAACGAAAAGTTAAAGACTATGCTGATCTTTCACAGAAACTACTATCCATCACTTAGAAGAATTATGGAAATGAGAACTGAATCATAGACAATATGCTGCTTAACACAGAAACTACTATCTGTGACTCTAGGAGAAGTTAAAGATAATATGCTGGTCTTTGTTACAACGGAGTCGCCTTTTATTGCTTTTATTCAAAACAACCAAGTATTTCCTGCTCACTGAACAACAAGAGGAAAATAATGAAAACCCAGGGAAAAGTGTTCTTGTCTCCTCTCCCCGACAATGACGCCAATTAATGTTGTTCCTTAAGAAACTAATTTCCTGGCTGTGGGGAAATTGTGCTTAAGACATTAATAAATATTATTTACTGTCACTTACTGTTTGTTGTGTTCTCAAATGAAGGACCAGGAAAACTTGGTCTTTAACTCTTAATACATGTATGACCAAAACATCTTAGAATGCCATTTGTTGCTAGATATAAATGATGAATGAAGAAAGTTTGAAGGAGAAGTTAAAGATAATATGCTGATCTTTCACAGAAACTACTATCTGTAACTTAGAGGAACTTTGATAATGAGAACTGAATCATAGACAATATGATGGTCTTTCACATAAACTATTATCTATAACTTAGAAAGGAAATGAGGACTTCAAGTATAGGAGTGCTCTTTTAAGGAATTTTAACTTTATCTACATAAGCAAATAAAGACCTGCAGCTTCATTACTATACTTGAAAAGAAGAAAACATAGCATGACACAACACAGAGAAGCTTACAAAATTATATTCAACAAGTCATGGAAACTTCTGATTCTTTCATTAATCAACGATGATATCAGGAATATAGTGGCCTAGTCTTGAGGTTCTCCAAAATTCCAACCCTTTCTTAGTAAAGTTTCCTCTTTTTATACATTGTGGAACAGTTATTGATTTCTGAAACTGCCCAAATTATTCAACTGCTTCTCTAACTACATGAAGTAAAAAATATTACAAAATTTTACAGAGGGCAAAAGACACCTCAAATAACATGAAATAACAGGAATATAACTGAATTTAGAAGAGTATGATAACCGCTGGCTTGCTCTGTTAATCCGCTGCTGAGTTCCTCTATATATGACCTAATGATGTTTAATTCACTTTAGCCATAATGAAATGTGTTTAGTTTGTGTAATCCTGGGCTTACATATGTACTGGGTGTTTTGATTGGCCAAAATACAAAGAAAATATACCTGATTGTCTTCCTCTTCAACTTCGGCTCTAACCCTGATTTTCCGCTTTACACAACGAAATTAACACGAACCTTTGATTAATACGGAACTCAAAAGAGTTAATCTTGCTTTATAAATCTGTCAAATCTGCTCGTACAATGCTTCGTTTACTTCCATCGCAAATTGCAATCGGCCCAATATATCATTGCAAACTTAACTTTACGCACCCTTAAGTCGCATAACTATGGTAGTGTTGGACTTATGCATAAATCCTTCATATTTGCGCCTTTTCATTATATACCTTTTATAATGAAAATATGCCATAAACATTCCTTTTCACTTTTAATACGAGCTCTGCACAACTATCGAAGCATTCCTTTTCCACCGATATATCCCCACTGTAGATCTGTGCTTTTCAGATCAGACGGTCTGTAAAGGTTTTGGGTGGGACATAAGCCTGGAGAATACCCGCCCGAAATGGGCGGTTTCCTCTCTCCACTCGGCTACTACGTGTTGAATGATAAGTAGGATCGGGTGAGTTCCAAATAAAGCCATTTACCGTTTTTGCTCCACCCGAAAACCCGCCTTTTCTTCGGATTCGGCTTTAACACTAATTTTTTTGTCTACACAACAAAATCGACGCAAAACACGTAAAGCAGAACTGAAAAGGAACTAACCCAATTTAATAAATCTATCGGATCTAGAAACTTTATTGCAAATTGCAATCGACGATTGAACTAACACCCATTGCTACGCGGACCCGCCGGAAGTATAAAATATGGTATATATAATATCGGGTTCAGAACCCAATCGCAAATCGCAATCGATGCTGTGAACATATACACAAGGTGCTTTATTGACCCGCTGGAGTTATTACACACATTATATATCATTTCGAGTCTGGCCCACCCATATCGCAATTGACACATCCACATATATTGGTGCTGTGAACATATACACAAGGTGCTTTATGGACCCACTGGAGTTATTAAACACATTATATATCATTTCAGGTCTGGCCCACCCATATCGCAATCGACATAGCCACACACACACACACACACACACACATATATATATTAAGAGTTATGCAATATCGCAGATGCGCTAAGGCTTATAAAACATAACATATATATGTTTCGGGTCCACCATCACAAATCGAAATCAGCAGATCCATATACATATATATAACTATGGACCCGCCGAACTTTATAGAACACAACTTATAGTATTTCGGGTCCGATGTTAACACTTTAACACTTGTTTCCTTTGTAAATCCGATGTATTCCTTTATTTCTTTCTCATTTCGATATGCACTTATATATATATATATATATATATGGTCTAGCTCCATATAACCGTTTATATAATGACTTGATTTGTTTGTATAGTAACTTTGGCTACTCCGGGGCCGATTCTTTTACAATTATTTCTTTTGCGATTTCAATGTATAATAAACAAAATACTTCATTTCCCTTAGACTCTGCGGATGTAAAGAAAATAAAAGAGCTTCATTAAGGTTGAACCCCTGCAATGATTTTAAAACCACACATTGTGAATAAAGTGGTAAATAAGCTTAAACACAATATAAGCTACAACACAAACAAATAGCCTTGAACCTGGATTTATCATCATCCATTTACATGTTGAAATCATCCCTTGCAAAGCCAAAGTCATTCACTTTCTAGAAGTTACAATAATCCTAAGTTACATCGGCTAAAAACTTTAATTTTGTGGATCATCGCACTTTTCTTTAACACAAATTGCATTGATGCATGGTGCACACATGGAAACTGTGCTAGTCAGTGCATGTTTGTTTCACAAAAAAGTGCGATGAACACTTGGAAATGAGGAAAAATAAAAATTAATTTCTAAGTTTCTCTATCTAGAAGCTTTGAGAGTGGTTTTAACTATTTATTATTGTATCTGATCTTGAACTCCTACTATTGAGGTATTATCTCTTATATCCTATAACTTACCTCCCTCTAATGTGGATCTAAGCCCTAGAATGGTAAATCCAAAACCACCTCATTTACCCTATAATTTTAGCCTCTACCATAGAGTCTGGGTTGGCTTTTGGAGACTCTGAATTATCCTTATACTGCTCATTTTTTTCTAAAGATCCATAATCCATCCCTGTGCTTTAGATGTGATTGAAGACTTACCATTGTGGCAAAGGAAGGGAAAGAAAGATGGAAGATATTCACAAAGTCAAGGCCTAGAAGGGTTGTAATATTTTCCTGCCATTATTAATTCAAAGGTGCATTGTTTCTCCTATACATTATGTCTTTTTTATGCATATGTACAACATGAATCCTTGACTTCTTGTTTAGAGTTGTTTTTATATGTTATTTTGTATATCTTGTTCTCTTGCTTGTTTTGGATGATTTGCAAGTTCCACTTATATAAATTTGAATTGGATCTAGAGCTAACAAGTAAGGAGAAGGAGGAAGCTTGCATTGGATTCCAACTAGGTTTTCGTCCCATATTTCAAACATCTTTAAGGAAAGCATTGTAGTTTTGTCTTGGTTGTTTCTAAGCTAATACACTAGGTCTAGGGAGATTGATTTTGTCTGTAGAAGGAATTTATCCGTAAAAGCATGATATTAGCTAGAGATCCAGAGTCAAGCAAACAATTCCTTAGAATGCACTCATCGATGTTTAGGGTAATATAAAATGGAGAGGGGAATAACTCAATAATATATATCACAATTGGAGGATCACTACTATCATTCCTAGGATGCATTGCACCATGCTTCCTTTTCTTAGGTAGGAGTATGTCCTTTTTAGAATGTGTGCTACCATTTTCTAGAGGCATAAGTGTAGGAAATTCCTCCCCATCATCAACATGGTGCACTATATTAACCATAGCCTCACTTATAGCCTCACCTATTTTAAGAGTAAGATTATGGGCTTGAAAGACATTTGTAGGATTTTTTTTCTTTTGACCACATAGGTTATTTATCCTATAAATTATTTGAGGTATGTTGCAAGGAAAACTTCACTAGGAGATTTAATATTATTAGGGATCAAATGAGGAAGAGTGTTGCATCTTTGTTAAACTCTTTAATAGGTTCATCTTCCTCCCTTTTATTTGAGAGGAATATTTTATACAATGTAACCATGTCGTTTTCCTTCACCCACCACGTTTCAAATTTGATGGTGAAGTCATACAAATATGTGATAAGGCCAGGGGGTAAGGATAATAACCAATATTGAGAATTATCTTTAAGGGAAAATGAAAACAGGGTCATGACTACATCTTCTTCAAGTTTCCTTCCAACAACAAAATATTGGAAGAATGGCACATGCCTTTGAGGGTCCTCACATTTACTTATAGAAAAAAAGGGTACCTTATCCAAATCACATGGAAGAGGATGAGGGGATCCTAATATGTTATCAAAATTTAAAGGATGGATCATACAATTCATCCATGGATCAATATTTCTATGCTTGCTAACCCTATCTAGGAAAGGGTGATGATGGGACTTATCACCTCTTCGATGATATGTTAACATGGTTTTAGTTCCAAATTCCTTGGGAAACTTATGGAGTTTCTAGAAGAGGGTCTATATTGTCGATAAAGGAGTCACCTCTTCAAATATTTGACGAGGAAGGTAGACTAGCTTCCTCCTCGACAACGACACCAAAAATGTTACCACAAAATCTAGCAGGCCTTGGAAAGGGAAACCCTACAAGACAAGAGCTAGACTAAGTGATAATAATGGGATGATGGGTGCTATCCAATGCATCCGAAACTTCCCAGGAAATTTTGTGAATTTGCTGTCATACATCATGACCAAATCTCCATTCTTAAAATTATGCTACTTAATGTGGCGATCATGCCATGCCTTTTCCCTAGCTTTTTGCACCTGTTGATGAAACTGACCAAAAAGAAATCCTCCTCCAACGCAAGAAGCTGCGCTAAGCATTCATCCGTGAAGTCGTGATATATCATCTCACTTACTATTATGATCTTGAGGTTGGGCACTATATACTCCATTAGCATCACTGCTTCTTATGGATATACCAGTCTAAACGGTGTTTTCCCTGCCAATTTCTTACAAGTCGTCCTATATTCCCATAGAACCGCTGGTATGCACACATCCCAGTCATTCCTATTAACATTGCAGATCTTTGTTAAGGAATTATCCAATATTTTATTAAAATATTTGACAGTTTCATTCGCCTCAGGATGATACGATGTACTCGTCTGATGGTACATTTGGAACTCTTATGTCAACGCCTTAATTATTTCATTCAAGAAGTAAAAACCTGGGTCACTCATCAGGATCTTTGGGCATCAAAACCATGACAAATAAACTCGAATATAAACTTTGCAATAGTTTTGCGCTGCAATCCTTCACAAGTTGTTCCTCGGTCCATCTGGTCAAGTAATATGCCACATTGATAATATAACATGCACCCGTCTTCTTCCCTGGAGGATTAATTGGTCCAACGAAGCCAATTGCCCATTTATCAAATGATTGCAGTGTGACTTGTGGATTTAAGGGAAATTCATCCCTTTGCGATGGTATTCCCATCCTTTGACATACATCACACACATTGTAGTATTCTTTAGAGTCTTTATGTAATGTAGGCCACCATAATCCTGCTCGCAGAATCTTCTGCACAGTTGACTTACCGACATAGTGTGCTCTTGCAACACCACCATGCGCTTAAGCCAGAATACTATGCCATTCATACTTAGGTATGTTTTGGCGCAAAAAATTTATCCGTTCCCATATTATATAAGTGTCCCGCAATCACTAAAAAATCTGCAGCCTTGACTACCAGTTCCTTATTTTGCTATGTTGTGTAACCTTCAAGAGCTACGCCAGTAGACAGAAAATAAATAATGTCCAAAAAGTGTTCATCAGGAACTATGACAGTGAAGAGTTGTGCGTTAGGTAACCCCTCATCAATATTAGTGGGTTCTTCACCATTCTCGATCTTAGAGAGGTGATCAAGTCCAACATTCAACCTTCCTAGCTTAACTATCACTTCAAAATCATACTCCTAAAAGAGAAGCAACCATCTACAGATATTCCCCCCTAACACAGGGTTATTGACCAAGTATTTCAACGCAAAATGAATTGTGTACATTTTAAAATGCACACCTAGCAGATAATGTCAAAATTTTTGTATTTCATATACCATATCCAATCCTTCTTGTTCTGTGGTTAAGTAGTTTCTTTCTACCTTATATAGTTTCCTACTTGCAAAGGAAATCAGATGGTCAATATATCCTTCACCTGGTTGAGTTAAAACAACTCCCAACATGATACAAGATGCATCCACATGCACATGAAATTATTTCTTCCAATCTAGCAATACTAGGATTGGTGCAATAACCATCTTTTCTTAAGAACACCTAAGCTCTTCTGATAGTTGTCATCCCAGAAAAACATAGCATCCTTTTTCAACAACCTCTCCATTGGTGTAGTGATCTGAACTTATGCCTTTATAAACTTTCTGTAATACCCTGTATGACCCAAAGGTGTGTGTAACTGCTTTACATTCCTGGGTGGGTCCAAATTGATAATTACAGGAATCTTGGCTGGGTTAACCATCAATCCCTTCTTACATACAACGTGCCCAAACAATATTCCAAAAGGTACACAGAAAATACATTTCTTCAAATTCAAGGAAATCTGATACTTCCTGCATGTATCCAAAATTAGGCGCAAACTATAAACATCTTTCTTAACTAGCCCAAATACTGTCCAATCGTTGAAATTGACCTCCAAAAACTTGTGAATAAATTCCTTGAATGCTGCAACTACCACCCTTGAAAATATTGCAAGGGAATTTTACTGTCTGAGAGGAATAACTGTATATTGGAATGAACCCTACTCGGTAGCAAAGGTAGTCTTGCTTCAATCCACCAGTGCAATCTTAATTTGGTGATATCCTAAAAATCCATCTGTGAATGAATAAGCCTCCTGTCCACCAATGTTTTCTAGGAATTCGTCTGTAAAGGCATAGGAAATGGGTCATGCACACTTGCATCATTTAACTTTCGCAGATCTATGCAAATCCTTATATCACCCTTTGTTTTCTTTTCCTGGGCCACCATTGGACTTACCCATTCTAATTCTTCTACTGGCTTAATTATACCTGCTGCGAGAATCTTATCCAACTCTTCTCTTACCTTTTCCTTGTACTTAGGGTTCAATCGATATGGGCGCTGCTTAACTGTCTTCGCATATGGATTTAAATTGATATTCATCACACTCAAATCACCTACTATACCCTTCAATTCAAAGAACTTTGTCAGAAATAGATCTTGATATTCATGTAGTAATTCAACAACCTTTCTTACTGTGTCTTCATCCCAATAGTCACCAATATGCGTAAACTTTGTTTCTACTTCTGAGCCAATATTTACTTGTTTTGTCTTTATAGGCTGTGATATATGAGGGATCTTTGCATCAGGTCTTGCAACTTCGTGCAGTCCCTCTGACTCAAGAATATTGATATTTTGTGGATCCTCATCGCCTTCTTCCGTAGTAACATTGTAGCATTCCAAAGCATGTTGTAGCTGTGCGCTCCAGTCAGCCTATGTCCAAGTTATAGGATATATTGGTGTTCGGAATATCGCTGCCTTATTCACCTGAAGCACCCCATCAATTCATTGGAATCCATCTTCAAAGCTAAATGTCAGCATAAAACTCTCCTTCATTTCATCCGAATCAACAGTCCCGTGTTGCAACTTTATCTCCAAATACCAGTTCATCGGTATAACATCTAAGGTATGAATAAAGATATGTACCCACTCTGGTTGAGGTACCTCACCCCAAGCTTTAGTCCATCAAGCCAGATGTTCACGCGAGTCATCCTTACCTGTGTATTTTTCACTGAGCCGGGTTGTTGCAGAGCCAAATCTTAATCTCATCAATCTACTATATTCCTTCCAATCATCAATATTATCCTTATGGGTTCCCCACCATCTTGTAGGCGTAGCTCTTAAAGACAAATATAGAGCCTGGAACCTATGTTCCTGTCGCACGTCTCTTTCAAAATGGTCAAGAAAAATATTGACATCATCTAGCCCATCATAATAAGGCTAGTTGCATACCTCCTTTGATATACAGTGCAGAGACTTCGTAAGCCTATTGCATCGTAGTGTAGAGACCTCATGTAACTAATTTTGCCAGTTTTCTAATTCCTCATCTTAATCTGATTGGCGTGAACTATCCTTCTCCCAACTGATCCATCCATCTACAGTGGGATTAATCTAGTCTTCGTCTCGTGCGATGAGATTATGTATGTGATCAATGTCTTCCTCACCATAGTCATCATGGACTTGCTCTGTGTATCGCGCACCTTCAACTGGATCCAATGGAACAACCACTCCAAGGCCATCCTTTTCAAACACCATGTTTCACTTCTTCAAATTAATAATAACATTCATGTCGAAATTCCAATCAATCTCAAGCAATGATGGGTATGGATTACTATCATCTACTATTTCTATAACTTCAAAATTTGCGAGCACACTAGATCCCTCAATATCTAGAGTCACTCCATGCAGGCAACCCATCAGAATTATCTTTTGTTGGTTTTCCATGCATAGCTGGATTGGTGACCACTGAAACTTAGGTTTCCCCATACATTGCCAAGTTTGTTTTGGCATTACATTAGCATCAGATCCTAAGTCTATAATTATCTGTCCATGTCAAGATCGCCAATTTGTGTTTTCAACCGCATGTCCCTACCAGTCCTCTTCTTGCTCCGATTCACCTTATTCACTACGCGTTGTTCTGGTATTGAATTGTCCTTGCTAGCACAATTATTTATCAACTCTTGTAGTCCTTCAACTACCTTCTGATCCCTCAATATCTTCATGCATGTCTGTGGAAATGATTTCAGCATCGCAGGATCAGAGTCCTCCATCCCAGTGAGTTCTTCAGATTTTTCTTTTTGTGTGACTATTTGTTTCTAAGTTTTAGATGTAGAAGCACCTGGATCCATAAAAAGAAAATTGTGCCTCCATAAATGTCTCCTTTTCTCTTTGTAGCTCAAATCTGACATTCTTCTCACTAGCCTTGCGAACCCATGTATCTGATACCTGCTGCTTGCCTTCTACCTTGTCTTCACCAGTGGTTATACCACTTCACGTGACTATATTGACACTAAGATTGTTTTTGCACGACTCAAGTCTCATCATTTGAATGTTCTTCATCGGTTGTTGGTTCTTCTTTTCCTTCATATTTGCTATTAATACAGGACAATCCTCTATGACATGATCAAATTTCTTACAGTATTGACAAGAAGGATGAGTTGGATTTTGACAGTTGTGTGCAAAATGTCCTGGTTCTCCATAGTTGTAGTAGATGATCTAGCCCCTACCTCTTCCAGTGCCTCCTCCTCGTCTCTTCCCCATGCTTGGAATCCTCCACGAGCCATAGGTGAGCCTTGATTGTTCTGCACATGGGTTTGAGCCTGCATCCTATACATGGGGGTTTTGTTTATCATCATATCATAGCTTCAAAAATCTCTTTCATCATGGCCAACCAATTTACAAACCTTGCAAAATAGTTGCTTTGGTGATTGTACAAACTTTTGCAGCAGACAACAATTGTCTGTCGTATGCATTCCTAACACTTGGCAGATACTACACCAGACACTTGAACCAACGCTTGATCTACCAGGTTACTCTGGTTTCAGTGGGTTGGGACCTCCCGCCGCTATATAATCCCATTACATAGGGCACTGATCCTTATAGTGGCCTATAGCCTTGCACTTCATGCACCAAACTTCAGGGCGTAGTCTTGACTGAACCTCCTTTCTCTTATTCATGTCCTACAACTCCATATGCAAGCTTGCTAGTTTTGATTGGATCTGTTGGACTCCTATATTCATATCCTGGATCGGAAAAGCCTCTGTCTTCATCACGATCTCTAATGCTTCGGCCTGAGATCCGATCTTCTATTGAGACAAAGGCAATCTTAAGTGAGGAAATAGTGAAGCTATGTACCATTCATTATGTTGTTCGTCTAAAATTTGAAGATTAGATTGTTTCAATAAGCACTTCAACCTCTGATCTATATCCCATGCAAACTCGTTAGCTGTCTGCTTGATCTCCTTTATTTCAGTAACACACTGAGCTTCTGATTTCAACTTTCTAAATTCTGCATTCAACACAGTCTTTGTCTCAGCCAACGTAGCATTTAGATTGGTTGTACTATATTTGATATACCATGTAAGCACTCTATCCTATAGCGCTGTAACTAGTTGCACTTTCTTCATGTCATTATTGTTGATCTACGCATGCCTTCAACATAGATTCTGCTACAAACCAAAACTGATCAAGATCCTCTGATCAGGGAAAATTTTAAGAACCACCCTAAATTTATATGTGTAATAAATGGGCGAATCTCCATGATACATAGGAAAAATGGGAGGTGATTTTATCACTCATATATATATATATATATATGGTGAAAAGTCATGGCGAATCTTTCACTGAATAATAAAACATTGTGAAGTCTTGGTGAATGTTTTGTTAAAGTATGAAACCATATATGATAATAATAAAACATATTCATTAAACTGTAATATACTAATATACATGTTTGGAAAAAAGAAACATAATTTTCACTTCCTACAAACAATGTTGCAAGTTTTAGTGGCCATGTTTGTCATGGTAGGAGAGATTAATGTTTTCTCTACCACTTTTGCCAAGCTATCAAATTTCTTTCTTATTCCATAGACTCCAATTGCGAGATAAAAAAAAACACATCAAGTTTGTTTACCCCAACACGCCAACAAGTAGTAGCCCCAACTATATAATATAATGAAGTAGTAGGTATCCCAAAGCCTTGAAGGGGATCTAATGGAAAGAAGTGACTATTGTCAGAAGCCTTCCAATCAATATATAAATATATAAATGTAGATTTATTATTATTTTAATTGGAAATCTTCAATTAAATAATAAAATTTAATTACGTCTCTCCCAATCTAAATTTCTTATTAGCATAATTCACTACCTTCATACCATTTTTGACAACATTCTAGCATGTGGATTAATTTCCTTTTTGGTGCACAATCTCTGCCTTTTAGGACAATATGGTGCAATGACCCAACCCCTACAGATCATTATAACAAACTAAGAATAGTAGAGAAGATGAAAGGTTGTACAAACCAGCATATTTTTCAAACAACTAATCCAAGATCAGTACCTTAACTTTTTCATGAAGATATCATATTGAGAATGTTTGAAAAATGGTGGGAAATCTTGGCAGTGACTATCTCTCTTCTGCAAGGGTGATGCAGAAAGAGTTAAGATTTCATTGTTTTGCATTTTTTTTGTTAAATCAGAAAGACCAATATTAATGGAGATATCACTATTTTTTACTAAATTTTGTGAAGTGACTAAATGTAGCTTTAACCATTCACCTTAATATTTTTTTTACAATATAATTTCCTAAGTATATTTAATATCTTCATTATCATAAAAACCAACCTATATCCATCTTAACTCCACATCTACCACTCTTAGAGGGATGAAATCTATTTATCCCTCCCAGCACTTGGTAGACTCGGAATTAAGATGGATCTAAGCTGATAGAATTTCCCCTTTAAATAGTCTATGCTCACATGAATACCATGGTATTACCATGGGTCAATACCATGGGCTATCAAAAACCTGGAGCTTAAAAACTACTATTAGTAATTTATAAAAATTAATAATTGATAATTTTTTATTATTTTATTATTTTTTATTTTAACCAAGTTAAAATGTTTAAGTGACATTAAATTACAAGATCCATTTTTACTCTTGATCTACCAAGGCCCGAGAGGGATCAAATATTTTTTCACTCTATGTTAGTTTGCATATCACGATATTTGATCCAGAGTAAAGATGGATCTATGCTAGTTTAATTCCCCCCTTTAAATAGGGGGCATTCCATGTGAATACCATGGGTTAATACCATGTGGCATCTTTATTTTTATTAATACTAATATTAGGGTTAATAATGTTTTTTTGCATGGTATTAATAATAATTTGGCCCATGGTATTTGGCCCATAGGCTTCACCTAAATATAACACAAATTTTGAGTGTTCGTAAATATAAGGTGGCTTATGGATTAAATATAAAAAAATGTTTTATTTATTTACCATACCTCTCGTTTATCTATAATTTTATTAATTTACCATACCTTTTTTATGAATATGGTATTTGGCCCATAGGATTCAATTAAATAAAACCTCTTTTTTGAGCCTTCTTAAATAGAAAGAGGGTTATGGACTAAATATAGAAAGAGGTTTTATTTATTTACAATACCTATAGTTTATTTATATTTTTATTTATTTACCATACCTTTGAAGTATAAAAAGAGGTTTTATTTATTTACCATACCTCCACTTTATTTATATTTTTATTTATTTACACGCTTGCGTGTTCATAAATATAAGGTGACATATGGAGTAAATATAAAAAATGTTTTATTTATTTACCATACCTCTCTTTTATTTATATTTTTATTAATTTACCATACTTCTTTTATAAATATGGTATTTTGGTCCATAGGATTCACTTAAATGAAACCTCGTTTTTGAACCTTCTTAAATAGAAAGAGGTTTATGGACTAAATATAAAAAGAGGTTTTATTTATTTACCCTACCTTTGGAGTAAGTATAAATAGAGCCTTTATTTATTTACCATACCTCCACTATATTTATATATTTATTTGTAACTATCATAAATACATTTTCTCAAAAATGAGGGCGAATGGAAGATTATAACTCTTAATTTCAAGGGATAAATTTACTTTTCTTACCCTCTCCCTTAAAATAAGGTGGGCTAACCTCCATACCTAATTTTTTTATAAAATAAATTTGAGGCGATTTGTAACAATGTACTATGATACAAAATATTCGCCCAATAAAAATATAAAAACCCTTAATTTAGCCCAAGGGCGAAAATTTGCCCCTAAAATTTTCCATGACTCTAATCCCTGACTCTTGAATATAGGCATTTTCACTGTATTCGCCATACTAAAAAATGGAGGTGGAGGTGGAGGTGGAGGCGTAGGTGTATGAGGTGGTGATGAATGTGGGGATGGGGAAGATGGATACAGAATCCTAGAAGTTCCCTGACCTTTTGTTTGCGATAAGCCTCTAGATGTGTTAGGGTTGGTCCTTTCTTCTTCGCTGCCTAATTCACCCAATAATGGACTGTACATGCCTTCAATATATTTGTCCCAATCAACTCTGAATATTTTCTGCTTCATATAGATCCGGCCTAACCTCTTTTAAACATCAATTCAAAGGCATAACACCCTTTTCACACAACAACATTTTAATCCAAGTTTTTAGCGATCTCAGGTACTTACCTCTCAGACCCTTAAAGAATCGACATTCAGCTTCGCTATAAGATACAAATGTGTTAATTGCAAATTTCGTGATGAAACTACCCAAAATACTATTGATACAATAGTCGATAACCCTTGCAACCTTATAATCGGACTCTTCAATACTCTTGATCAGTTCATGAGTCCACACAATAGGATCATCGTGTTTCCAAGTAGGTTCGATGTCTGCTAACTTCGAAAGACACTCGTGCAGTTCGTTAGGGAATGATGCGAAAAAGATCTTGTGCTCTTCTGTATAGAGATATCTCTGTAACCACCTCTCTTTTGACCAACGTGGATTCTGATTTTCCTAAGCTGCAAACTCGTGCAACTTCCAATCTATCCACTTCTCAATTTCTTTCTTAGTTGGTATCCACGGATGCCACATCTCACATCCCTTAGATAGATGCTGGTGCCGACAATGAAACCATTTGTTGGCTAGAGGTGTCTTCGACTAAGGTTCAGAGTTAGCTGTGATAACCAACAAAACCCTACCCCACCGACCCTTTCGGCAACAGTCCGCTTAGTGCAGACTACAGTCTCAGCCGAGGCAGTATTGGGGGATGCTAGAACTAGGTTTCTGCATCCAAAAGGCTATGTGATGTAGTAGCGAGGCGTTCCTTTATCCTAGGGGCTGATTTGACCTTCATGAACCCTTATCTTCATAATCACAGAATTAAATTGATTTCTACTTAATAAAATCTATGAACTTCGCCTAATGGTTCTAACATGCATAAGTTCTCATAAAAAAGTAGATCTGAACCTTGGCGATGCAATTAAAACAATATTATGGAGAATCAAATCATAGCTAAGCATAAACACAGAAACATATGAATATATAGAGAATTGCACATAATTTCTTCAAATATACTTTATTACTTCAGATATTCAATGAATACACTTCTTTTGACCTTGTGCACGCAACTGCAGGGGCCCGTGCACTTAGCTGTGGACTTACCAAGGTCTCCGTGCACTCAGCTGCAGGATCCTTCCCCTTTCATTAGAAGCATAATTACAAACTGAAAACATTATTCATCAACTATCCATCAACTTACTAATGACTCCTAAATGAATTTTTTTTTTTATAGTTTTTACATTACATTACCATGGTCCACGAACCATGGGTGGAAATCAAAAGATCACATCCCTTACAAAATAAGGGGATTGACCTTCCTAAAATCCCCTTTGACTCTTAACATTCTGTGCATTCCACTCAAAATGCAGAGACTTTACAATCTTACGTCGAAATTGACTCAAAACTTAGACAAAAATTAGACCTGGGTGTCCCCATCCCAACAACCATAGCCAAGGTCCCCTGCTCTTTACATAGTTTACCAATGGGAGGAATCTTGGTAGGGTATTAATCATTTTTTGATAAACATTCTAAGGTTTATGGTGCTAAGTGATGAGGTAGGACCTATTCAGGGGAAGCTCTAAGTGATAATATGACACTTCAAAGGGTATTTCACTCCCTCTAAAAACCTAGAAAGAAATTGCATAAGATCTAGGGTTTCTTGAATTATCTTCGACAAAAGTACGCTCGAGATCAAGGCAAGGATGATAAAGGGATTATTATGATTTACTCCACTGAGTAGTAGGCTCATACAACCATAAAAAAAGTCCCCAAGTTAAGGAAATACAAGTTAGGGTTTTCCCTTCTAGGGCACACCCAGGGCAAGACAGTTTATGGATGAAAACCTATGAGATGCTTTCCAAACTTGGAGGTCTTGTAGATAATACCTTGGGCTTGGTCTCTGTGCTCCAAGAATCTACCAATTTTTCCTTTAATGCAATTCATTCTATGCCCTAGCCTACCCATCCTGTTTAGGGGGGGGAAATTTAGGAGAGGAAATTTATGGAGAATATTTGAGTTCTATCACCAAAGGCTTAGACTAGTGCCTTGTCCTTTGGTAATATGGACTCCTAGATGCTTCAGGTTAGCCAAATTTTTCCTTAAGGAGGTCCAAAATTGATGCCCTAGGTACCAACCTTCAACAATTAGCCACTCACAAATTATGAAGTTTTATGGAGAAAAACAATATTTCACCACTAGGAACATTCATCACATGTCATATCATGAGTAACACATACAATTTCCAACCAAATAGCTTTCAAAAAATAATCTTCAAAAATTAGGGCACAATGTAGCACTAATACAGTTGCAACAATTCCATATGTTAGACATTATTTAAGTGAAATACTTCAACAAAAAGAACTTACAAGATGACAATATGATATTTCCATCCACAATTCAAGAGATAGCTCCAAAGAAGATCAAAATTTGAGCTCCAAATATCGAAATGCATCCAAGATCATCTAATAACCTATCCAAGAAAAAGTGTAAATTTTCCAAGAAGGCCGAAATTTCCAAGTTTGATGATGATCCAATACAAATGAAGTTAAGAACTATTTATATTAGTCCGACCAGGTCAAATTATTAGCCTACGCCCCACAACATTATAAAAATGGACAAGATACACCCCTTGGTCACAAGATGACCAAGTATCTTTAGAAAATTATGAATTAGCCATCCAAATGTAAGCCAAAATGATGACATCATGTTGATGTGGGATCATTGGAAAATCCACATTGATCCCTCTTTTTGCTAAAATGTGAAAAAGGGCTCCATAAATCTTGAAAGAGGCGATGGCCCTTAACTCTCCATGCAAATCATCATGTGGGGCCCCAATTTGTTTTTGGGGCACAAAAACTATTCTCATGTGTCTCTTGATGATAGAATAGCATGTAATGCTCCAATACTGATGGCTCTGATGATGATGCTTTTTATCCCATGTTTCAAGGGGTGAGACAAACCTCCTCTGGGCCTTAGATCAAATTCCACACAATTTGTTGAATGCTAGGCCGACTAGGGCACATTGGTTTTTATAAGACATTTTGTCACATATGGTCAATAGGTTTGCAAATTGGATCAATCAACATCTGTGAACATGTTTTTATCATCCCCTCACAAATCCCTAAGTAGGACCTTTCCAAAAAGTCTGATTTTCTAGGATTAATTGCTCAAAATCAATGTTTTATCCCCAATGCACCCCATCCCTTTAGCCACATGCATTCATCATTGGTTGCTCCCTTCTACACTAGCAGTGGTTAGTACTAGTTGCTCCTTTCTGCAGGTGCATTGGTTCTAGAAATGATGGAAAATTAAAAAGGATTATGAAGCTTCCTCTTCTAGAAGCTTCTAAGGGTTGTTTCAACTATTTATCATGGATAAGAAACTTGAATCCTATCTAATCCTACCTTGGAGACTTCACCTCTTATCCCTTGAGCTCATCTCCCATAATAAGTGTATCTCAAGCTTAAGATGGTAAATCCCAAACTACCATCCTTCTCAGATAAATTTGTTGCCATCCATAGCATCAAGTTGGCTTTTGGAGATTGATTGTTCCCTTATACTATTTCCTTGAACCTAAAGGAGTCATCATATTCATGCATTAAGGTTGATATTGAGGTGTGCTTTGTGACAAGGAAGGAAAATTAAACTTGGGGAGACATCTACAAGTTCAACTACTATTTATGGTTGCAAACTCTCTCCTATTTCTATTAATACAAAGAGTATCTTGTTTTCCTATGTGTTGTAAATGTTTGCACTCATGTATTTCAATGCCTTGCTGATTCATTGAATAGAGATGTTAGATTATGCTACTTGGTTGTTGTAGACCGTTTTCTTGTTTTAGTCGTGTGTGCTGGTTCCAACTATATCATTTGGAGCTACAATTGGAGCTTATAAGTGAGGAGGAAAGAGAAGCTTTCTATAGATTCAAGGTAGGCTTCATTCCTATATTCTAATCTCTTTAAGAAAAAATCTATGTTCTTTGTCTTTTGTTCTAGACCAGCCCACTAGGTCTAGGGAATTCACCTTTGTCCGCAATCGTAAATTCAACATAACAAATTGGCAACTCCACTCGGGAACACTTTCTCCCCTTAATGGTTTCCTTGACCTTAGTACCTTTTTCACCTCTTAAATCGACCTTGATTGATTCACTTAGACCTTGATTAACCCTAGGAAAATCCTTCTCTGAGCTTGATTTTAATTTTTGTGTCATATTTTGGCCGGATTTGCCTCAGCACACCCCCTGGTTTGGAGACTGAGCGCTTCAACGCACCCTCTCCTTCTTTGTACCTGCACTGTTGAGCACTAGTGCATGTTATGTACCTGTGTTGATCCTTGTGAGATGCAAAAAATTGATTTTCTTGCCTTGATCTCTAATTTTCTTTGGTCCAACTTGTTTTCTTGCTATCTCTGAGTGTGTTCTTATCTATGAAAATCCTTCACTTAGTTTGCTTTTGGTTTCAATAGCCTTTGATAAGAATTTGTTTGAATTTTTCTTTGTTCTTTTCATTTAGGTCATTGGAAATTTTTTTCTTGATCATTGATTGTTTGAAGGAATTGATACTACAATCATCCTTCTATGTGGTTTCTCTCATCAGTGATTTAAAAAGAATCTTAGTTTTCATTTCATTTGTAAATTAAGAGGATTGAAAAGAAAAATCTCATCATTTTGCATTGCATTTAGGGTTTTGTGTGTGAAATTGGAAATTGGAACAATTGCATTAGGGAAATTTACTTAACAATTTTTTATTTATTTTTGCATTACTCTTTGTTTCTTCCCTCTTATATGTAGGTTTTAATTGAAAATAAAAGATTTAATGTTATCATGCTAGATTGCATCTTTAGGATATTCAGGTGAAATTTGTGGTGAACCTTGAAAACTAAAACTTAGTTGAAGATAAACTTTAAAATTTATTGAATCAATCTTAAGGAACATTTGAAATATTAGCACATACATCTAGAGGTTTAGGCTAGATATTTGTTCTGATGTATATAAACATAGGAGTTGTCGTTTTTTGCCAGAACTGCATTCCAGGGATGATATCCTGTTCCACATATGTAAGTGTATCTAACCATTCTCCATGTACCCTCAGGTATATCAGATGGCACTCCACACATGAAAAGTATATGGGAATGCTCTCATTGTACGATTACACATTAGAAAACACTAACACGAACTGCGCTTCCACGTACCTTCGGGTATATTTTGGAAGTCCACACTAGGTTGCTATCCTCACCTTAGGTAACATTCAGGGAGATTGCTTGCCCATACGTAAATCCTTGGTTCTCCAAGGTTATATATTGCAGTTCACAGTTGCTTGGTGAACCTTTTTTTCCTAGTTACCCCTTTTTGATTTATTTATGTTGTTAATTTCTAAAATTTATTAAACTAACGTGGAATAACAACCTCCTCAACCCCGTCGTTCGCGTAGTATGCACATATTTCCTCCTCTTCCACTTGAGGAAATTCCTGGATGCCATCAAAAGAACAAAAAGACACAGAATACCGAATTCAGTACTTCGAGAGATACCCCTTCTATTTCTCCATCTAAAATTGATCCACAATAATATTCTTTTCTTGTGAGTACTGAACCTAAGATTACTTCTCCATTAGTTGGTGAGTCTGACACAATCGAAACAAAAGAACATGAGATTTTATTACATGAGGTTATTGAACCTGAGTATCTTGAATAAGAAACATTACAACTTGAGGTACCTGATTTAACTACACCTGTTGCTTCAGGCACTTCCTCTTCTCTTCCTCTATCTTAGACCCGATGGTGAACCACTTCCACTTGGTCTTGTGAGGATTGAGGAGATCCCTCAAGAAGAACCTCAACCTACTACCCTTCTTCATTTTAGAGGGCTTCACCTCTATCAAGTCCCTCCTCCTCATACTCTGGCACAAACTCCTTCGTCTTATTCATCTCTTTTTAACTCATCCTCGAGTTTCCCTCGACAATCCTCTTTGGGAAATTTGACCATGAATGAGTTTGGTATGGTTTATCATATCATATCTACTACTATGTCCAAGACAACCAATGTTGCAGCTTCTTATATGTTTGTAACATCACCAAAGACACATTTATATGGTGGCCTGTCTGTCCTACCTCGTTACCAATCATTTTCTGGTGCAACATCCAGTCATGGAATTCTCCCATGTCATCCTCTTCTGGAATCCCACATGGAACTTCTTTAATGAGTACTACACAATCTTCTCTTCCTCCTCCATCTCAACCTTCATTAGAGCAACAATCTGGTCCTTATGTCAGTGACTATGGATACCTACAACAACCAATCCACCTCATATTGGGTACCCTCCTTTTTCAGCAGGGTGGAACTTATTGTTGGAGTGTTTCCATCCCCTAATCAAGTACTACAAGCTAGTGGTCAACCTCATTTGAGTCTTCCATATCTGTTAATGGCTGCCAATTCTTGGAAAACTACATTGCCCATACAACCTAGCTCGGTTGTGAATCAAATTCAAACCTCTCAACCTGTTTTGCCTACATCTCAGATTCTTATTTGTCAACTTATATATACTCCTATTCAAGATCAAGTTCATGTAAGTCAACCTTTGCAGGCTACACCTCTAACTTAACCTCTTCCACTGGTATCTGGGGTCTCCCAAGCCCCACTTACCCAACCTCTTCAAGGTGCCTGACAGCCTCCACGACTTGGCCATGCCATTTCTCAAATCCAAATGGGTCAACCTATACATGGCATGAAATAGACACAACCTATCCCACCTCATGTAGGGATGATGCAAAATATCACAGGGAAACCATATCAAGGCATTCCTCAAAGGCCTTACCAAGGTCAACAAATTCAAACCCATCCATTTTAACCTTTGCAAGGTTATCATGGAACTGGGCATAAAGGTTATCCCATAATTGGGTAGCAGGGTTATGTTTATCCAGGTTATGAGAATCCTCCCTATCTAGGAGCCCATATACCTATTTCTTAAGCCATCCCATCTTACCTAGGATACCCTCCACTAGACTTTAATCAATAGTTGCCATTTGTGGTAGCCCTCGAATTTCCAGATCTCCCTTGGCTTACAAATAATCCCATTTGTCACTCTCTATTGACTTAAGGGTTGTTGAACCAGGTTTAGAGTTAGTTGTACCAACCAACAAAACCCTTCACTGATGGCCCTTTCAGAAACAACCCGTGTAGTGTTGACTATAGTCTCACCCGAAGCAGTATTGGGGGATGTAAGAACCAAGTTTCTTCATCTAGAGACTAGTGTGATGTCTTTCAGTGCTTTAGATTTGCTTCCACACAGGCCGGTAGACTTATAGGGATTTTTATTGTAACTAAGTTAAAGCGGCCTCCAGACCTTCGTGAAGGCCCACGATCAGTCTTTGCAGACCTTAAATAAATGATTTATCTACTTTTGCGCATTAGTAAACAACCCAAGATCGTAGTTCGCGTTGATCTACTTAATTCGTCAGAAACATAAGAGAAATAGCTTTTAATGCTCGCGCAAGTGGATAACCATTAATTTCATGCATTATTAAGATAGATTCAGTGAATTCACGTTGTATTCATTCATTATTTCATAAACATATCATTCAATCGACAACATATATCATAAATAGATTCAATGGAAATACACAATAATCCCTCAAAAGGTTGTCTTTATTGATCTTCAGTTCATTGACTACAAACTCTTCTACCCTGCGCACACAACTATAGGGGTTCGCACACTTAGCAGCGAACTCTATCTAGGCCTCCTACGCACTCAACTGCAAGAGCCTTCCCTTCTTACCCCTAAGCGCAGGAAGCAGAGCATTCCTGCCTTAGAACTTGCTCAAGACACAAAACTCTTCAATGTACCCAATTCTCTAAAAAAGGTTATCTCTAAGACTTGCTATGACTCAACTATTTATAGCTTTCCTTCATACAATACCATGGTTTGCGGACCATGGGAGACTCTTAAAACTGACAAAAAACAAGGGTTAAGACCCTTTTGACTCCTATTTATCCGTGTGCTCTGTATCTCATATCGTGGGGACTTTACATTCTTTTTACAAAACTTTTACAAAATTGGGTTGAATTAACCCCAAAACTAACCTTAGGGACCCTATCCCAATAGGCCCCCAACACAAAGATCGTGACTCATCCTTGAGTCACTCAGCTAGTGCTACAATCTTACTGCAAATATCTCCCAGCTCAACCTGCATTACTGCAACTTTTGTAGTGCTCTGCGCCGCTGCCTGCTATACTTCTTCGACCAATTTTTCAGTTGTTGGTCCCTCCAATGTGAGGTGCATGGTCCTCTGCATTTTTGTAAGCCTTTGAGTTTCTCCTGGAGTGATAGAGTAAGATGACATGCTTCCTCTAGCCACGACTGCAATCTGGCCTTCAACAAGGCCTCCTTCCTCTGCAAGTCCTCGTAAGTAGTTGCTTGCCCTCTTGTAGCTTGGCGAGGCATTGCACTGGCGCGGAAGTGCACACAGTTGCTTAGACCTCATCATATTGGCGCTGCATTTCTCAGACGTTTGTGTTTAGATATTGTAGGTTTGGGTCCTCCTGCAGATTTGTCCATAGCTCCATCACGACATCAAACATCGATGAGTAGTCATTAATGACGGTGTCTAGTGTATTCATTCCCTCATTTACTGCTGCTATGCATTGCTCCTGGACCTCCAACGGAGTCGTCGACTGTAATTTCAATTGAAACTCTCCAATTTTCATATAAAAGTCGAAAGTCACCCTACCGATTTCCTCCTTTGAAGCATGTACTACAGCAGCCAATTTCCTCACTTTAACTAAGGCCTCTGCATCCTCTAGTATATTCAACTTAGGCACTGACTTGCAGGCCTACTCAATCGTTGTTACTAGGTTCTGGCGTTGTGTCTGCAATTCCTCCTGTTCCTTCAGCGCTTGAGATTTTTCTGCGAAAAGCTACTCGTTGTTGATTTTAAACTCACCGATGATGGTGAATGTGCACTATTCTCTGATCTTCAAATCATCGGAGACCCCCTAATGCAGTGCATGAAGGGTTTGTAGCAGCAATGTGGCAAGGTTCGGTCCCATATCCTTCTATGTGTTGATCACAACACAATCTTCATCTTATTCAACACAGATTGACCCCTCTGGCAAAGTAATGACTATGAAATCCAGAGTCCATTCAATCTTTGTTACTGCGCCACTTCCCTGTGTTAGGCTCACTTGTGCTCCGCTTGCCTGTTCGACACCTACCTGAATCCTATTTGCCTAGAGTTACAGCTCGCGCAGATCCTTTTGGATGCTCCCCAACGTCTGCATGTATTGCTGCTCAAATTGCTACATCACCTCCGTTGTTGTGTCGCGTATCCTGTCCCCGATCTCATCAAGATTGGCTTTTTTTAGTACCATGGGATCAATATGTGTCTGCTTATCAAACTTATGCTTCTTCCATTGTCTGCTTGTCTATTCTTGTCCACGCTTCTTCAGGATGAAAGGAGTGCTCTGCTCCTCACTGCTGCCTCTTCCCTTCTCTAACAACTCTTGCTCATCAGTGTGATGTGAAGCAGACTTCCCACCCTACTCTACATCCTTCCATTATTTCTCTACCTACTCTTTAGCAGCGCGCTCTTTCTCCATGAGTGCCTTCTTCTCAACTGCCGTAACAACTTCCTTCTTCTTTTGTTCGGCTAGGGCGCGCACAACTTTCTTAGCGGCTTCCTTCTACTTCTGTGAAGCAGAGCTCTCTGCGCCTTTGTTGGTTCCCACATCTAGCATTGTAGGTTCGCGCCACTCTAGTGGCCAATACCCTATAACTTCCTGCACATCCATATTGAACACTAAATAAGGCAATAGATGCCAAGTTTCCTTTGGATCCTTTCACGCGCAGATTGATACATTGTGAAAGTCAACCTTGAACTCTACATAGGATGTCAATTCTTCAAATGAGGTTTGGGACAACCTTGGCCTTTGATTCACTGCCATCCGAAGGTGCATCTACATCAGGACCCAGAAAATATTCATTTCCGTGATTCATGATGCATCCTTTGTAGACCAGAGCGAGGCGAACCTCACTGCCTTAGGCAATTCTTCCTTGTGGGGAGGAAATTGGTTGTCCTCCAGCAACCTCCACGCAACTAATACAATAGACAATAGAAACCAAGTATAATGAAAATGCTTGCCTTCATCTTGGGCTTCACGACAGTTTGCAAGGAACTCCTGGCAGAGATATTTGGACCACTTATATTGCACGCCCTTCGCGCACTGTGTAGCAAGGGACACTATCGGCACTGGAACCTCGTCCATGCAACAATTCCTCATGATCTAACCTGCGAGGATCTGGGCAGTGAATTGGACTACTTGGTCTTGTATTGAGAGGATGGAGTATCCGCACGACTTTTTCACCAGACCATACTCTTTTTTCATCTTATCAGCGAGTTCCTTTTCCTCTGTTTTCCCTCCAAACTCGGTAGGGTCTGCTCCTTTGTGAGGCAACCTCGTTATCCCATGGATCAACATGTTGGTTATGGGAATAGGCTTCCTAAGTCATAGAATGCCATCGTGTACCAACACGAGGAGCTGGCGTACACAGATCATATTGATAGGTGAGCGGTGATAATGTGGTACCAAAATCATGTTCAATAGCCCGATTTCTCAATGCCACGGATCCACTTCATGGGCTTCAATTGCGTAACCCCTGTCTCATCATAATATATCTTTGTCATGTATTTATGGGTCACTAGATGTGGAAATTTTTCATGGTCCGCGAGGTCCCAATCCTCCATTTTCAATTCCGGGATGCGTGCGAGCTTTAGACCATCGAATGTGACCTGCTGAGGCAGCAGGGGAGTGGATACCACAAATTTTCCAGAGTCTAGATCCTTGGTTACTTTGGTTTTTCCCTTCCACGGAGGGATGTACTCAGGGCGGCTAGAAATAGGCTTGATTTCCTTAGCATCAACTTCTTCGATTCCTTCGTAATCCTATTCTTCCAAATCCACCACTTTTTCTGGTGGTCGTGCCTCCAAATTCTTCCTCGATTACATTCGCACCGACACTGACTTCTTTTGTTTTTCTTTCATGGCTGAGTGATTTTCTTTCATGGTGGGCTACTTCTCTTTTGTGATAGTTTGCTTCAACCTAGGTGACCTCGGCACCATAGGCACAACGGGCGTAGCTTCCATACTAGTCACTTTGGGGCCTGGCACATTAGACACAACTGCTTCTGAACTTATGGCTTCGACGGGGTTAGTACCAGTCACCTTTTCAATGAATCTCTCTCGGGCTGTTGCAGAATAGTTCGCAAACGAGGGGCGTGTCGCAAATTTTCCTAGAATGCACGAATCATACACTTAAGACAGTAAAAGGCACCAACAACTCTCAGAATGCAAAGTGTTCTCTGTTGGACCAGCACGCATAATTTATAGGAGGATTTGAATTCAAATTCAACCGTTCCCCCCAAATTCTGATAATAAATTCTTGGCAGCAGATCTTCAAATATTTGTGCCATAAATAGCTCCTACTCGCTCATTTTAGTTGCTTTTTAGCCATCACATCATGAATAGTAACTTCAACAGTTACCTTTGGACCCACCTCCGCGGCAATATTCTCTATGGTGTACCTTATATAACGTAGCTTGACCTGTCACACCCCTATTATCCATTGTGCAACCCTTCGACTGAGCTTTTCCCTAAGTCAGGCAGCATAGTTTAGAGTCCCGCAATTCCTTACAACTACCTAGATTATTGGGACTGTCCTGCTGCCGTATAGTCATTGTAGGGGAAGGATCCCCTGTATATAGATTCAACCTACTTCCATTTACTTTTCCCGACAAAGGTTACCCATTCAGCTTCATGAGTTAAACTGCACCACCATCCATAATCCCCTTGATAACATACAACCGCAACCAATGCATTTGAAACTTCCCTGAAAACTTTGTGAGCTTGCTATCATATAACAACACTAAATCATCTACTTTGAACGTGCACAACTTAATGTGCCTATCATCCCATGCCTTTTTGCATTCCTTTTGTAGTTGTTGATGAAATCCTGCTAGGAAACAATCTTCCTCCAACTCCATGATCTGCGCGAGCCATTCTTCCAAGGTCTCATGGTTTGCCATCTCAGTCAACGCTGCAATTCTTAAGTTGGGCACAATGTACTCCATCGGCATGACTGCTTCAATTATATAGACCAACCTGAATGGCGTCTGTCCTATCAATTTCTTGCAAGTCGTCCTATAAGCCCATAACACAGCAGGTACGCGCATATCCTAGTCATTCCTTTGTGCATTGCATACATTTTTCAATGCATGCTCTAAGATCTTATTAAAAGATTCTTCCATTTGATTGGCTTGTGGGTGATAGGGCGTGATCTTCTGATGATATACTTGGAATTCTTCCAACATCGCACTGATCGTTTCATTCAAAAAATGCGTACCCATATCACTTAGCAAAACTTTCGGGCATCCAAACCTTGCTAAGAAATATTCAAAGAGAAACTTTGCAACTGTGGTAGCAGTACAATCCCTCACTGGTTACGCTTCTACCCATCTGGTTAAGTATTCTGTTGCAATAATAATGTACTGTGCACCTGTCTTCTTTCTTGGTGGTTGTATCGGGCCTATAAAGTCAATGGCCCATTTCTCAAATACATGCAACGAGACTTGGAGATTTAAAGGAAATTCATCCCTTCGTGAAGGTTGCCCCGTCCTTTGGCAAGCATCGTACGCCTTACAATAGGCCTTAAAATCCTTGTGTAACATCAGCCAACATAACCCCACACAAAAAATATTATGTGTGGTCACTTTCCTTGCATAGTGGCCTCCTGCCACTCCTCCATGAGCTTCAGCTAAGATATTCGTGCGTTCAAACTCTGGAACATACAGTCGCAATACCTCATCCATCCCCGTCTTAAATAAGTGATCCACAATTACCAAAAAATCTACTGCGCGGGCTACTAGCTCCTTCTTTTGTTGAGTGGAATATCCTTCGAAGCAATTCCTGTTGTCAAAAACTGAATAATGTGAGCAAAATGGTCATCCACAATGCGCATCGCAAAGAGCTACGTGTCTGACAATCCTTCCTCCAAGCTGTTGGGTTCTTCATTTGTTTCGATCCTTGATAGGTGGTATGGGCCCGCATTTAACCTTCCAGGCTTCACAATCACCTCGAAGTCATATTATTGGAATAAGAGCAACCATCGATGGATCTTCCCCCCTAACACATGCTTTTGACCAGTACTTCAGCGTGGAGTGATCTGTGTAAATCTTAAAGTTTCCACCCAATAAATAATGCCTAAATTTCTGTAGTGCATATACCATGGCCAACTCCTCGCACTTTGTCGTAGAATAATTTTTTTCAGCCATTGATGACTTCCTACTTGCGAAGGCTATAGGATCATCCAGTTCGCCTTCGCCTGCCTGTGTTAATATTGCACCTAGTGTAATGCAAGAAGCATCCACATGTACATGAAACTCCTTCCAATCCAGAAATACTAGGATTGGTGCAGTCACCATATTTTCTTTCAACACATCTAATGTTGGGTTGTGTTATATTCTTTCTACGACTAGCTACCCTAGTTAATTGGGGGGTAAGAGGGGGGCGGAGCCCCCCCTTCATTATGTTGATTGTGCAGTCGAGGGGTCATAGGGGGATTAAGGGGGGTGGTTAGCCCCCCTCTACGGGGTTTGGGGCAGTGCCCCGGGGAATTTTTTTTGGGACCCTATATTAGGTGGGCGGACCTACCTATGGTTTTGTGCATGTTTTCACACATGGTTTTGGGCTCGATGGTTTTTGGTCCATGGTATTAGATGCCTCAGCATGGATATATATGTATTGTAACATTGAAAGTAAAATAATGAAAACTCAAGCTGGTAGTCCCAATTTTGGGATCCAGGGGAAAATCTCTTTGTATATGTGTTTTATGTGTTATGCTCTCGCATTGTTTATTTTCTGTGTTATAGAATTCGTGTGTAGGTAATTTATGTATGGGGTTAAAACCTACATTTGGTATCAGAGGTGTTTTGGCTTCAAGGGGATGCCTTTGTTGATGAGGGGTTTTTCTCGGGCTGTGGTAGACCCTGTTTAGTGGGAGATCTGTGGGATCGATTTTTGGTGGTGAAAGAAGATGGTGAGAAGTGGAAAGATAGAGATCGAGAAATTTAATGGTCAGAGTTTTGAGTTGTGGAAATTCAATATGGAGGATCTTTTGGTGGACAAAGATTAGTGGATTGTAGTAGATCCGGGTACGAAACCAATAGGAGTGTCCAATGAAGAATGGAAGAAATTGGATCGAAAGGAAAAATGCACAATATGATTGGGTGTCTCAGATTCAGTATTTTTGAATGCATTAGGGGAAGCTACGGTTAAGGCTTTGTGGGACAAGTTAGGGACTTTGTACCAATCTAACTCTCTGGGGAATAAATTGTTCCTACGGAAAAAGCTATATAACCTGAGGATGAAAGATGGAGACTTGGTGCTAAAGCATCTGAATGCATTTAATATTGTGGTAAGTCAGTTATTATCTGTTGATATTAAAATTTTAGATGAAGATAAGTGCATTAGTTTTTTGTGTTCTCTACCAGATTTGTGGGATAGTCTGGTTATTGCAATAGGTAGCAATACAACTGCCTTGCAGTTTGATGAAATAGTCTCATCCTTACTGACAGAGGAGATGAGACGGAAAAATATGGAGAGCCAAAATGGTGATGCCTTTTCTGTATGAGGACGGTCCAGAACAGAAACAAAAATAATTCATCGAGTGGGATATCTAAATCTAGAGGGAGACCTAAATCTCTAGGAAAACTTGTAAAGGTGTGCTCGAAATGCGAAAAGGAAGGGAACTACAGAAGGGACTGTAAATCTAAAGCTTAAGACAAGGGAAAGAGATCTAATGATGCTCCTTCTACAGAGGCAAAAGCCACCTTAGATGAAGGTAGCGATGTGTACTTCGCTTCTTCAAGTACACATGTAGATCATGAGGCATGGTTGATTGACTCAGGTGCATCCTTTCACTTCACTCCCCATAGAGAGTGTTTCTGCGAGTATGAGAAATATGATAGTGGTGATGTCTTCTTGAGGGATGACAGGAAGGCTAAAATCATTGGTCGTAGAAAAGTTAAGTTGAATTTGCAAGGTGGAAGGATTAGAACACTTCTGGGTGTTTTGCATATTCCTGCATTGGCCAGAAATCTGATTTCTCTAAGCAAGCTGGATGATGCAAGTTTAAAAATAGTGTTCGAAAAGGATACCTACAAGATGGTTCGGGGAGCACTAGTATTGATGCGGGGAGTTTGGATTGGAACTCCGTACAAGCTACAAGGTAGCACTATTGTTTATGGGTGCAATAGTTCTATGGTTCCTAAAAGTGGAGAAAAAAATCTAGTGGTCTTTGGAGAAAGGACCATGCTATGGCATCAAAGGCTTGGACATATTGGAGAGAAGGGCCTTTAAATACTTCATGGTAAAGGTATGGTAGAAGGTATGACTAATAGCTCTCTAGATTTTTATTTCTGTGAAAATTGTGTATATGGGAAGGAGAATTGGGTGAGTTTCCCCTCTAGTGGTAAGAGGGAAAAACATATATTAGAGCTTGTGCACAATGATGTGTTTGGACCTGTGAAGGTTCCATCACTAGGTAAGTCTATGTACTATGTATCATTTATAGATGACTTCTCAAGGAATACATGGATATATTTCCTTAAGAATAATTCTGAAGTCTTTGAAAGGTTTAAAGAATTTAAGGCTCTGTTGGAAAACTAGACAGAGAAGAAGATAAAGGTCCTAAGGACAGATTATGGTGGAGAGTTTTTCAAAAAGGAATTTGAAGAATTCTATAAGAAGTGTGGTATAGCATGGCAAAAGACTACTCCATACACACCTGAGCAAAATGGAGTTGCAGAAAGAATGAATAAGACGTTGATGGAAAGGGAAAGAAGCATGCTCAATGGTTCTAGGTTAGGACAAGAATTTTGAGCAGAGGCGGTGGAGACTGCATGTTACCTAGTCAACAGATCACCTTCATGAGCGTTGGAGGATAAGAATCCACAAGAGGTATGGACTGGTAAGAAACCCTCTCTTTCACATCTGAGGGTATTTGGATGTAATGCATATGTACATGTTCCAAAGGAGAAAATAACAAAGGTGGATAGTAAATCTGAAAAGTCCATCTTTATTGGGTATAAGGATGGTTTAAAGGGTTATAAACTTTGGAACCCAGTAACAAAGAAGGTTGTGTACAACTGAGATGTGGCATTCAGAGAGGAGAAATATGTTATTAAACATGAAGTCCAATGAAAGGAACCTGAGAAGATAGAGTTTGAACTAAAGGAGGAAGAACCAGAATCTACAATAGAAGAGGAATCAGAAGATGAACATCCACAAACTCCGGTTGTGAGATGATCAGTTCGAGAAAGAAGGCAGTTAGAAAGGTATATTCCATCTGCTTTCTATTCAAATTTTTCTTTATCTATTACTGATGATGATCCCAGAACTGTGAAGGAAGTAGTAGATTCAGAGGATGAAAAATTCTGGAAAGAGGCCATGGTTGATGAAATGGCATCTTTGCACAAAAACGAGGTTTGGTATCTAGTGGAGTTTCCAGCTGGAAGGAAACCCATTAACAGAAAATGGGTGTTCAAGAAGAAGACAAATGCAGAAGGAAAGGTGGAGAAATACAAAGCTTGGTTGGTATCAAAACATTATTCCCACGTGCCGGAATTGATTTTGGTGATATTTTTTTCTCCTGTTGCCAAGGTAGCTTCTATTAGATTACTTTTATCTATTGTTGCTGCTTTTGATTTTGAGGCAGAACAAATGGATGTGAAGTCGACATTTCTTCATGAGGATTTTAAAGAGGAGATCTACATGAAGCAACCAGAAGGTTTTGCGGTGAAGCGTAAGAAAGAACTGGTATGCAAGTTAAAAAAGTATCTGTATGGGTTAAAACAGTCACCAAGGATGTGGTATCAGAAATTTGATACATTTATATGGGGACTTGGCTTCACCAGAAGCAAAGCAGATCATTGTGTGTCTTTTAAATTAATTGGTGACCGTGTTATTTATCTAGTTGTTAGTGTCAGTCTTTCCAGCCTTCCTCCAGTGATCAAATGTGCTCTTACAAAGTGATTTTGAAATGTCAAGGTCAAATTTTGTCATTTCAGTGAGTCTTCAAGCAAAATTTGGTCACTAGGCATTAGGTCTAGGGTTTGCTTTCACTCTTCTCAAAGTTGTCCAAATGGCGGTCCATGTCATCATTCAGCTGAGTCTATCATCATTCATAGGGTTTTCATTAGCATCTCAGTGTCTAATGAGTCTTTTTACAACTTATTCATGCTTCAGTTGTGCCTAGGCAAGGTCATTTCCCTCTCCTAGGGTTTTGAAGGCAATTTCTCTTGGGCGGCTAAATAATCGGCAAAAATCATATCCTGATGTTCATACACCTTCCCTTATCCTTAAAGTACCTTATCAAACACTTCCCAACACTCAGATCCCCCAAATTCCTCATTTTTTCACAAACCCTAGTTTCTAGCTACAACCTGGCAATTTTCTAGGTTGGGCCTGTGTTTTGCCCTTTTGGACCCCTTCCCCTCACTCAATCTCTGAGATTCCACTTTCCCCTACTTCCTAACATCCCTCCCTACTCCCCAAAATTTCCTCAAGAATTTAGAAGCCCCTTATCCCCTTCATTTCGCTTCATTTCGACAAACTTCCTTGTTTCACACATCGGGACAAGTTTCACTCAAATGATGTTTCAGAGCAATCAAAGATGAATTTTGGGAAACTGAGAGAGGTTTTTGTCCAAAACATGCCAAGGAAGAAAAACCTCCTTCACTTTTTTCACAGGTGTCATGGTTTGAGAGAAATGTCAAGAATACCTTTGCCTCAGGAGAATCAAAGACACCTCTGAAGTGACCTTGGGAAAATCAAGTATTCTCCTAGCTTGGTTGGCCAAATGATTTTCTTGATGGGTAAAATGATAACTAGAAACAAAAGAGCTTTCCAATGAGCTATCATGAGCTCAATTTGGGGTTGATGAAGGCATTCAAAAGTTGACTGCAACAGCACTCTTCCTTCAGGGAGCCTCATTTGGTACTTTTTGACCAGTCTTGGGAGATTTGATTTTTTATAGGTCAAATCAACTCCAAATTGAAAAATTCTAGTTGGGTTGGAAAGTAGACTCAAATACCTTTCCAACGAGCTATCCTGCACCTGATTCTGACACTGTGAATGCCTCCAAAAGCCTCCTGAAAGGCGCGCGACCCGTCAGGCAGGGGGGCGCGACCGGTCAGGCAGTTTTTTGCCAGATTGCATTGTACAGCCCAGAAAACGCAGTTTTGACCTAGTTTGACTTTTTGGGGTGGAAGATGATTATCTTTGATGTAATTATTTTAAATCTAAGACACTTTTACTCTTGTTTAACACTTCTAGAAGATTCATTCATGTAAAGGGTAAATATTAAATGAATGAATTGGTTTCCTAGCTTATAGAGGCAAGTTGTTTTGACTGCCTAGATTTTAGTGCACAGTTTAGAATTAGTTGAAACAGCTCCTAGAAGGATGAGATCGACCCCTAGAGGCAAGGGAAGAGGTTGGCTTGCCTATATTATGTATTTTCTTAATCATTTTCAGGGGTTGGAAGGTTGGACTTTTGAGGGAGAAACTATCATTGTATTATTTCACTGTATCTCTGCAATTTTTGGATAAGGAAGACCAGGGTTTTGCAGTCATCTTTGGGATTCTTGTGGACTCATGTGTTGATGGTGTGTTTCTCAATGTTCTTGTAAGCTTTGTTATGTGATTCATTTCCTTTCTTTACTTCTGCACATTAAACAAATGAAGTGTTAAAGTATGAATTCATGCTAGCCATGCTCTGCTTTTAAGTTTGTTTAATTTCCATGTTTTCTACTGTCTAAAGGGAATTCAAAGTCATTGTTTGCTCTCTTTAGCTCCTCATCTTTCATTCCTGATCATCCATCTCAAGTTAATGCATCAATACTGTTTCCTACCTCGCCCCAAGGAACCCCCTGCAGAAACTGTGTCCAATTCCCGCACCCAAAATTGCAATTCCTCAATTTGCCACCAAAAACCCAAAAAACCCCAAATCCACCTTTTTAATCAGTTTACTAGCCTAATATCAGTGTTACCTTGTTGGTCATCTCATCCCATTGAAGATCTGCCGAGATTGACCGGAGAGAGCCTTCTCCTGCCCCGTAGGGCTAGCTACGAGGCTGAATGGTTTGATGTAGCCTTGAGGTTTACCTTTCTCAGCCTGAGGTGAAATTTCAAGCGCTAACATACTGGCGACCATACTGGGGAGAACAAATTAATCGTTTGCTCATTGACGTGTTATTTCATAAGTCTTAGACGAAGCCTGAAGTTACGCCAGGTAGCCTTCGAAAACGCTCTTGTTTTACATCAGCGTTAGTAGATAAACGCTGCTTCAGTCAATCTCCGTGAGCTTGTGAACGTAGCGCTTCATTGAAACTTTACCCCAGTACATGTATCAAGTTCAGATCTGATTGTTGATGGTGAACAATGATCAGACACTGACAAGGCTGAAATCATTCACTGGCGACTCCTTTCACTGAAGAATCCAGCAACCTGTGCTTCATGGTGACTTCACTGCAGGAATATCAGTAGCTTTGAGCTTTTCAAGATGGATCGGATCGCAAGAAGATATGCTCCCTTGAGTCGAGATCACATTCCAGGTTTTCCAAATAAAATTCCGAAGGTAGATTGGTCAAGGAATCTGCCTATATTTAATGATGATGGTAAGAAGGATGCTACTTTACATCTAGTTAGATTTCATATGCATATTCGCAAGTTGAAGGTTGATTTTCCTGAAGATTGCTTGATGAAGATATTCTTGGCCACTTTGGAAGGTACAACCCAATCATGGTATGAAAGTTTGCCGCCTGCTTGTATTTACTGTTTAAAGGATTTTCATGCTATGTTCATTGAAAGATATAAGGACTCTTATCCATCATTAAATTTAGTTCATGACTATTGCCAACATGCTTCAACATTTATTGAAAGCCTTGAGAAATATTATGAAGATGATAATTTTATGGATGTTGAGATCATGGAGGCTCTGTATGAAAATCCGTTTCAGCAGCACACAGAAATCTTAGAGGATACTTGCCAAGATCAGTAGGCTGAAGATTTCCATATGGCTGAAAATGAGGAAAGAGAACATGTTGTTTCAGATCTGCCCATAGAAGACAACAGCATGCAAGTAAGTCCAGTGCTGATTGTAGAGTGTGATAATGTCCAGTCAGCTACTTCAGAACTACATTCAGATTGTGATAACTAAGCATACCTTGTGCCGAATCCTGAAAAGGAGAGTTTTGTTGTTGAGATCATAGACAAAGTTCTTGGTCCAAATGTCCTTATGCCATCATAACAGAGCCTGCATGAGGAGGTAATTCAGCCAGCTCATGAACAACAAGATGAGATCTTTGTTCAAGTAAGTGAAAACTCTTCTTTCAATCATAATTTGGATAGTTTGATTGCCATGTCATATGAAGATGATCAACAATGTTTCCAAGTTTCAGAAGATCAGGACTGTCATTCAGATTTTTCATGTTTTGAAATGTTATTTCAAGAAGACAAGACTTGTTTGAGCAAAGGGAAACAAAAAGTATTATCTCCTTTGTCTGAAGAGGAGATAGATCAGCTTTTGAAAGGTCATGCTACAACCCAAGCTAAAGAAAATTGGCAGTGTGCACATGGTCACGAAAGTGATGGTGAAACTTCTTCCTCTTTTGAGAATGATGACAGTCTTGTAATTAGTTTTATAGATCAGCAAACAGATAATATTTTCTTTCATGAAGATGATAAGGTTGTCATGTTTGATGATCTTGAAGATTGTTCTCTGTTTAAGAATGACCTAGACCATGAAATTGAGGAATATAAGCTTGAGAGAGACAATATGTCAAAATTTCTCACGGTCAAGGAATTTACAGCCAACACTCATATGGCAGAAGCTTATACTTCTCTGTGCCTTCCTATCAATCAGCAACCCACTGTTCTTTCAGATCAGAATGAAGCGAGTACTTATATTTTTGCAGCTGGATCTCCAAATAAGGTAGTGCTTCAGGATTATCAAGATCCCTTTGGCATTCTTCTGCAAGCATTAGAAAAGATAAATGTTACCTGGTTCATTATCATAAGCTTTGGTTTCAGTGGTTATTTTGAGTTGCCTACAGGTTCATCGTTTCACCTGCTCGAGATAAGCGAGAGCAGAAATTTGGTATGTAGCCATCTGCTGGATTGGTTACATTGGAAAGCTCATTATACATGATTGTATATATTTCATTAATATGCAGGTGGTTGTCATCATGATTCCAAATCTTGATGGATTGCTGCCGTTTTTCCAAAAGCTTTGTAAAGTTTTGTTTTAAGTCGGTCATGAGTCATTTGTGTTTGGTCTGTTGAGTGAGTTTTTCAAGTTATTTCAGTTTGCCATCGAGTCAGTTTGAGTCAAGTTCCAGTTAAGTTTCAGTCAGTTTTCAGTCAATAAATGAGTCGAAGTCTTGTATTGTTTGTCAAATAATGACTCCATCGCCCAATGGTTGCAAGCACTGGTCTTCTCCCAGAGGTCTGAGGTTCTTGGTACCTCCAAGGAGCTACCATCCCCATTGGAGCCAATGTTAGTGTCAGTCTTTCCAGCCTTCCTCCAGTGATCAAATGTGCTCTTACAAAGTGATTTTGAAATGTCAAGGTCAAATTTTGTCATTTCAGTGAGTCTTCAAGCAAAATTTGGTCACTAGGCATTAGGTGTAGGGTTTGCTTTCACTCTTCTCAAAGTTGTCCAAATGGCGGTCCATGTTATCATTCAGCTGAGTCTATCATCATTCATAGGGTTTTCATTAGCATCTCAGTGTCTAATGAGTCTTTTTACAACTTATTCATGCTTCAGTTGTGCCTAGGCAAGGTCATTTCCCTCTCCTAGGGTTTTGAATGCAATTTCTCTTGGGCGGCTAAATAATCGGCAAAACTCATATCCTGATGTTCATACACCTTCCATTATCCTTAAAGTACCTTATCAAACACTTCCCAACACTCAGATCCCCTAAATGCCTCATTTTTTCACAAACCCTAGTTTCTAGCTACAACCTGGCAATTTTCTAGGTTGGGCCTGTGTTTTGCCCTTTTGGACCCCTTCCCCTCACTCAATCTCTGAGATTCCACTTTCCCCTACTTCCTAACATCCCTCCCTACTCCCCAAAATTTCCCCAAGAATTTAGAAGCCCCTTATCCCCTTCATTTCGCTTCATTTCGACAAACTTCCTTGTTTCACACATCGGGACAAGTTTCACTCAAATGATGTTTCAGAGCAATCAAAGATGAATTTTTGGAAACTAAGAGAGGGTTTTGTCCAAAACATGCCAAGGAAGAAAAACCTCCTTTACTTTTTGCACAGGTGTCATGGTTTGAGAGAAATGTAAAGAATACCGTTGCCTCAGGAGAATCAAAGACACCTCTGAAGTGACCTTGGGAAAATCAAGTTTTCTCCTAGCTTGGTTGGCCAAATGATTTTCTTGATGGGTAAAATGATAACTAGACACAAAGATATTTCCAATGAGCTATCATGAGCTCAATTTTGGGTTGAGGAAGGCATTCAAAAGTTGACTGCAACAGCACTCTTCCTTCAGGCAGCCTCATTTGGCACTTTTTGACCAGTCTTGGGAGATTTGATTTTTTACAGGTCAAATCAACTCCAAATTGAAAAATTCCAGTTGGGTTGGAAAGTAGACTCAAATACCTTTCCAACGAGCTATCCTGCACCTGATTCTGACATTGGGAAGGCCTCCAAAAGCCTCCTAAAAGGCGCGCGACCCGTCAGGCAGGGGGGCATGACCTGTCAGGCAGTTTTTTGCCAGATTGCATTGTACAGCCCAGAAAACGCAGTTTTGACCTAGTTTGACTTTTTGGGGTGGAAGATGATTATCTTTGATGTAATTATTGTAACTCTAAGACACTTTTACTCTTGTTTAACACTTCTAGAAGATTCATTCATGTAAAGGGTAAATATTAAATGAATGAATTGGTTTCCTAGCTTATAGAGGCAAGTTGTTTTGATTGCCTAGATTTTAGTGCTCAGTTTAGAATTAGTTGAAACAGCTCCTAGAAGGATGAGCTCGACCCCTAGAGGCAAGGGAAGAGGTTGGCTTGCCTATATTATGTATTTTCTTAATCATTTTCAGGGGTTGGAAGGTTGGACTTTTGAGGGAGAAACTATCATTGTATTATTTCACTGTATCTCTGCAATTTTTGGCTAAGGAAGACCAGGGTTTTGCAGTCATCTTTGGGATTCTTGTGGACTCATGTGTTGATGGTGTGTTTCTCAATGTTCTTGTAAGCTTTGTTATGTGATTCATTTCCTTTCTTTACTTCTGCACATTAAACAAATGAAGTGTTAAAGTATGAATTCATGCTAGCCATGCTCTGCTTTTAAGTTTGTTTAATTTCCATGTTTTCTACTGTCTAAAGGGAATTCAAAGTCATTGTTTGCTCTCTTTAGCTCCTCATCTTTCATTCCTGATCATCCATCTCAAGTTAAGGCATCAATACTGTTTCCTACCTCGCCCCAAGGAACCCCCTGCAGAAACTATGTCCAATTCCCGCACCCAAAATTGCAATTCCTCAATTTGCCACCAAAAACCCAAAAAACCCCAAATCCACCTTTTTAATCAGTTTACTAGCCTAATATCAGTGTTACTTTGTTGGTCATCTCATCCCATTGAAGATCTGCCGAGATTGACCGGAGAGAGCCTTCTCCTGCCCCATAGGGCTAGCTACGAGGCTGAATGGTTTGATGTAGCCTTGAGGTTTACCTTTCTCAGCCTGAGGTGAAATTTCAAGCGCTAACACTGGTCTTGTATGTGGATGATATGTTGCTGGTTGGAAATGACAAAGAAATTATCTAGGATTTGAAGACCCAATTGTCCTCCAAATTCAACATGAAAGATCTCGGTGCTGCAAACTATATTTTAGGCATGGAAATTAAAAGAGATCGGGCAAAGAGGAAGCTTTGGTTAAACCAGAGGAAGTATGTCGAGACAATAATGCAGAGGTTTAATATGCAGAATAGTAAACCGGTGAAGGTTCCTATTCCTGTAGGTGTAAAGTTATCTGCTGAATAGTGTCCCAAGACATAAGAAGAGGAAGAGGACATGTCCTGTGTTCCATATGCTAGTGCAGTCAGTAGCCTGATGTATGCAAGGGTCTCTACTAAACCACACATTGCACATGCAGTGGGAGTATTGAGCAGGTTTATGTCAAAACCAGGGAAGGAGCATTAGACAGTAGTGAAGTGAGTCTTCAGGTATTTGTGTGGCACTAATGATTATGGTTTGTGCTACCAAGGAAGACCAAGATTGGACAAACTTTTGGATATTTCTGGATTTGTTGATGCAAACTAGGCTAGAGATTTGGATCAGAGAAGATCTACAAGTGGGTATGTGTTTAACCTATTTGGAGGTGCAGTAAGTTGGATGATTAAGAAACAATCTGTAGTGGAACTATCAACTACAGAGGTAGAATACATGGAAGCTACTCATACAAGAAAGGAAGTAGTTTGGTTGTAGAGATTGTGTTCAAGTATGGGGTTAGTATAGGGAGCTATAAGGATAGACTGTGACAGCCAAAGTGCAATTTTCCAAAGAACCTTGCTTATCATTCAAAGACAAAGCACATTGTTGTTTAGTATCACTTTGTGAGGGATATGATAGAAGAAAAAAAGGTGTTGCTGGTAAAGGTGGACACTTTGAAGAATATTGTAGATGCATTGACAAAATCTGTGAGCTCTGAGAAGTTCTCTTGGTGTAGAAAAACAATGGGCATTTCAGGGCTAGATAAATGACTAAGCTCTCCTGTGGCCCCCTGTGGAAAGAAAACAACAAGTGGGAGAATGTTGGGTTGTGTTCTATTCTTTCCACGACTAGCTACCCTAGTTATCCGGGGGATTAGAGGGGGGAGGGGGGTGGGGAGCCTCCCCTTTGTTGTGCCAATTGCGCAGTGGGGGGCGGTTAGCCCCCCCTTTGTTGCATTGATTGTGCAGCGGGGGGTGGTGAGCCCCCCCTTTCTTGTGCCGATTGTGCAGCAGTGTGCGGTTAACCCCCCTCTACGGGGTTCGGGAAAGTGCTCCGGGGAAATTTTTTTGGGACCCTATATTAGGTGGGCAGACCTACCTATGGTTTTGTGCATGGTTTTCGCACATGGTTTTGGGCGTGATGGTTTTGGGTCCATGGTATTGGATGCTTTGGTGTGTATATATATGTATTGTAACATTGAAATGAAAATAATGAAAAATCAAGCTGGTAGTCCCGATTTTGGGATCTAAGGGAAACTCTCTATGTATATGTGTTTTATGTGTTATGCTCTTGCATTGTTTATTTTCTGTGTTTTAGAATTCGTATGCAGGTAATTTCTGTACGGGGTTAAAATTTACATTTGGTATCAGAGGTGTTTTAGCTTCAAGGGGACGCCTTTGTTGCTAAGGGGTTTCGCTCGGGCCTATGGTAAACCCTGTTCAGTGGGAGATATGTGGGATCGATTCTGGTGGTGAAAGAAGATGACGAGCAGTTGAAAGATACAGATCGAGAAATTTAATGGTTAGAGTTTTGAGTTGTGGAAACTCAAGATGGAGGATCTGTTGGTAGACAAAGATCAGTGGATTGCAGTAGATCCGAGTATGAAACCAAAAAGAGTGTTTGATAAAGAATGGAAGAAGTTGGATCGAAAGGCAAAAAGCACAATACGATTGTGTGTCTCAGATTCAATATTTCTTAATGTATCAGGGGAAGCTACGGGTAAGGCTTTGTGGGACAAGTTAGGGACTTTGTACCAATCTAAGTCTCTAGTGAATAAACTGTTTCTATGGAAAACGTTGTATAACCTGGGGATGAAAGCTCGAGACTCAGTGACAGAGCATCTTAACACATTTAATATTGTGGAACGTCAGTTATTATCTGTTGATATTAAAATTTCAGATGAAGATAAGTGTGTCAGTTTGTTGTGCTATCTACCAGATTCGTGGGATAGTGTAAGGACCATATCCAGACTATATACATATCCTTTTTTTTTTTTTTTTTTTTTTTTTTTTTATCACAGCAAAAAGCAACTAGAAGAGAAACACATTAGTAATTCATTTCAAGAAACATATCATAACATTTACATACATTTAACTAAGACCAAAATAGTATTGCAACACATATGTACCATTCACCAGAAGGCGAGACTCCGTTTGCTTTGCTGTTGCTAGTAATCCTTTGTTGTCGGAAACCTTCGTGAATAAATGGCGATGTACTTGATCCGAATGCGATGACCCACCGGTTAACCTCCCAGCCTATTCCTCAGGTACTCTTCTTCCCCGCGGACCCCCGAGCTGCAATGGGGTTGTACAATGGAGAATTGCAATAGCTGGTAGAGGAGAGCACTCCTTGGCTCAAGAGTCCCCTCTCTAAAATCCTCTACCTCACCAAACTCACTATATGATCGTAATCACTGCTTTGACATCATCTCCTCCATCGAACAATAGGGTTTCCAAAAAGTCCCCTCTCCCATGGCTTGCCCCTTCTTTTATAAGAGTCCTCATAAGAGTCCTGCTTCTGCAGTTGCAGCTTCAGTTTCAGCAGTTTCCGGCTTCAAACTAGGGCAGTCGATATCTTGCAAACCGTTCGTCGGATTGACTTCATTCCACCACCAAAAGTTGCGGTTTTCAGAGGAGGTTCAGATGAACCTACAACGCAGTTCCAAAGAGGAGATCTTCTAGGCCACACAAGTCAATCTTTGCTTCTGCAGTTGCAGCTTCAGTTTCAGCAATTTCCGGCTTCAAACGTGTGAGAGAGAGAGACCCATTTCAGCGCAGTAGAGAAGAGACTCATATCTGCGCAGTAGAGAGAGAGAGAGATGTGATGAGATGAGTGAGTCTAAATGAGGAAAAGTCCTCTTATATTTATACACAACGTTGGAGGGTGAATAGATGCGACTGTTGGGCTTCTGAGTCTAAATGAGTTGTAGGTCGGCTTGATAATAATTCCATAATCAAAATAAATTCATATTTCCATGAATACTTATCGGAATTGGATGATCTTTATATCAATCCTACACCTCTCGACGAGAGGAATCTAATAAAAATATTATTAGCCATGAATAAGATGACCCACATGAAGTTTTTCCCTGGTTGCCAATTTTAACAGAGACTAATGGTGTCGGGGATCAAGGATTCCGCCTTGATGCGCGCCCCCAGTAAAATCCTCATGAGCGACCCAACTTGGGGACCTGCCCTCATGGCATCGTGATCTTCAAGGCGAAGGTGTTTCAACCCTTCCAGCCCAAGTCACGACGGGAGTGCTAGTGGGTGAGATCAGGGACACTGTCCCACCCCTCCCATGTAGTTCCATCCACTTGTACAACCCCATCACCCATATGTGAGTCATTCGGTCAAGCAACTAATTTGTGCCTGCAACCATTAACATATCATCAGAATATAGTTAAACATATATGGCAGATTCCAAGATCGACTTAGACTTTCAAAGATAAAATAATATGAATTTTCATCAAACCAGGTGTCATCAACTCGTCATATGCGAGTGCCTCTGATGGTTTCCTGCCATACTCAATAATCATTAGCAACAAGGTTTTTTCAATGTTAGTCATTGTCATAATAGCATCATTAACAATTCCTAATCATTCACATCATTGTCCATTGTAAGCCTGAACTAAAGAAAGTAGTCAACATAGGGGACACATCCATCATGGCTATCATCATTAAACATCAATGGAAACATACATGTTCATTAAGCTATCAACATCGTAACATCAATAGAAATATACCTATTCATCAAATTTATCATCATCATGCTTTTAGTAGAGAGCATACATATTCTTTACTACACTCATCATCATAAATTCAAATAGAGACCAAACTTAACTATTTAATGTTGCAATCATCAGAATACCGATAGATAAGATACATAACCATTCATGATATCATAATATCAATGGAAAGAATTCATAAACATCACAACCATGAATATCTCAATCGCTAATAATAGTGTCATGTGCCCGGATCCTCAACCTGAGGTCCTCCTAGAATAAAGTATCTAAGATAATGTCATATTAGGGTCAGAAAACTAGAGTGGGCACTACATACACCCCCTCTTAACAATGGACTTCGTCCCGAAGTCCTTAGAACATAAAGGAAAAACGGCGACACATATCCTAAGAACCCTTCCTGAAAATCTTGCTAACCTTCTGGTGGGCAAGCTATAATTTTCCCAGGGTATCTATACCATGAATTCCGTTATAACTAAAGGACTATATCTGTGGAACATTGCAGCCCATTTTTTTTTTGTGACTAAGCAATAACAAGACAAGGGTAGGATAATCACAATCAAAATTCATCTCATGGTACAATTAATATATTATGCTTTCAACCAAGTAAAGTCGTCCACTCACTGTACTCCTGTAGCTTCCAATTATAGTCTTTCATTTCAAACTACATCTACATGACGCTATAAGTGACAATGTCGGGTACACATAGTGATTTGTATGATCATCATTGCATATGGTAGAGTTCACTGTCATAGATGTTGCAATAATATTGTCATAGAAGAAAAGATCGTATAAATTATCCATACGTTTGATATTTTTCAAAAAGTTTTAAATTCTAAGTTATCCCTTCTGATAATTCTGCAATATTTTCCCCAATATCTCAATAAGTGTCATTTTGGACCCTTGTCAGTATATTCCCTAAAATGATAATTGTAGCATTGTATTTAGGCCATAGGTGGAAAAATGTCGAAAGAGGTGGACAAGTAAGAATAAGAAATTCAAATGGTGAACTTAAGCTCACAAGCTAGTAAAAGATGAAGGACTTTGATGTCAAAAGTGCTAAAAATTAAAATATTCTTATTAGCAATTGTAAATAAATAAATAATTAGATACATTACAAAGCAAGTGATTGTGCGTCAAGATGTAGTGTTCCATGAATAGTTCCTAGGAGTTCATCCAACCGAGAAACTCTTTGAAACATCACCACATTACTTACTTATAGATAATATCCTAGTAAGTAATGATGTTAGTGTCTCAACTAGTTAGAGATGATGTGGCACGTGACCTAGCAATGGAAGAATCTAAACATGCAGTCAATAATATATTGAGCATTGAATTGGGCATAAAGAAGAATACTCTAAATAAGGAAGTTATGCCTATCAAACAAAAACATACTTCCCAATCCGAGGAAGTTGTCTTCTATTTGCAAATGTGGGAAAATTTTGTTTTAGCTACATAAAAACTATCAAGAGGAATCAAATTGGTTATAACACCTACCACACCTCACCTATCAAGAAAGAGATAGTGACATCCTTGCTATCGCTCAAGTTTATCTCCAAAGAAAGATCCCAACCTTTTTCAAAGAAAACCCAAGGATACTTTTAAGTGATCACAACTTGTGACCAGTGACCACTCCACTTCACTTACTCATGCATAAATTATCAAATGATCATAGCAACCTGTTGAAAATATGATATCCCAATTATAATATATTTTTATATCAATCACTGTATTTATGAAAACTATAATTTAATTCAAATTATTATTAACAATTTCAACACAAATTAATTTAATAATATTTTAAAACACACTCCTAATTTTTCATGTACCCATAAAAAGAAACATCCTTTTGCAATCAATATTTAATTATTGACTTCTCTTTAATACATACCAATATATAATAAAAAAATCTATACAATTGATGTAAATATTAAATTTAACAAAGATATTACTACATAAAACATAATTTCCATATGTCAATTTATAATGTGGCACTTTTAACTTGTTATTAATTTTTAAAAGAATGGCTTGATTATGGTTAGAGCATTAAAATGCTTCACATCCAACCACTCATAAAGCTTAGACCAAGAAAATTTGCGTATGATGAAGTCAAGATTAAGTTTTTGGTATGATACGATGAAAAGACAACTTATTGAAATGATATGGAACTAGTTTCATTAGTCAAATTTATTTGTATGTTTTAGTTTATTGTTATTAATTTCTGGTGATTGTTAATCATTAAATTGTTATAAATATATTAAGCAAACATGTGCATTGACCAGTGCATTTTAAGGATGAGTGCTTCTCAACTGTATGTTTCAATACCACCCTAAGCAAAGTCTCCAATTCTTTAATTTTAGCAATTCAATATGTGTATTAGAAATTGTAAAATAAATTCCATAATCCATTAATTCATAAATAAAGCTTCTTTTTCAATTGGTTAAATTCATTGAAAGGGTCCCATTGGTACTTGCCAGTGATATTTAGTGTCTTCATAGATTTGGTCCAAATTTTTATTGACTATTAATAAATGATTTTGCAAAAATCAAGTACTTTTATAGAATTAAATTTGTAATGTTTATCTAGAAAGCTTCTCACTCTTGGAATAGTTTTCAAATTATAGTAGTGTCTAGCATAAAATGAGTATGTTTGAGGTGCAAATCGTATGGACCAGTGCTATACTATATATATTTTTATAAAAATACCAAAACTATTTTTATAACTTCATAATTTTCGTTATAAGAGCAATTTTATGAACCACGATTTTATTCTCTAGAATACTTTTATATCTTCCCTCAATATTGATTAAAATGCTTACCTTTAAAAAAAAAACACCCTACTAATATTCTAAGTTGTTTTGAAACCCATGTTTAAGTTTATTGTAATTCATGTTGCATAAATCTAAACATGGAAATCTCAAATTTCATATAAAATGAATTTTGTTCCCAACGTCATAAAGCATAATGTCACAAAGAAATGCAAATCTCAACTTTCATATAAAACGAATTTTGTTCCTAATGTCATAAAGCATAACGTCACAAATCATAACATCACAAAGAATTAGTCTAGATATATTAACATTGGTATTTTAAAATATTTGGACATAGCTTCAAAAATTAATTTAAAATATGCATTGGCCAAGAAACAATTAATTATTGTGAATTAATGGTTTTCATATTGGTCCAGAGACTGACTCATGAGGCTGCCGCTAATGCATGAAACATTCAAATCCTTGGAGATTCCCTACTAGTTATTCAATGAATGTGGAAGAAAATAACAATGAGTAATTTCACATTACAATAACTGTATAATATCATTCATTCTCTTCTATCAATTTTCTCACATATCCACAGGGACAGGAATAGGATTGTTGATGGACTTTCTAAAGATGGAACAAGGTTGGAACACAGAATCTAGTATGTTTCTAAATAGTGAGGGCATTGTCTCAGATTATACTCATGATGCATGGCTGTAAATCTGTTTTATTAGAGAATCTGGTGTGTTTCAGTAACTAGTCACATTACGGATTTGGTGGACTTTCAACAGTTCATAAAATTTCAGATGTATGTAAGGGTGCCGTCTAGTTTTTTTTTTTTCATTAAATAATAGCTACAGGCACTTCATGTCACAGCTACACCGATATTAATTGTAAATATATTTAAATTAGGTGGCAGATGGCGCATTACTCGTCTCTCAAAAGAATTCAATGCTTCCTGATTAAAGAAAAATTATGACATCATGTAATTACAGTACACTCCGCGTGATCACAGCCCCGCCGAAATTAACTACAAATACATACAGATTAAGCGGCAAATGATGGGTTACTCGTCTATCAAAAATTTAAATGCTTCCTGATTAAAGGAAATAGATGATATACCGTAATTGTAATTACAGACACTCCGCGCTGAAATTGAATAATACATACAAGTTAAGCGGTAGATGTTGGGTTACTCGTCTAAATTTAAATTCTTCCTGATTAAAGAAAATTGATGACCTACCCACGGCGTCACAGCCGCTCCGAGTTCTTGCTGATTACAGAAAATTTGATTACAAGACTGTCCCATTCAAGAATTGAAATCCTAGTTTGTTAACAAGAATTATTTATTACAAAAAAAACTTCCCAGAAATGTGTGCTTTGGGAGGTTTTAATTGATAATATTGTGGAGTATGCGCAAATAATATACACACCTACTGTTGGTATCGTTTGTCAAAACTACAGTGGTTTGTATAGACGACCGACAACATCCCATTAGACAAAGCCACCCTGAAAAAAAACGGGTAATAGGTAGAAATTTAAAGCAATGAAAAAAAGAAATATGAAGTTGATGGGACATGACCATACATTGAGAATGAAGGATGATGACGAAGCTCCACAATTAGCTTCGGACAAAGATAGTGAAGATGCTAATTCAGAAGAAGAGAATAGAAATAACCTTTCAGATGAAGAAAATCAAGATTTTGATTCGGAAGAAGAGGAGTTACAAGAGCATCTTGTAAACATTCCATTTGAAGAGCTTCAGAAAGTGCGCTCTGATGGTCGAGAATCAACCCTTTCTAAATTCAAGCATGATGCCAAACCCTCAAGAGCTAACAAAAACATACCTATGGAAATGAGCAGCAAGAAGCCTGTTGGAAGGCTTAGGGAAGTTGTTCAAGGTCCAAAAAGGTAGTTCGAGATCCAAGATTCGAGTCTTTATGTGGCAATTTTGAAGAAGGCAGGTTCAGAAAAATATAGTTTTATCTTTGATGAAGAGCTTCCTAAAGAGTGAGAGAAGCTTCAGAAGATGTTAAAATCATCAGAGGACCCTAAGGCTGTTGGAGAAATAGAAAAACACTTGTCTTGGATTGATAATCAATTGCGAAAGGTGCAAGATGGCAAGAAACATTCTTCAAAATTGTCTGAACAATAAGAAAAAGGAGAAAGAAGCAGTGAAAAAAAGAAAACGACCTTTATACCTCAAAAATCTGAGTTGAAAAATCTAAGGGCTATTTCAGTAGCCTTTTCTGGAATAATATCCTTCGGGGCAACGACTTTGAGACGGCGCCTGCACTCTCAGCAGAGAACTATATAGCCTCGCACTCTGCTTCTTGCAACTTATTTGTCAGTGTGCACAGGTGCAAGCATCGTTTGGGGTTTTATGTTTTATTAAGAACTTTTAATCAGAGTTAAACTAATCTGAGAGGCGGTGGTCATGGATTCTTCAAAGGATAGTTCTGGGAAAGGTGCGGGTGGGAGAAGGCGAGGAGAAAAGAAGTTAGTCTCCAAATCCACAAAATCGGCCTTCAATTCTCTGTTGCAAGAATTTGAAGGCACCTCAAGAAGGGCAGATATGCTCAGCGAGTCGGCATGGGAGTTCCCGCGTATCTGACAACCGTTATGGAGTATCTCACAACAGAAGTTCTTGAATTGGCTGGAAATGCGGCAAAGGATAACAAGAAGAATAGAATATCCTTGAGGGTGTCAGTTGTCAATGCCTTGGTGTTACTAGCCTATGATAATAAATTCTTCCCTGAATTCCACCGCAGTTGTCTCTTTGCAGGTTCTTATCTTGCCACGCCATCTTTTCTGGAAAATTTAAAGCAGTTAATAAACTGTCACTAACTCCATCAAAGCATGAGATCAGAGGTCCATTGTGACGAAGAAAATCTTTGAAGACGTAATTGTTTTAATTTGGATTAAAAGGGAATGTTCATTGGATGATGAAAACTTGATACGTTGTGGTTTTGGTAACTATTATTTATTTATTTATTAATCATTGCCATCTGCAGTTTTAAAAATTAAAAACTATCGTTTCATCTTTTCACAATGAATGTTTTTGAGAAGAGAGTCCAAGTGGAAGATTGGATGATGAGACGTAAGGATATGAGAGTCCTGCCATTTATTGGTTTTGTTAATTTTCACCAGAAAAGGAAGCATAAATATAATTTACAGAAAAATATGATTCTCTTAAGGCCAGTGGCAAACTTGAAGCTTTCCTCTCCAAGAGAAGACGCAAAAATGCAGCCAAAGACCATCGCTATGTGCCATATCGTAGGCCGGAGAACACAAATTAGTTTTAATGTGATCCCCTTCTCATCAGTTTTGGATTTAGAGGATGCATGGTAAAATTCTCATAGAATTTCCGTTCAATTTGTAGAGGGCTACCAAGATAAAGATGCCGGAGAGCTTCATCGTATGTCTCTGAAAGAAGACTCGGTTTCTGTGTACCATTGACCGAGTTTCATTCCAGGAAAGAGGGTGTTGTCATCTCCCTTTTTGTGGGCTGATTCTTAGTAGTTAAGAGGTATAGTTATTTAGCTATGAAGGATGAGTTAGCTCTCATTGCCAGCTGAACAAAGCAACCTCCAAAATCTGTGCGTACCAACCTTCATAAGGGTTCGAACTGGAGTTTTGAGGGGTGATAAAACAACCCAGCTTGTGGTGGGTTTTGAAGCTGCCAAAAGGGAGGAGGTATTTCTGGTTATCAGGCCATATGGAACAACTGCACACATGGAATTAATTTCTGAATATATGTTCACTGTTGTAGAGTTGGCGTTCTTCACCAAATCATCTAATATACCCAGATATGTTGTAGGAGTATTACCAGTCATCTGGGTTCTATGCTTCTCATCTGGAGTCAAATTAAATTAAGTATACCCATAGCACATTGTTCTCAAACTGTTTGATTAAATGTTTCACTGGAAAAGATGCATTAACTAAAAAAAATCAGTACTTCTTGGAGCCATTTCACAAGAAAGAATCTCACAATCACGGATGGAAGAGGACTAGTTCTCTTATTCTTTTTGGCCGAGTTCTGTTCAGGATATACCTTTCAATTGAATTGTGGAGTTCGAGTTGTGTAGAAAGGGACTGGTTCATTATTGAGATGCCTGCAGTTGAGTTTGTAAACTAGAAGGAATAAGTTTTCTCCCTGTCCACGAGCAACATCATCAACTCCTGATAAAACGAGTTCTGGACAACATACTCTAAAATGGGACGTATTTTATTTTGGGCTGAGCATATGAGTTTGTTTCCTTTTTCTGTGCGTAAAAGGAAAAACCGTGAAGTCCTTAGTAAATATTCGATGGAGTGAGTAAAAATACAGGGCAAAATCGCACAGAGGAACTATCCTGAGATGTATCAGACTACTCCCCAGAAGAGTGTTATTTCCATGAAACAGCATAAAATATCCCATGTTTCCAACGCTGGGGCCAATTACCAAACATTGTGAAGATATAGCGCAGTGGATTAGCGCGTTCGACTTCGGATCAACAGGTCGTTTGTTCGACTCCCACTGTGGTCGATTTGTTGTGTGGCTCTCACGTTATAAATCTTTGAGAATTGAAGGTTGTGGATTACGAAATGATGATTGCTGGGATGTAGGTCGTGGGTTCGATCCCCACATATGGTCGATTTGTTTAAAAAAAAAATCAAAGAAGGAAACTGTAAATGTACACACACATCATACTCTGTATGCTAAATTCTGGCAAGCCCGATGAAGGGGTTGCTTCACTTTGAAAGCAGTATGATGTGCTGTACGCTGTATTTTAAAAACTCTGCTACGCCACTCAATCATTCACCATATCCATCCAATTAATTCCGATTAATGCTCGACCCTTGATTTGTACTATGCTAACGAAGCCTAAATTGATGGGCCATATATACCAGAGAAAGAATTAACTGACGCTGAAGGTTCGCCTTATCTGGATGATCACGGATTTGTCATCTAAGTTATAGGAAGTCACTTTTTACAAATTACCTGATTCATGTTTGTGGTTGGATTCGTAAAAGATATCCACAGTGGAAAAGAATAAATTTACTAACATTTCGAATTAAATTTAAAAAAGAGAGTAATTTTTTTTTTTTTTGAAACTTGAGTAATTTGATTTTAGAGAAATACCCACATATAGCAAATAAAACTAGTTATGCATGCATGGGCCCATAGGCCTCAAGGGTTCAACTTGTGCTCTGATACCAAGTGTAAGGACCATATCCAAACTATATACATATTTTTTTTTTTTTTTTTTTATCACAGCAAAAAGCAACTAGAAGAGAAACACATTAGGAATTCATTTCAAGAAACATATCATAAAATTTACATACATTTAACTAAGACCAAAATAGTATTGCAACACATATGTACCGTTCACCAGAAGACGAGACTCCGTTTGCTTTGCTGTTGCTAGTAATCCTTTGTTGTCGGAAACCTCCGTGAATAAATGGCGATGTACTTGATCCGAATGCGATGACCCACCGGTTAACCTCCCAGCCTATTCCTTGGGTACTCTTCTTCCCCGCAGACCCCCGAGCTGCAATGGGGTTGTACAATGGAGAATTGCAATAGCTGGTAGAGGAGAGCACTCCTTGGCTCAAGAGTCCCCTCTCTAAAATCCTCTACCTCACCAAACTCACTATTGGATCGTAATCACTGCTTTGACATCATCTCCTCCATCCAACAATAGGGTTTCCAAAATGTCCCCTCTCCCATGGCTTGCCCCTTCTTTTATAAGAGTCCTCATAGATGACACTTGGCATGTCATGCATAATTATATATATTTTTTAATTTAATAGCTTGATTATTCACCTACGCATGTGTCACTCTCTCATCAAGGGTCACCCAAAATTATTTACTTAACTTTTTATTTAAAACTAATATTTTCCTCACCTCACAAGATTCCTATTTCTTCTCCTAGTTGTCTCTTTAGCCCCCCCCCCTTTTATTCCTTAATTTGTGTTCATTACTTGAAGTCCATTAATGAGTTAAGATTTTATCCCCAATCTACTCCCTAATTTAACTCAGGTTATCTCTTAGATGTATATTCTTATGTTGGTTGTTGCCACATGGAGGTTCTCTACATTTCTCTAAATTTAATTTATTATTCTTATTTAATTCACCTTCTTATTTTCTTAATTAGGTTTAATTAGTGTAGGATTAATCTTTATCCTTACAATTATATCCTTCTTTCTCCTTTTACCTAATTACACCACATAATCTACCTAGCCTTTTCCAACATGGGAAGGGTAGAATTTTTTTAAGGTAATCTATTTTATTATTTCCTATGATCCTCTTAACCCAAGTTTTATTTTTGATATAATTACCTCGGTTTCTAACATCATTTCCCCTTGATGTAAATTTACCTAGTTTTCATTTCTTGGTTATATTTATTAATTAATTTATTTTTAATGATTCCAAGGTGCCAAGTTTGGGTCGTGCCCTTCAAGAAATTCCCTTGAAGCTCCAAGGGTGCCACGCCTAACAATTTATTTGTGATGTCAAGGGTGCAAAGTTGGTCGTGCCCTTCAAGAAAGTCCCTTGAAGTTCCAAGGGTGCCACGCCTAACATTTTATTTGTGATGCCAAGGGTGCCAAGTTGGTCGTGCCCTTCAAGAAATTCCTTTGAAGTTCCAAGGGTGCCACGCCACTTTCCCTTCAAGCATTCAGTGACTACGAGGGGAAAATATAGGTGCAACATCATAGACCGCTATCATCTCTTGTGTTGCCTACTATAGTGAGACTAATGGTGTCGGGGATCAAGGATTCCACGTTGATGCGCGCCCCCCGGTAAATTCCTCATGAGCGACCCAACTTGGGGACCTGCCCTCATGGCATCATGATCTTCAAGGCGAAGGTGTTTCAACCCTTTCAGCCCAAGTCACGACGAGAGTGCTAGTGGGTGAGATCAGGGACACTGTCCCACCCCTCCCATGTAGTTCCATCCACTTGTACAACCCCATCACCCATATGTGAGTCATTCGGTCAAGCAACTAATCTGTGCCTGCAACCATTAACATATCATCAGAATATAGTTAAACATATATGGCAGATTCCAAGATCGACTTAGACTTTCAAAGATAAAATAATATGAATTTTCATCAAACCAGGTGTCATCAACTCGTCATATGCGAGTGCCTCTGATGGTTTCCTGCCATACTCAATAATCATTAGTAACAAGGTTTTTTCAATGTTAGTCATTGTCATAATAGCATCATTATCATTCACATCATTGTCCATTGTAAGCCTGAACTAAAGAAAGTAGTCAACATAGGGGACACATCCATCATGGCTACCATCATTAAACATCAATGGAAACATACATGTTCATTAAGCTATCAACATCGTAACATCAATAGAAATATACCTATTGATCAAATTTATCATCATCATGCTTTTAGTAGAGAGCATACATATTCTTTACTACACTCATCATCATAAATTCAAATAGAGACCAAACTTAACTATTTAATGTTGCAATCATCAGAATACCGATAGATAAGATACATAACCATTCATGCTATCATAATATCAATGGAAAGCATTCATAAACATCACAACCATGAATATCTCAATTGCTAATAATAGTGTCATGTGCCCGGATCCTCAACCTAAGGTCCTCCTAGAATAAAGTATCTAAGATAATGTCATATTAGGTTCAGAAAACTAGAGTGGGCACTACAGATAGTCTGGTTATTGCAATAGTTAGCAATGCAACTACCTTGCAGTTTGATGAAATAGTCTCATCCTTACTAATGGAGGAGATGAGACGGAAAAATATGGAGATCCAGAATGGTGATGCCTTGTCTGTATGAGGACAGTCCCAAAACAGAAACAAAAATAAGTCATCGAGCAGGATATCTAAATCTGGAGGGAGATCTAAATCTCCAGGAAAACCTGTAAAACTGTGCTGGAAATGCGAAAAGGAAGGGCACTACAAAGGGATTTTAAATATAAATCTCAAGACAAAGGAAAGGGATCTGATGATGCTCCTTCTGCAGAGGCAAAAACCACCTCAGATGAAGGTGGGGATGTGTACTTGGCTTCTTCAAATACACTTGTAGATCATGAGGCATGGTTGATTGACTCAGGTGCATCCTTTCACTTCACTCTCCATAGAGAGTGGTTTTGCGAGTATGAGAAATATGATGGTGGTGATGTCTTCTTGGGGGATGACAAGAAGGCTAAAATCATTGGTCATAGAAAATTTAAGTTGAATTTGCAAGGTGGAAGGATTAGAACACTTTCGGGTGTTTTTCATATTCCTGCATTGGCCAGAAATCTAATTTCTGTAAGCACGCTGGATGAGGTAAAAAGAGTGTTCGAGAAGGATACCTTCAAGATGGTTTAGGGAGCACTGATATTGATGCAAGGAGTTCGGATTGGAACTCTGTACAAGCTGCAAGGTAGCATTATTGTCTCTGGAGAAAAGACCATGCTATGGCATCAAGGGCTTGGACATATTGGAGAGAAGGGCCTTCGAATACTTCATGGTAAGGGATGGTAGAAGGTATGACTAATAGCTCTCTGGATTTTGATTTCTGTGAAAGTTATGTATATGGGAAGTAGAATTGGGTGATTTTCCCCTCTGGTGGTAAGAGGGCGAAATAAATATTAGAGATTGTGCACAGTGATGTGTTTGGACCTGTGAAGGTTCCATCACCGGGTAAGTCTGTGTACTATTATCATTTATAGATGGCTTTTCAAGGAATACATGGATATATTTCCTTAAGAAGAACTCTGAAGTGTTTGATAGGTTTAAATAATTTAAACCTCTAGTGGAAAACTAGACAGAGAAGAAGATAAAGGTGCTGAGGACAGATAATGGTGGAGTGTTTTGCAAGAAGGAATTTGAAGAATTTTGTAAGAAGTGTGGTATAGGCTGGAAAAAGACTACTCCATACACACCTAAGCAAATTGGAGTTGAAAAAAGAATGAACAAGACATTGATGGAAAGGGAAAGAAGCATGCTCAGTGGTGCCGGTTAGGACAGGAATTATGGACAAAGGCGGTGGAGACTGCATGTTACTTGGTCAACAGATCACCTTCATCATCGTTGGAGGATAAGACTCCACAAGAGGTATGGACTAGTAAGAAACCCTCTCTTTCACATATAAGGGTATTTGGATGTGATGCATATGTACATGTTCCAAAGGAGAAAACAAAGTTGGATAGTAAATCTGAAAAGTGCATATTTATTGGTTATAAGGATGGTTTAAAGGGTTATAAAATTTGGAACCTAGTAACAAGGAAGGTTGTGTACAACTGAGATGTGGTGTTTAGAGAGGATAAATATGTTATTAAACATGAAGTCTAACCAAAGGAACATGAGAAGATAGAGTTTGAGTTAAAGGAGGAAGAACTAGACTCTAAAATAGAAGAGGAATTAGAAGATGAACATCCACAAACTTCAGATGTGGGAAGATCAATTCGAGAAAGAAGGCAGCTAGAAAGGTATAGTCCATCTGCTTTTTGTTCAAATTTTTCTTTATCTATTACTGATGATGATCCCAAAGTTGTAAAGGAAGCAGTAGATTCAGAGGATGGCAAACTCTGGAAAGAGGCCATGGTTGATGAAATGGCATCTTTGCACAAAAATGAGGCTTGGGATCTAGTGGAGTTGCTGGCTGGAAGGAAAACCATTGGCAACAAATGGATGTTCAAGAAGAAGACAAATGCAGAAGGAAAGGTGGAGAAATATAAAGCTTGTTTGGTAGAAAAAAGGCTATTCCCATGTGCCGGGAATTGATTTTGGTGATTTTTTTCTCATGTTACCAAGGTAGCTTCTATTAGATTACTTTTATATGTTGTTGCTACTTTTGATTTTGAGGTAGAATAGATGGATGTGAAGAAAACATTTCTTCATGGGGATTTGGAAGAGGAGATCTACATGAAGCAACCTCAAGGCTTTGTGGTGAAGTGTAAGAAAGAACTGGTATGCAAGTTAAAAAAGTATCTGTATGGGTTAAAATAGTCACCAAGGATGTGGTATCAGAAATTTGATACATTTATATGGGGACTTGGCTTCACCAGAAGCAAAGCAGATCAATGTGTGTATTTTAAATTAATTGGTGATGGTGTTATTTATCTGGTATTGTATGTGGATGATATGTTGCTGGTTGGAAATGACAAAGAAATTATCCCGGATTTGAAGACCCAATTGTCCTCCAAATTCGACATGAAAGATCTTGGTGCTGCAAACTATATTTTGGGCATGGAAATTAAAAGAGATCGGGTAAAGAGGAAGCTCTATTTAAACCAGAGGAAGTATGTCGAGACAATACTGCAGAGGTTTAATATGAAAAATAGTAAACCGGTGAAGGTTCCTATTCCCGTTGGTGTAAAGTTATCTATTGAAAAATATCCCAAGACACAAGAAGAGGGAGAGGACATGTCCCGTGTTCCATATGCTAGTGCAGTCGGTAGCTTGATGTATGTGATGGTTAGTACTAAACCAGACATTGCATATGCAGTGGGAGAATTGAGTAGGTTTATGTCAAAACTAGGGAAGGAGCATTGGACAATAGTGAAGTGGATCTTCATGTATTTGTGTGGCACTAGTGATTATGGTTTGTGCTACCAAGGAAGACTAGTATTAGACAAAGTTTTGGATATTTGTGGCTTTGTTAATGTAGACTGGGATGGAGATCTAGATCAGAGAAGATGTATAAGTGGGTATGTGTTTAACCTATTTGGAGGTGCAGTCAGTTGGATGAGTAAGAAACAATCTATAGTGGCACTATCAACTACAAAGGCAGAATACATGGTAGCCACTCATGCAAGCAAGGAAGCAGTTTGGTTCCAGAAATTGTGTTCAAGTATGGGGTTAGTATAGGGAGCTATAAGGATAGACTGTGACATCCAAAGTGCAATTTTCATGGCAAAGAACCCTGCTTATCATTCAAAGACAAAACACATTGATGTTTAGTATCACTTTGTGAGGGATATGATAGAAGACAAAAAGGTGTTGCTGGTAAAGGTGGACACTTTGAAGAATACTGCAGATGCATTGAAAAAATCTGTAAGCTCTGAGAAGTTCTCTTGGTGTAGAGAAACAATGGGCATTGCAGGGTTGGATAAATGACTAAGCTCTCTTGTGGCCCCCTGTGGAAAGAAAACAACAAGTGGGAGAATGTTGGCTTGTGTTATATTCTTTCCACGACTAGCTGCCCTAGTTAACCAGGGGGTTAGAGGGGGGGAAGAGCCCCCCTTTGTTGTGTCAATTGCATAGCAGGGGGCGGTTAGCCCCCCTCTATGGGGTCTGGGGCAGTGCCCCGGGGAATTTTTTTTGGGACCCTATATTAGGTGGGCGGATCTACCTATGGTTTTGTGCATGGTTTTCGCACATGGTTTTGGCGTGATGGTTTCGGTCCATGGTATTGGATGCTTCTGCATGTATATATATGTATTGTAACATTGAAAGGAAAATAATGAAAATCAAGCTAGTAGTCACGGTTTTGGGATCCAGGGAAAATTCTCTGTGTATATGTGTTTTACGTGTTATGCTCTTGCATTGTTTATTTTCTGTGTTTTAGAATTCGTATGCAGGTAATTTCTATACAGGGTTAAAGCCTACATCTAAGTTGCACTAACACTTTTCATCCCAAAAAATCATCACATCCTTTTTTAACAATTTCTTCATCGACACGGTTATCTGGGCATACGCTTTGATAAACTTCTTGTAGTACATAGTGTGTCCCAAAGTAGCGCGCAGTTGTTTCACGTTACTGAGGGGGTTCCAAATTTACAATAATGACGATCTTCGCAGGGTCTACCATCAACCCTTGCTTAAAGACAACGTGACGTAGCAAGATCCCAAAAGGAATGCAAAATATACATTTTTTCATATTCAACACTATATGGTATCTTCGACATGTATCCAACATGAGGCACAAAATTTCTACATGGCGCTTTACCAATCCAAACAAAGTCCAGTCATCGAAGTATACTTCCAAAAACTTATGGATGAATTCTTTTAATGTTTCTATGACGACGCAGGAAAATATGGAAGGTGTGTTCTTTAATCCAAAAGGCATAATAGTGTACTGAAAGCAACCCCACTCTGTCGTGAAGGTTGTTTTGCTTTGATCCACCAGCACAATCTTGATTTGGTGATAACCAAAAAATCCATCAGTGAATGAATATGCTTCATGACAACCAACATTCTCTAATAATTCATCAGTAAATGGTGTCGGAAATGGGTCATGCACACATGCATCATTCAACTTCCGCAGATCTATGCATATGCAGATTTTCTCCTTTCTGTTTCTTCTCTTGGACTACCATCGGGCTCACCTAATCAGATTCTTCTATAGGCTCAATAATGCTAGCATCCAACATCTTATCTAGTTCGAGCTGCACCTTTTCCTTATATTTTGGATTCAATTGATAAGGTTGCTTCTTAATAGGCTTCGCATACAGTTTCAATGTAATCTTCATAATTTATAAATCTACGACAATTCCTTTAAAATCTGAAAACTTCGTGGGAAATAAGTCTTGGTACTCGCGCAGAAGCTCAAATACTTTATCTTCCGTATCTTTGTCCCAATAATCCCCTATGTTCACGAACTTTGGTTCGTTTTCAGACCCAATGTTTATCTGTCGAGTTTTCATAGGCTCTGATATATCTGGGTTCGCTACCTTCAGTCCTTTGACATCGTGCTGACCTTCAGTCTCCATTGTGGTAATATTCCTTGGGTTATCTTCTTCTTGAATAGTCACATTATAAGATTCGAGTGCATGGTGCAGGTGTTTACTCCAGTTTGGTTGGGTCCATTCTACCAGTTCCTTCGGTGTCCTAAATATAACTGCTTTTATTTCTTGCAACGCTTCATCAATACTCTCAAAGCCATCCTCGAAGTTGAAAGTCAATAAGAAACCTTCCTTCAATATATCCCATTCCGCAGTGTCGTGGCGGAGCTCTGTTTCGAGATACCAGTTCATGGGGATTGTATCCAAGGTATGAAAAAATATATGTACCCATTCTGGCTGCGGTTCCATTCCCCATGCCTTAGTCCACTTCGCCAGGTGATCGCGCAAATCATCCTTCCCATTATACTTCTCAGTCATTCCTTTATTAGCATACCCAAATCATAACTTCATCATTCGCCTGTAATCCCTCCATCCAACAAAAATTTCCTTGTGCGTACCCCACCATCATGCAGGCATAGCGCACAACGCTAATTCCAGTGCCCGGAATCGATGTTCTTCCGGTACTTCACATCAAATTCATCCAAAAATATATCTACGTTAGTTAAACCATCATAATAAAGTAGCTTTCTTACCTCCGACAAAACACAACGCAATGACTTCGTCATCATATTGCATCGCAATGTAGATACTTCATGTAAACGGTTCTACCAATGTTCTAATTCCTCGCCTGAGTCAGAAGTACATGAACTCTGCCAGTCCCATGCGATTCATCCGTCCGTTGTTGGATTGATCCAATCCTGATATCGCACTGTTATTTTGTATATTTGATCTAGTTCATTGTCACTTTCTACATAATCATGGACAGGTTTGGTATAGCGTGCTCCTTCCGTAGGATCCAGTGGTACTACGACTCTAAGCGACTTCTTTTCTAAGGTCATTTTCCTCTTCTTCAAATTAATGACCCCGTTCATATCAATAGCCTAGTCGATTCCTAGGAGCGCGGGGTAGGGATTACTGTCACCGACAATTTCTTATAACCTTGAAGTCCGCTAATGCACTCGAACCTTCAATATCAACTGTCACACCATACAATCGTCCCATAGGGATGATTTTCTATTGATTCACCATCCAGAGCTGAATCAGAGACCACTGCAGCACATTTTTCCCCATCTTTTCTCATGTCTGTTTCGACAGAACATTCGCATCGGACCCTAGATCCAAAATTACCTGGTCCAGTAATTGCCTATCTTCACTATTAGCCGCATCTTGCATCCTGTTCATGCCTTATGCTTACCAATATTTCTTACCACACGTTGTTCATCAAGGATCTTTTCTTTATTGGCACATTTATCTATTAAATCTTGCAGTCCTTCCATGGCCATTCGGTCGCGCAGTAACTTCATGCAGGTCTCCAAAAATGTAGTGAGTACGGAAGGATCAACCTCTTGTGTCATACTGGTCTCAAGTGTCCCTTCCTGGCTTCCTGAGGTGGAGGCCTCAGCGAATCTCTTCTTTGCTTCCATGAATGTTTCCTTAGCATGATTAAGGTCAAAGCCGATTTATTTTTCAGGAGCTTTGTGGACCCATCTGTCTTCCTCAGGCTACTAACCTTTATCTGTGCCACTCATCATACCACTCCTTAGCACAATATTAATGCTCTGATCTTCCTCATGGGGCTCAACCCTCATCATTTGTAAATTCTGCGTAGGTTGCTGAGGCTATGTTTTATTTTCTTGCATTTTATCTATTAGCACCGAACAATCCTTTATGGCATGATCGAATTATATATAGTATTGACACGAAGGGTGTGTAGGATTCGGGAAATCTCATGCAAAGTGCCCCGTCTGTCCGCAGTTTTAGTAGATAATCTGACCACGACCTCTACCAGGTCCTCCCCATCATCCTTATCCGCGGCCTTGAAAACCCGCACGCGCTCCCCTTGCACCTTGATCTAGAGGTTGAGTTTCATCTTGCATACTATAAGTAGGGGTTCTTTCCATCATCAACTCATAACTTCAACAATGGCACTCATCATGGCCCATAGACTTATAGAAATTAAAAAACAGCTGCTGGGGTGTTTGAACGAACTTCTGAAGTGAGTGGCAGTTATTTGTCGCATGTTGCCTAGTAACTTGACAAATGGCACACCATAGCACAAATCCCATTCTCAGCCTGGTTGGGGCCTATGGCTTCATGGGGATTGCTCCCCCCCCTGGCCCCCCGCAATATAATTCGCATATACTGGACAATTATCTTTATCATGCCCATAACCCTTGCACTTCAAGCACCAAACCTCCATGCACATTTTTGGCTTAGTCTCCCTTTCTTTCTTTAGACTCTGTAGTTCTAGGTGTAGGCTCTCCAACTGTGAGTGGATCTGTTATACCCCCAGGTTTGTATCCTTAATAGGAGATGCATGTAGCCTCATCGCGATCTCCAATGCTTCAGCTTGCGTTGCTATCTTATGCTATGATAGAGGTATTCTTAAGTGCGGCAACAAAGATGCTATAAACCAGTTGTGATGCTGGGTATCTTAAATTTTCATGTTAGCTTGCCTGATTTGGCACTTCAAGCTCTCATCAAAGTCCCAAGGTGTCTCATCGACCCTCATTTGAATCTCCTTAAATTCAATTACCGACTGTGCCTCCGATTTAGGCTTACTAAATTCTTTGTTCAGACCTGCCCGAGTCTCTGCTAACGACGCATGAGGATTATCAACGCAATACTTAATGTACTAGGTTAGCGTGCGATCCTGCAAGGCGGTAACCAACTGCGCCTTCTTTATATTATCATTGGTGATTTGTTGCGTTGTCCATAGAGTGTTCGCAACAAACTAGAATTGCTCCAGATTTGCGCTTCCTATTCCTTTGAAGATCGACATCTTCATTACCTTTTCCATGATGAATGGTGGAGGTGGAGGCGGAGGTGTAGGTGAAGGTGTATACGCTGGAGGTGGAGGTGGAGTGGATGGATGAGATATTCTCAGAATACCCTGAGTTATTAACTAAACAACGTTTCGTAGTGTAGTCAGCACCGCTCCTTCGTCGTCACTCGAAGGAGGTCAAATCAATGGACTATACTCTAGAACTAATCTGTTACCTCTGAAGAATCTACCACTTCTCGTAGCTCTGAACATTAAGGTAATGGCATCACCCGCTTTTCACATAATAGCATTTTAATCCATGTATTCAATGACCTCAAGTATTTGCCTCGCGGTCCTTTGAAGAATCTTCGCTCCACTTCAGTATAGCTAACTGATGTGTCTAGTGTAAATTCAGTGACAAATCCTCCCGGAATTCGATCAAGCCAATGATCGACAGCTCGCACAATCTTGTTTTCAGATTCCTCTAGTCTTTGCACCAATTCTGGAGTCCAAACTATAGGACTATCGAGTTTCCACCTTCCTTGACTATCTGTCAACTTAGCTAACCACTCATATAATTCAATTGGGAAAGTGCAAAAGAAAATTTCGTGTACCTCTGTATACAGATACCTATTCAACCAATCCTTCTTCAATATGCATGAATTCCTTTTTTCTTGAGCCACAAACTCGTGAATATTCCGATCTAACCACTTTTCAATCTCTTTCTTAGCCGAATTCCAATAATGCGACATCACACATCTCTTTAAGCAGATCCTGATCCTAGCAACGGAACCATTTGTTGGCTTAAGGGGTCTTGACCTAGGTTCAGAGTTAGTTGTGCCAACCAACAAAACCCTTAATTTTTGGCCCTTTCAGAAACAACCTGTGTAGTGCAGCTACAATCTCACTCGAAGCAGTATTGGAGGATGCAAGAAACATGTTTCTGCATCCAGAGACTAGTGTGGTTTCTTTCAGCGCTTTAGATATGCTTCAGCACAGGTCGGTAGAATTCTAGGGATTTTTATTATAACTAAGTTAAAGCGGCCTCCAGACCTTCACGAAGGCCCAAGATTAGTCTTTTCGGACCTTAAATAGATGATTTATCTACTTTCGTGCATTAGTGAACGATCTTATATCATAGTTCACGTTGATCTACTTAATTCATCGGAAACATAAGAGAAATAACTTTTAATCCTCACGGAAGTGGATAACCATTCATCTCAGACATTATTAGGACAGATTCAGTGAATTTGCGCAGTATTAATTCATTGTTTCATAAACATATCATTCAATCAACAACATATATCATAAATAGATTCAATGGAAATACACAGTAATTCTTCAAAAGGATGTCTTTATTGATATTCAGTTCACCGATTACAGACTCTACCCTGTGCACACAACTATAGGGGTCCGTGCACTTAGCTGCAGACTCTATTCAGGCCTCCTGCACACTCAGCTATAAGAGTCTTCCCTTCTTTCCCCTAAGCGCAGGAAGCAAATCCTTCCTGCCTTAGCACTTGCTCAAGACACAAAGCTCTTCAATGTACCCAATTCTCTAATTTTTTTTTATCTCTAATACTTTCTATGACTCAACTATTTATAGATTTCCTTCATACAATACCATGGTCCGTGGACCATGGGAGACTCTCAAAACCAAGCAAAAAATGGGGCTAAGACCATTTTGACTCCTATATATCTGCGCACTCTGCATCCTCATATCGTAGAGACTTTACATTATTTTTACAAAAAATTTACAAAATTGGGTTGAATTAACCCCAAAACTAACCCTAGGGACCCTATCCCAACACTCTCCCTAGTGGCTGGTTATTCCTATGAAATTTCCCAGTGATATCTCAAAGTTCAATGGAAGTCCCGAAGAAGACCCATCTATGCACGTTATGATTTATCATTTATGGTGTTCTTTGAAGTCTTTAAATGTTGACTCTATTCGATTGCGTCTTTTCCAGCAGACACTTACTGATATGACAATAAAGTGGTATGTTGAATTTCCATGAGCTTCGTTCAACAATTTCATTGCCTTAGCAACCACCTTCTTAACTCATTTTCAGTTTCCCATTCACTATGAAATCGGGACTGAACTTTTGACTTCCTTCAAACAATACGATTCCATGCATATTTCTAATCATATTCATGAGCGACGACGTTGTCGTCATGTAGTCAAAACTTTCGTTCCTGAACAATTATTATCTGAATGGTTTATTAAGTCTCTGTTACAATCCATAACAGAAGACATTTCTAAATGCAAAGTTGTGACCGAAGAGAAAGTAATTGCTCATGCCCAATAACTTGATCTTATCTGTACTCAATCCGGTACGCTCTATGATAAAATACAAAATGCTCTGTGACATTCAAATATTGTTCAAAAACCTTCCAGTAAAGAATCACATGTCATCGATGGTGTGATTAGTTCTGCTAGCTATCAGTCAGTGAGTAAACCATCTGGTTCAACTCATGCTATGGCTGCCAAAAACCCGTCCTCTACCACTCCTGCGACTTCTACTTCTAAGATCAATGTCGTCCAATCTAGAAAAGGAAAATATCAACAACCAGAAATTAAGAAGAAAGGAAAAGGTAAAAAGAAGAAATATAAGCCTCTGCAGGACAAACAAAATAACTAGTCTTCTGAAAAATGTGGAAACCTCGTCATCCTTGCGTAATCTACAATGATGAGAATTTCATTCGTGATTGTCCACATCGGGAAGAAGTAAATAAATTCCTTAAATCATTTGCCACATCTGTTGTGTTGATATATACCTTTCCTAATCATGAGACTAACATGGTTGCTCAGGATCTTGCTTCATCTTCTCCGGTTATGATGCTTTCCTTCAGCAAATTGGAAAATGAAGTTATGGTGGCAATGAGAAATAAGGACTATGGTCATTTGAATCCCTCGAATGGTTAGGCTACTGATTAACCTTCCAGTTCTACCTCATCTGCTTCAAATCCTACTCCAAATACGATTCCTACTAAATTAACAATTAAACCACCTAAGTGCATTATTCATAAATCTGCGTTCAACCCTCATGCAAGAGATGCACATAATTAGAACATAGCTGAGGATCTAGTCAAGCTCCTTCAACTATGTCGACTCTCGAGGTGTTGCAAAATTGTCTCGCCTAGAAGAAGGCTTTACTTTCCTCAATTGGAGTTGTTGATCCTTCATTTTCTAACCTTGTAGTTTTTAATCATGAGACTCATACACCCAGGCTTATAGCTCAATTAGATTTCATGATTTAGGTTGTTGTGTGAAGTAAGAATATCTATCGAACCATTATGGACGAAGGAGATTCCACTTGCATCATGTCACCTTTTTGCTGGAAGGCCACTGGCCCTCCTCAACCCAATCAATCACTGACTACTCTAAAGGCCTTTGATGGAAGTGTCTTCAATCCTTATGGAATTTTGAGTTCGTTACAAATTGAATTAGGTGTAAAGATGGTGTCAATAGAAGTTGAAGTTATTGACGGACCATTAGATTATAACCTTCTATTAGGTTGTGCATGGGTTTATGCTATGATTGTTGTCGTTTCAACTTATTTCAGAATGATAGCTTTCCCTCACAGGGGGGGCATAATAGCCTTTGATCAACTCACTTCTTTTCCAATAATTCTCAAGTCATTGGAAGCATCCCTCTTTTGGGAGAAACCCCACACCCATATCAACATGTCAGGGAGGGTTTTATTAAGGATTCCTCTCTTATGGGAACCTTTTATTTCCCCCCTCCTCTTCGTTATCCCCTTCCCGACAACTCAAACCCGTTTTCCTACATCAACATGATATCTTCTTGTATTACTCCACATGATCATTGAATAGTACTAGTCTCATATAATATTGATACCTTTTGTGGTCGCATGCTTCTCAGTCCTAATGAGCTCGAATACAAAGCCATCTATTTGGCCTTTTTGACAAACTCTGATTTTTTCTCTTCGATTAATTAGGTTGATCATTCCTTAGATTATGGTATGTCTTATGATCCTTTCTTCAGTACATTCTCTACTGATGAAAGCATCATGGAGGTTATGATTTCAAATGATGCACCGTACGATGAGAATCATCATCTTTCCTCCTTGCGAGATTCTTCCGAGGATAATATTAGTGATTTCTATTCACCCAATGTTGTTGAGATATCTGTGGATTTCGTATCTATCCACAATATTGATTATGAGAAGAATTTGTCGAATATTGAAGAGACTATCCCTCTTGATATTTTGATCAAGCCCCGAATTGTCGAGAATGTACATATTGGTGTGTCTTTCTCTCCCAATGATATCAAGACCTATAAAGCCCTTATATAGGATTTCCGAGATGTTTTCGCCTGGTCATACAAAGAGATGCTAGGTATAGATTCAAATATTGTTGTGCATGAAATCAGAACATATCCTGATGCTAATCTAGTTTGGCAGAACCTACGTTTGGTCCATCCTAAGAAGGCTACTACTATTAAGGCTAAAGTTGAAAAACTTCTCCATGTTGTTTTCATATACCCAGTACCTCTAATTGATTGGGTGTCGAACGTTGCTCCTGTCATGAAGAAATAAGGAACAATATGTGTGTGTGTCGATTACTGAGACATCAATCGTGCTTGTCCTAAGGAAAATTATCCTACTCCGTTTATCAACCAGATTGTTGATGATTGTGTTGGAAGTGAAGTAGTTTCCTTTATGGATGGTTTTTTTGGCTACAACCAAATCAACATTCTCCCATCCAACCAACATAAAACCACATTTATTTGTCCATGGGGCACATTTACATATCGAAAGCTCCATTTCGAATTGAAAATGTTGGGGAAACTTTTTAGAGGGCAATGAATTATGCATTCCATGAAATTAAACACATTGTACAACCATATTTGGATGACCAACCGGCCCACTCGAAAAATCTTGTGGATCATCCCATGTGTGTTAGGGCTATATTTCTATGTTGTTGACATTATAACATCAGACTCAATCTACACAAGTGTGTGTTTTGTGTGCAATCCAGACAACTTCTCGATTTTGTTGTGTCGAAGAAAGGAATTCATATAGACCCATTTAAAGTCCATGCGATCCTAAATCTGCATGCTCCTTCCTCTTTTGTTCAACTACAACGACTGCAAGGGAAGGCTTACTTTCTATGTAGATTTATTCCCAATTATGCCAAATTGACCAAAGGATTTACTTGATTGTTGAAGAAAGGGGTTCCCTTTCATTGGGATGACACTTCCCAAAAGGAGTTTGATTCTTTAAAAGCTGTTTTGGTTCGAGCATCATTGTTGTATCCCCCATATTATCAACGTGATTACTTCTTGTACCTTGCTGCTATAGTTATTACCATCGCTATGGTATTGGTCCAAGAGGGCGACGTAGGGGAAAAATATCCCATTTATTATTTGAGTCAGAACTTAAATGATAATGAAATCAAATATGCTCATGTAAAAAAGTTAGCTTTGGTGGTTGTCCAAGATGTCCAAAGGTTTCACCACTATATCCTACTTCGCAAGAATGTGGTTGTTTATGATTGCAACCCCATGGTGTACATATTGCAATGACAATTAGTGGGGGGGGGGGGGAGTATTCCAAATGGATTTTCATCCTCCAGGAGTTTGATTTGGATTTTATCAAATCCAAATCCAAGAAATCCTTAGTCTTTGTCGAACTAATCTATGACCTTCCCACTTCTGAAACTGAAACGACATCTGATGATTCTATTCCAGACGAGCCATTGTTCCTGATAGATTCATCTAACCCGTGATACTTCCAGACCCAATATTTCCAGCTTGATACCTCTCGCTATGACTGGTGATGTATCTAATACCAGGCTAAAAATTATATTATAATTGGCGACACCCTTTATCGTCGTGATATCGAAATGAATTTTCTATGGTTCCTCACTCATGACGAGCCCAAGAAATCTATAAATGAATGCCATGTTAGTTCATGTGGTGGAAATATGTTTGGTTATGCCACCACACATAATATTTTGTGTACTAGCTACTTTTGGCCTACTATGTTTCACAATTCTATCCTCGCAGTCTAAAAGTGTTATGCCTGCTAGATATATTATCGTAAAACCTGTGCTCCACCATCTCCTTTAAACTGTGTTATCGCCGTTGGATCTCTCAAAAAATGGGGCATTGAATTTATGACATGGAACCCTCACTCAATTGGGGGGCATGGCTAAATCATTGTGATGGTAAACTATTTTACCAAGTGGGTCGAGGCGATGCCTATATATAATAACGTCAGTGAAACAACTGCTCTCTTTCTCTTCAAACAAGTCATTTCAAGGTTTGGTCTACCATAGGCTATGGTTATAGACCATGGGAAGCATTTCCATAACCACATGATGTCTAAACTAATTTCTAAGTAGGGCCTTCATAATGAGATATGAACTCCCTACTACCCACAAGAGAATGGGCAAGTCGAAACAATCAACAAAGTATTGAAAATGATGCTTCAATGCATGATAGGGATCCATAAATTGGATTGGAATCTTATCCTTTATGTAGCCTTGTGGGCATATTGAACCTCTGTTCAGACTGCTACCAGATTCACACTATTTCAATTGGTGTATGGCTTGGAAGAAATCCTTCCTATTGAGTGCGAAATTCCATCTTTGAAACTTGTTGTCGAACTTCTTTCTACCACTTCCACAGAATAAGAGCATCTCTTACATCTGACATGCTCTTACATCTGACATGCTTATATGAAACCCGAAATGATGCCATAATCGCTAATGAGGCCCATAAGAAAAACATTAAGGTACAATATGATAAGAATTTTAAGCCTCATGCCTTCTTAGAAGGTGACCTTGTCCTGTTATATGATCAGGAGTCTGATAAGTTAGGGTCTAGGAAGTTCAAGCCAATGTGGCTAGGCCCATACATTTTTAAACGTGTTCTTGCTAAAGGGGCCTACGAGCTTATTGATTTTGATGGAGTTCCGTTGGCACAACCCAGAAATGGGTTATACCTCAAAAAATACTATGCTTAAGTCATTTTTGTGTAGTTCACTATGTACATACTGTCTATAGGTGTGTTGAGTGTGTTTGCAGTGTGTTCCCTTCGGAGTTTCCTACCATATATATTAATATTGCTTTACATTTGGTTTGTAGATGTCTATGTCCCTTCAACCATATGTTGGTTATGTTGTTGATGCTAGTCATAGTACTTGGAACCTTTCCTTTGCAACATGGCTATTTATGCTCCAAGTGGCGATTTAGTGAGTTTACAGGGGATTTGTATTTATCACTCTACCATAACATCGTTGAGTATAGCGTATTCATCGAGCTATTGTCTAATGCTATTTCTCATGATATCCACAGTATAGTTGTCAGACTTGACTCACAACTTTTCATACTACATTTGACTAATGTCTATTCAGTTAGAAGTCCAACTATGCTTTGTATGTTTTTAAGGGTTCGAAATCTAGAAACACATTTTGATTATATCCAATATCAACACATTCCTAGAAGTCTAAACACATTGACAGATGCATTGGCAAATCATGTTTTAGACAAACATTTTTGAAATATGTAAATTCACTTCAATTCACATCACGTACATTTGGAACAAGATAATAGAAGACACGAGAAACAACAATAGGTAGACAACCATATATATATATAAAGTTTGGTTTTACAAAATATGTGCTTGAGACACATATGGCCACATAGCCTATCATATAAAAAATACATGTAGTCAAAATATGGCTCTATAGCCTCCTAGTAGATTAATACTAATGGTGATCATGCTAAAAAACAACTGCACGGGCTACTTTGCATAATAGCTGGCTAATACGCTCAGGCACCCTGATAATATGGCGTTGCAGTATCATAAGGATCTAACTGACCCTAGTCTCTGTTATTCCCTGGGTCAATCCCTCGACATGTAGCTCAAACTCTGTAAGAGTCTAAGCCACATTGAGATCCTGCAACACCTCCCGTGGCCCTGCAGCAACCTATACTCCAACCTGTGCCTGTTGTGGGTCTCCAGTACGTTGAAGATAGGATAAATCCATTAGTATAATGGGTCCAATGTCTGCATGTAAGAATCGATAGCTAGTCTCAGATACATGAAAAATACCAAAAAAAATTTATAAAACTAAAAAAAAACAGTCAAAACGATTTTTTTTACCTATGTCACTCCATTGCTCGCCTTTAGGTAGCATGAGATCTAGATCTCCATTGTAGTCCATACTGCCATATGGATAGTCTTCAAATATAATTAGGTGCATATACAACCATCGAAAGGATACATGTGTGAAACTCATGGACGATGGACCTGCATGTCTAAACATGAGGTCTACCCATCGCCTCATTCGTGGAGCTCTAGGATCTGAAATCTCTAGTGAGATATGTTGTGCATAGAGTAATGGAATCCTATCCAAAGTGAATGAGATAAAAATGGAACCATACCCTAAGTTTTTCAATCTCCCATCTTTTGCCTTGGTGATTTGTTCCTTCATGTTTGCTAATACCCCTTTGCTCCAGTTGAACACTGTCAACTCAATGAACTCTAATGTGTATTGCATTTGGGAATTGTTAGCCAAATGCAATGTAGCATTGCCGACCAATCTAGCAATGATAAAAAATATTGTCCTGAAAGGCAAACATATCACATTCTTTATCTCGATTTTCCCATCTTTTGTTGGATATGATCAAGGTCTATAATGTGCAACAGTATAGTCCTTGACAGTCTCTCCGCCCCTTCTCAAACTAGATAACGATATAGGAGTACCTATCCTCGATAAATATGTCAAGAAATAAATGTATTCCACCTGTATGCTGAGCATATGTGCTCTAGAGCTGAAGGATTGTGCTTGCAAATCCCATGCCCTGACAAGATACTCTAATATTTCCATCTATTCTCTCATCCCAGGATGCCAAAAGAACTTGAGAAACCCATAGTTTCTTAATACCTCAATGGTAGCTAGATCATTGACAAAATCCATGTATTGGTCTTCATGTTCTCTTTCTCACCAAATCAAAGCCATTTTGTTATGATGGATACTTGAAACATGACAAGAAATATCATTAGAATAAATCCCATGCAAAAATCTAAGAGAAATTTAAGTGAAGAGCGAAAAATATATTTTTCAAATGCACCTAACACACCCTACTAAAGGGAGATAGTGCATTGCAACGCTCTCCATAGTTAAATTTTTATTGGACCAACACACTTTTTGACATTGCTGGGGTGCGTTGGAGCTAGGGTACAAAATTAAAGCCCCAAATCACTCAAAACTTAAAATTTGCATGAAATGAAAAACCAGAACTGTGAAAATAAATTAGAAGGTAATATCTTCTACTTGGAAGTGACGACAATGAAAATGATCCACCATATTGGCCACAATCAACTGCTGAAGATCGGGGGAAAAATGCACTCAAAACTCACTCACCAAGAGGTAAAATGTGAAATGGTAAAAATGAAATTACTTTTCACCTATTTATGGTCATTTTTATGAATATTTAATTATATTTTATTATTTTGATCTAAATTTTACCTAATTTTACCATGTATTAGATATTTTTAATCTTTTGGTGATGTTCTGAGTAGGTTAACAACTGTTTGAAGGAACTAATGACATTTTTGAGTTAAAACAAATCATTTTGACTATGGAGCATACTTTTATCACTTTTTCGGGCTCTGTAAACTCATGAAAAAGGAACCCCCTGGAGTCCTCTTTTAGCTCTTTTCAGACTCCCTAAACATGAAAATATTGTTGAGCACTTGTCTTTTCAAACTCGTTAAAGTAAATGAAAAGATGTCTACTCAATATAAGTTTAACCCTTTTTCGGACTAAGATAGACTATTTATAAAAAAGGAATACCTTAGTCAAACATGACTAAGAGGTTCTCCTAATTATCGTTTTTTTCATTTTCAAACTCAAGGGACTATTTACGAAAATGAACCTTTGGAGTTTTATTTTTCACCTATTTTTCAAACACTCTAAACATGAAAAAGGAGTCGAGTTACACATTTGTTGGACTCTTAAAAGCATCAGACAATGTTGGACTCATCAAACATGACAGGACCGAGCCACTCCTTCTCAACGTTCATTAAAAATACTCAAAGGGATTCATCCAAAGGATGAACTTACAGATCAAACATATGTTATCCTCCTCAAGCCCGTAAAAAATAAAGAGGTACTGACTAAAAATGGTTGGGGAAATTTGGAAACATGGTACTTTACCTATTAATGGCAGTTATTTTCTCTTAAACATGACACTCTTTCATTTCATCTCCGTGACTATTGGGTTGGGAAATCTGCTTGTCTCTGTGGTTAATCACACCATATCAAAGCCTCCGCCTTTGATTTTGGCTTAATGCTACTAACTCTATTTAGTTTTGCCAATATGTTCAAGAGAAGTCCTTAAATTGGTATATCCTAAGATACTCTTGAGACTTCATTCATGTCTACTATTCTTGAACCAACTCTACATCAATATAATTCTGTCTCCAAAATCTTGATACCCGTTTTGTGTCATTTATGGGGGATACATCAAGGCCCTCCTGCGATGGGTCGCTTCATGTCGACATCAACTCATTATATAGGAAGTTGACTTAGACACTCCCTTTAGTACCTTGGGGCTTGCATACATCAATGGAAATTTTCCTCGCTCTCGATGATAGGTTTTCATCATTGGCCTCTGACCAAAAGATTTCATGTGGTGTTCAACTTCAACTCATTCTTTCACACCATACAGACTGTACTATAGTACCTTGAGAGACATTAACATCATTGGTGGTTTCTCTCGCATCTGGTAATGACTTACATTGTTGGCTAGTAATTAGCTGGTGTCTACCATGTTCAACTTTAGCTCATTTACTCACATGGTTAGACTCGTACATTGGATGATTGAGTGAACGAGATAGAAGACCCTAGATCTAGTTTCATCCATTCGGGATGCAATTACAAGATTAATGCACGATTACAAGGCATGATGACCACGATCATACATACATTCATCCAAGAATGGGTCCACTCTTTGTCATCAGTGGATGAGACTTGTTGATCATTGTACATGTAATGTTGGCTTATATTCTAAGCATGGGTATGTCTCCCTTAGCAAAGATATCATGATGAAATGTATTGTAACGAATGATGATCTCGATCAATTTTTCTTGATCCAGATTTGTCACAAGGTAAATCACTTTAGTCATCAACTACCATTTGAAACTTTGTACTTTAGGGGGAAATATGTTATAGTCCATTTTGTCACATTTGGTCAATAGGCCTAAGAACTAGATCAATCAACATCTGTGAACATGTTGTCATCATCCCCTCACAAAGCCCTAAGCATGACCTTTCAAAAAAGTCCGAGTTTCTGGGATTGATTGTTCAAAATAATTTTTTTTATCTCCATTGCACCTTGTCCCTTTAGCCACTTGTGTTCAACACTGGTTGCTCCCTTCTGCACCAATGCTAGCCAACACTTGTTTCTCTTTTATGCAAGTGCGATGATTATATAAATTCATAAAAATTAAAAGGAATTATGAAGCTTCCTCTTCTAGAAGCTTCGAAGGGTTGTTTCAACTATTTACCATGGATAAGAAGCCTGAATCCTATATGACCCTACCTTGGAGACTTCATCTCTTATCCCTTTAGCTCATACTCCCATCATATGTTGATCTCAATATTAAGATGGTAAATCCTAAACTACGATCCTTCTCCTATAAACTTATTGCCATCCATAACATCAGGGTTGTATTTTAGAGATTGATTGTGCCCTTATGTTGTTGCATTGTGTTAATTTTTGCAACTGTGGTCAAATTCCACCTTTGACAACTAATATTAATGATATGATGATTGCATTATATTCCTCTTTTTGAGAGGACCAAAATCGACCTAAAGATCACCTTATTTGGAAAAGCAAAAGTTGGTTTTTGAATTTATTTATTCACTCATGTATATTGGGTTAGGTTGGACCTAAGCACATGTTAAATTGGATAGGTTTGCCTCAACCCCAAGTGTACCCTATGAAATCCTATAAATATAAGATACCTCAATCTCATTTGGACACATTTGATCAAGCCATATTCTCTTCTCTTATTGTCTTGGTTCGCACAGGTTTAAGAGAGGAAAGCTTGTGCAAAGGGTCTAAAACTACAAGGTCAAAGCTCACACTGATCTAGGGTTTTATGGATCTCAGACATTGGCATGTAACTGAGTATTTTCATCCCTGGACACTGGCACAATATGGTCTTGACAATTTCTAGGGAGCTTGGACACTGACATAGAGTGCTTATAGGAGCGTTGGGAAGGCTAGGGTTTCCGCTGCTCAGTTTAGTCCTTGGACGCACACACAGTGTGGTCCTAAGAGCGTCTGGGCTACCATAGATGCTTGCACAGAAGCCTTATGATAGCTTCCAGGGTTTGAGGTAGATCTGAGTATGTTTGACCCCAATGCCCTCATCTAGTTCACCTGGGAGTGTCTAGATTTGTTCCAGGCGTAGTCTTCTATTTCTGTAGAGAGCGTTTTAAATTGCTATAGACACTCGCACAACCCCTCCTCCTTGCATCTGAGACTCAAAGAACAGATTTTAGTATTCTGAATATTTGCTCAGTAACAACAATGTTCAACAGTATTCAACACAGTGGCAATAGTATCCAGCAATTGACTACAGTCAATGACAACACACTACAGTCCTCAAAATCAGGGTTGTGATTATAAGCATGATTAGATATGTTTCATGGATATCATAGTTGTTTTGTTGCATAGATAAAGTTATGGATCATTGCACTCTCTTTTACTGAATCATTTGATGACAATCTAAGAAGAAGAAGATTTGTAAGGGTTTTCCTCATAGTGGGTTTTTCCCTGGTCTTGGACCAATCCTAGTGTCTCTATGTGTGTGGATGCTTTTCTTCTATTTTTCCTTTATGTTCTGTTGCATTTATGATGATGATGTTGTTATTTATATATAATTTCATATGCTGGTGAATAATGGTGTAGATCTGAATAATGTAATGATAATATGGGGTGAAATTAATGTATTAATGAAGAAATTTAATTATCAAAGCAAATAACAATGTAGCCCTATGAAAAATTAACATGATTTTGGAGGTGGGTTGAAGAAAATCCATGGAGATCACCTCGATGATGACACCTTTGATGGAAGCAAGAAGATGATGGTTGAGACCTAGAATAATTCTAGGGTTTGAAGAAAACCCTAGGCAACTTGATTATTAGGGTTTGATGGATTCTATGAGGTTAGGGTTGGAGAGAAAACCCTGGTTTATGGAAATAATATGAGATATGGACCCCAGCTGGTCAATGTGAAGATGTTGAAGCACTTGACAAAGATTTGATGAAGCCCTAGATGGGATAATCCCTAGTAGACCTAGTTGGATAATTGAAGGCAACATTGGTATATTGACCATAGACATTTATGTCCCTTGAAGATTGGTTCAAGAGGGAGAGGATCACCTATCATTGAAGATAAATATTTTGTGACTTATGAGGCCTCTTATTTTTGTTTAGACCTATGGATCTGATGATTATGTTTATTGATTATACTTCTTGCATATGTATTTGAGTGTATGGATGTTTCTAACCTCCTTGATGAGATGTGATGAGTAGATTCTTCTTGAGGATCATTTGAGATGTAGGAAAGAAAATCTAGATCTGTAAAGAGGTAAAGAGGTACCTGATGAAAAGGTGACAAGCACTACAAGCTTCCTATGAGAAGGGGCACATGTATTTGAATACCACAAGGTATGCATGGTATGTTGTATTTCAACAATACCATTGATGTCTAGGTAAGCCCTAAGACATGATGGGAATGTCTCTTTCTTTGATGGCTCATACATGCATATGAAAGCGACTTGGATCTATGTTTCCTATGATGAAATGATGCACCTGGTGTTGAACATTTTGATCTTCTTGAATTTTACGAGGCTATATAATATTGATACAATTGATGATTGGCTAACATCCATCTGTTGGACATAATGATCCTATCAGGAAGGCTAGCACCTTGACTCTAGTAAATGATACTCTTGATGCTTGTCATGATGTATTTCATATAGAAGGATAGATCATTGACTCTTATACACGACACTACTAGTAATGTTCGCGATACGCATGATGGAAGCATATGGAAAGAGAGATTGACACTCTTGTTGTTTTGGTAAAGTTTTATTGAATGACCTAACTTGATCGTGTTGATCATGGTAAGCATGGTAACCTTGATGTTAGAGGTATAACTATGAGATTGATATTCTAGATCTCTTACTACTTGTGGTCTTGTCCTAACTTGATGAAGTGACTTGATAGAAAGTGCTCATAATCTTTGAGATATGATTTTGCATCTATATGCTTCTTTGAGTGTAACCTTTGATGAAATATTGATTTCATAGCCATGATAGATATATGTTTATGATCTAACGGATCTAACATTGCTTGAATCTAGTAGGGATAGGTTGATGACATGAATGAAGATGAATGAAGTAGATTTCCAGTCAGAGTGATAATCTCTTCTCAATATTCTTACTCACATTACTTTCTGCTTTATGTATTGTTTAAGTATGATCTATCTGACATTATTGAATTGTTGTAAAGTCTTAGATATGAATCTTGTACATAAATTATGGTTTTTGTTTCGAACACAAGCATAGAACCGAGAAATCTCGCCCCTGGATGCATGCATGCTAAGGCTGTTATGAAACCAGCTCAAGAAAAGATAGAAAAGATAGATCAACGCCTTAGAATTCAGCCTCTTCGAGGGGGCAACCTCCTTTACATTACATAAATGAACAATTCTTGGATGATACAAATGACAAAACCTCCTTTCTATATATAGGAGTCTAAGGAGTCACAATATAATCCAGCCGACCTAACAATAATAATATAAAGCCACAAAAATAACAATAGAGGGATTCTATGGGGCACAGAAATAACAATATGGGGGTAATAGGGGCACAACAATATAAATAAGGGGTATAACTACAATAGTAATGGGGTAATCACTAGTATTATAGGGACCCAACATGCCCCTCTCCTTCAAAAAAGTGTTGTCCTCAACGCTTGAGTAGTTCTGGATACTTCTGCATAAAATTCTCATCCTCCCATGTGGAATCTTCAGCGGATAAGTTCTTCCACTTGATAAGATACTCTGAAATTGATCGATTTCGTAGCTGTCGAGTTCTTGTTTCTGTGACTGCTTCCGATTCCAATATAATTTTTCCTTCCTCGTCAAGTTCTGGCAATATTGTTTGAATTGGGAGCTTGTCACCTATAACCTTCTTTAAACATGAAACATGGAAAACTGGGTGCAATCGAGAAGCTGCAGGAAGCTCCAATTTGTATGCCATAGTACCAATCTTTTGCAACACCTTGTACGGACCATAATACTTTGGTGATAATTTATTATCCTTCTTAGCTTGCTTTAGGGACATTTGCTTATATGGTTGTAGCCGTAGGAATACCCAATCACCTACATCAAAACTTCTTTCACTGCGATGTTGATCTGCCTGTTGTTTCATTCTATTTTGTGCCAACACGAGGTTATCCTTTAAGAGTTGGAGGACTTGTTGTTGATGTTCGATGTGATGTTCCACTGCCTGAACCTTAGAATTTTCTCTTAAATATGATGTGATGGATGGTGGTTGATACCCATAAAGTGCCATAAATGGGGTCATTTTTGTTGCTGTATGGAAGGAAGTGTTATACCACCATTCAGCCAGAGGCAACCATTTGACCCATTGTGTCTGTTTATCAGATACAAAGCAACGAAGATATCCTTCCAAACATTTGTTTACTATCTCAGTTTGCCCATCAGATTGAGGATGATAAGATGAGCTATGAGCTAACTGAGTACCAAGACAAGAAAATAATTCTGTCCAAAAATTTCCAGTGAAAATGGGATCTCTGTCACTTACAATAATCTTTGGGTTTCCATGTAGCTTTTGAACTGTTTCCATAAATGCAGTAGAAACTGTACTGGCTTTAAATGGATGTGATAATGCACAAAAGTGTGCATACTTGGTAAGTCTGTCAACTACCACCATGATGACACTCTTTCCCTCAGACTTGGGTAAACCTGTGATAAAATCCATTGAAACCTCCTCCCAACGTTGGCTTGGAATGGATAAAGGTTGTAATAGACCTGGTGTCTTAATTGTTTCAACTTTATTTTGCTGGCAAACCAAACATTCCGCCACAAACTTTTGAATATCTGATTTAAGGCCATCCCAAAAAAATTCCTTCTTAACCCTGTGGTAAGTTTTTAAAAATCCGAGTGCCCTCCTAAGGGAGAAGTGTGCAATTCCATAAGAATCTTTTGTTTTAGCTGGGAATTCTTACAGAGGTATAAGCGATCTTTGTACCATAACGAATCATTTTGCCAGCTAAATGTATCAGAAGTACTGGAATCTTGTTGTAGCTTTCGAATAAGTGCCCACACTTCTTCGTCATTCTTCCATTCCTCCCTTGCTTCGTTTATCCAATCTGGTTGGATAATAGAAATGGCACACAACAATGCTTCCACATCCTCATCCTTTCTTGAGAGTGCATCTGCCACCACATTTTGCTTCCCTTTTTTGTAGATGATTTCAAAGTCATAACCCAACATCTTTGTGACCCACTTTTGTTGCTCTTCAGAGGATAATCTTTGTTCTAAAAAGTATTTAAGGCTATCATGATCCGTTTTTACCTTGAAGTGTCTTCCCATTAGGTAGGGTCGCCATTTCTTAAGTGCATGGAGTATTGCCAACATTTCCTTCTCATAAATAGCTTTGCTTAAAAACTTTCCCTTGATTGGACGACTTTCAAAAGCAATGGGTCTTTCATCTTGCATTAGAACAACACCAATTCCATTTCCTGAAGCATCACATTCCACAATAAAGGTTTTTGTGAAGTCCGGTGTAGCTAAGACCGGTGCTTGGCACATTGCCTCTTTAAGATGTTCAAAGGCCTTTGTTGCTTCCGGAGTCCATGAAAATGAATCTTTCTTCAATAATGTTGTTAGAGGTGCTGCTATTCTCCCATAATTCTTAACAAACTTGCGATAATACCCTGTCAACCCAAGAAATCCTCGCAGATGCTTTATGGATGTGGGGATTTTCCATTCCTTAATGGCTTTAATTTTGCTAGGGTCTACCTTAACTCCTTCATGAGATACAATATGACCCAAATATTCCACCTCCTGGACTCCAAAGAAACATTTGGATCTTTTTGCATATAATTGTTTCTCCTCCAATAGTTGTAGCACCCTGTCAACATGTTCAACATGATCCTTCCAAGACTTGCTGTAGATTAGTATATCATCAAAAAATACTAACACAAATTTTCTAAGGAATGGTTTGAAAATTGAATTCATCAAACCTTGAAATGTTGAAGGTGCATTGGTAAGGCCAAAAGGCATGACCAAAAATTCATAATGACCCTCATGAGTTCTAAATGCCGTTTTCGGAATGTCTTCAATCTTCATTCTGATTTGATGATATCCCGAACGAAGATCCAACTTGGTGAAGTAAATTGATCCATGCAATTCATCCAGTAATTCATCAATAACAGGAATGGGGAACTTATCTTTAATAGTGAGCTTGTTGAGCTCCCTATAATCCGGACACATGCGCCATGATCCATCCTTCTTGTGCACCAATACTACTGGAGCTGAGAAAGAACTTTGACTCGGTTGAATTATACCAGCCTCTAGCATTTCTGCAACCATACGTTCAATTTCACTTTTTTGGACATAGGGATATCTGTACGGCCTGATGTTTGGAGGAACACTTCCTGGAATCAGATGAATAGCATGATCATGATCACGCATAGGTGGGAGACCCTTGGGAGTCTCAAATACCTTGGAATGATTGTCCAGGACTTTTTGGAGATCTGGAGAAATAGATGATTCCAATGTGGAAACATCTAGCGAACATAATTGTGCAATTACACCTCTTTGCTCCTTTTTTAGAAGCTTTGTCATACCATTAGAGCTGATTATCTTTCCTGGTTTCCCTGCAATACCCCTTAATTCAACTTCCTTTCCTTCCATAGAAAATTTGATGAAAAGTTCTTGAAAATTAAAAGCTATTGTACCCAAGGATTGTAGCCATTGGACTCCTAGTACAACATCACACCTCCCATTGGAATGGAAAGCATTGGGCTAGTCAATACATATTCTCCCATGGATAGCTTGATATTATGGCACTTTCCAGAGCAATTTATTGTTCCTCCATTTGCAATCATCACTTGACACTCTGGTGCTGGATATAAGAAGCAATTCAATTCTTTTGCTACCCTACAATGAATAAAATTGTGGGTGCTTCCTGAATCAATCAACACTATTACCTTTTTCTTCTTGATTTGTCCTTCTATCTTGATGGTTTGAGGAGTGGTAATTCCTGCCAATGCATTACAAGATATGGTCGGATTTATTTGTTCTTCATCTAGGCTTTGTTCCTGGAATATATCTTCTTCTTTTGACCTTTCTTGCTCCTTTTCTTCTTCCTCTTCACAATCTATGTAGAATAATTTCTTCTCAGCACACTTATGACCTTTAGTGTATTTGCTATCACAACTGTAACAAAGCCCTTTTGCTCTTTTTTCTTCCAATTGTTGTGGTGTCAACCTTATAGGTTGTGGAAGACTAGGGGCAACAACACTTCCGTCTTTATAGTTGTGAGTGGTATGCTTCCTGGTTGCCATAATTTTGCTTTCCATTTTTCTTGCTAACCTGAATGCCTTCTCTAATGAATCAGGTTCCCAAAGGCGAACATCATGTTGGATATTATCCTTTAAAGACCCTATGAACACATCAATCCTATGCTCCTCTGGAATATCTTTTACCCTTATGTTCAATTTTTGGAACTCCTCAATGTGCTCCATTACTGAACCCTTTTGTTTGAGACTTATCAATTGGCTAAAAAAAGTGTTGCTTTTTGTATCTTCATAATGTGCTATCAATTCTTCCGTAAAAATTGCCCAAGTGATAAATTTTTTACGAGAAAAAAGCCATTGATACCATACAAACTGATTTGTTCCAAATATACAGTTGCCATACGTACCTTTTGTGCGTTTTGCACATTATTGAGATCGAAGAATTGCTCCATCTGTAATATCCATGTGGCGGGATCCTTGCCATCAAACTTCCTCATATCGATTTTTGGAATATGGTGATTCTTCGATCCAACATTAGCGTCTATGGAATCATGATTAACATTTCTTTTGTTCTCATCATGAGTTTCCTTTACTACCTTTTCACCATTAGTGATCCTTTCTTGTAGCAACTTCTTCAATTCTTCCATGTCTGTCTTCAAATCTATCTTCAAATCTGCCATGTCTCTCTTCAAATCTGTCTTCGACTCATCCATCTTAGCTTCCATGCCCTTTATCTTAGATTCCACGCCATTTACCTTAGATTCCACGCCACTTATCTTAGCTTCCACGCCATTTATCTTAGCATCTGTTAACTTTTGTGAGCGTGACATTTGTTGCACTTGTTCTTGTAATTTTGATATATCATGTAGCATTTCTTCCTCTTCTTCATGAGTCATGCTAGAGCTTTCAGGTTCCTTACTAGGTGTTTGCATTTTCTTTCCTCGGGGCATCATTTACCGATAATAATGCTTTACTATGCCCTTTGAATTCCGTTAAACCAAGCTTACACAAAAATTAAAAAAAAAAAACTACACACCTTTTTTCACTTTATAGAAGCCTGATATTGAATCTGATGTATCTCTATAATTTCGGATCATCTAGTTCTGAAATTGCTACCTGTATTAGCCTTCTGTGTCCTCTTTCCAATGCCACAAGTCTGAGCCAAATTGGATTCTCCAAGGAAGAGTTATGTGAAATCTCCCACAGTGACTTGCTTTTAGACTAGTTCAGTAGAGCGAACTTGTACGACGTGCCACGAGTCACTGTTTCAACCTTTGAATCTGAAACACACAAAAAAGAAACTACAGTCCGTCCTCTTTCTGTACCTTCTTATGAAATTTCAATTTGATCCCCAGAGAGAAAGTTATGACGATTTTCCCCAGGTCACCTGTTTTGAATGTAATTCAGGAGTCTGCAAAAAGACCAACTTCCTCAGATCATATCTCCGCAAATATCGCGCGAAAAGCTTTGAAATTCGGACCCAAGGTTCAGCGTGATTTCTTCTCAAATGGGTTTTTTTTGTGACTTCTGAAACGTCACAGAAAAAAAGTTATAGCGAAAATGCCACGATGACCTGTTTGGAGCAGCGAAACCCTAGAATCCAAAGCTCTGATACCAAATGTTATGAAACCAGCTCAAGAAAAGATAGAAAAGATAGATCAACGCCTTAGAATTCAGCCTCTTCAAGGGGGCAACCTACTTTACATTACATAAATGAACAATTCTTGGATGATACAAATGACAAAACCTCCTTTCTATATATAGGAGTCTAAGGAGTCACAATATAATCCAGCCGACCTAACAATAATAATATAAAGCCACAAAAATAACAATAGAGGGATTCTATGGGGCACAGAAATAACAATATGGGGGTAATAGGGGCACAACAATATAAATAAGGGGTATAACTACAATAGTAATGGGGTAATCACTAGTATTATAGGGACCCAACAAAGGCCCAGGTAGTGTCTAGGCAGCTAAAGACTCTCACATGATAACTTGAAGGGAGCATCTAAGGGTTTGAATATAGTTGATCATCATTTGAAGATTTATGAAGTTGTATGAACTCTGAACCAAGTTGTCTCTGACATATTTTGACATTGTAATATGATTTCTGAAGTTGTTGAGTTAAATTGTTGATCACATAAAAATGAAGTATTATGCATGAAATCAGATGGTCACCTGGAAGATTTCAGTTCCATATATATGTTGCAGATAACAAGATCTGGAAGTAGGAAAATATTAAATGTTTTCCATAACATGAAAATGCAGAATGAACTTGTGTTTGCAGGTAACCAAGACATGCATATAGATATGTCACTATGTTTGTGCTACAAGAGGTTGGCATGAGTTGGTGGATTGATATAGATGAACAATGTGTTGTCATGATGCTTGACAATAACTTTGAATTGATGATTGAGATATGATTTGACTATAGATCTCTCCACGATAGAAAATTTAGACTTGATTTGATGTCTAATGATTTGATCTGATGATTGTTGATTTTCCCTGATGTCAATGCTATGTGGGTATTCAGAAATTGGCCTCCTTATTCCTAACACAATGGTTGAGGTATTGATAGTTGTGATTTAGCATGAACATGGAACCTTCATGACTCATCCTTGGTGTATGAATTTGCACCTAATGATAGAAATGACTTGTATTATGATTATGAGAATGACTTGATAAAGTTCGGATTGATAATGCATGGTTGATGACAACTTGTTGGCATAATAATAAATGAAGTCATGACTTGATATGAGCTCTCCCTGTTTGACAGTTGAAAGTATTGATAGTGTGATAATAATGAATTTGATAATGGTTTTGACCTGGCTTCTAAACTTTGATAAGATGACTTTTCTGATTTGATGGTACAACATTAATTTATGTAAGGTTGATTATGATGGCTTAGAAAGGCATTATTCTTAGAGAATTACAAGAAGCAAGCTCCCCGATCTAGATATGTCTATATCTAGAGTTATTTGATGAAGTCAGGATGATGGGTTCCAAGGTATGACTTTGATTTTTATTATGGTTGTTTTACATCCTGATGGTCTACTCTTGACAAGGGATGAGCCTCTGATGATCTAAATTAGAGGGAGATAGCTTCTTAAGCTCAAAATGATGTGTCATGCCATGATGAATCGATTTCTGGAATTTGGAAAAGAAACTCTATATTGCAAATCTATTGAAAAATGTTTTTGAATAATGAAAATGAAAATCCTTGGATACTTTGATTTGAAGTTCAAATATGTTGTTGAACTTGACATGGCATCTGACTTTTGATTGAAGCATTGATGCTCTATTTTTAACATCCATTTGTATATATGTGTGTGTGTGTGATGTGCATAGAACTAGAATAAATTCATGACTGAGCCACTTCATTCACATAGAGTTGCCATCAAGCATCCTTTGAAATATCTGCATGAGATATTCTATTTTTGAGGTTGAGATATTTATACTGTGATATGTGATTGCATGGATGTATTGTTGTTGATAGAGATTATTGTTAAGCACATTTGGATGTTGATTTAGTATGAGATCTTCCATGATATCTTGGATGAGAGGTCCATAGAATGGTTGAGGATGAGTATGATGTTTCCATCATGTCTAGCTGTGAGGCAGGATGAAGAATCTCCTTAGAGAGATGTCTGAGCATGATCTGGATACATTATGACGACATAGAGTGAGATTCGATTGGTAGAAAGTCCCATATTTATAGTTGGGATCGAGATACTCTCATATATTGAGACAATGTGACCGTTTCAGTCTTGTGGTTGGCACCTCATTGAGAGTGAGGATTATTATGGTATCATTGTGATATTTATATGTTTATTTATGTTCTGACATGATATTTGATTTGATGTCCTGTATGAACAGGAAACAACTGTTATTGAGACAAGTTGTTATCGGATTTGAGTACGATGAGAGCAGCACTGATCGAGGACACTGAGCTGACTCTTCCTCATTATTTGAGCTCCTAGGGTGAGGAATTGAGATAGAGGGCTCTTGGGCTTGAGGGAACTCTGGACAATAGGGTATGACCCCTATCTGTTACCCATAGGGTTGAAGATGTTTCTCCCCTATCTTCATAAGGTTGTAGAATGTTGCTCCCCTGTCTGGTCTTTGTAGAATATATCTCAGTTGGCATCATACCCATAAGTTGGGCTTGTTGGGAATACTACTCCTCGTTTGGCCAATGCATTGAGAGCATACTTGGGGTGTACAACCCAAGTCGATTATGATGCGGATTTTCTACCACATGAATATTGGGGATAACTTAGGAGACAAACAAGCATGAATATTGTTTTTTGGAGACAAACAAATTCCTCACGATTTAGGTGGAGAAATTTGGAGACAGCCATGCTTGTTTAGGGCCAGGTGATTTGGTGGGATTGTGGTAAAGCCTATTTGTATTGATGAAGGTTTTAGGCCTTAGAATCCCTTGGTGGATATATGGTAAAGCCCAAGGAATTCTTGATTGGTTTTGTTGTGAGCTCCACATTCATGCTTGGAATATTCCACAGGGGTGATTGACTGAAATAAATATTTGGTTCATCCAAATCTATGGTCGATTGGTTCGTGGAAGTCCCTATCTTGGTTCTCTTATGCATACATTAATAAGAAATGCTTTTCCTTTAATATTTCATGTGTAAATGTACTTGCTAATATTTGTTTTTTATGGTTGTTCTACTCTTGTTATTTTATTGGATATATGTTGATTATAAGCATGGTTCATGACAAAATTTGGTTATGGCTCTTTGTTGGAAATACTGAGAGGGGGGTGAACAATATTTATTTTCAATTGTTAATATTACCAGTTTAGATTCTTTAATCAAAGAAATGATTTTATTAAATATAGAAAAGGATTGAATACAATATCTGATAATTTTTCCAAGCACCAACTTGGAATTTGATGAGGCTCCAACCTCTATGGCTTCGAACCTATCTTTTTAAGGCACCAACATTGAATTTAGGAGCACAAAATCCAAAGGCACCAATCCTTTCAGTTCTGAGGTACCAACCCTAAGGGCTCCAACCCTATAGTTTTACTTTGTCAAGAAATGTTTGATTGTATTACACTGTTGCCAAGGTCTTCTTCACTAAGCCCTGTCCTTTGTAGTCTTTGTAACAGATCGTGGTCTGCACTACAGATTCATTTCAATTCTGAGCCTTCCAAGATTAACCCAATCAAAAGATTTTGTTTTCCCACTTGGTCTTCGACTTCCTTCTTCACTTGACCCTCGCCTTCCGCTGGACCTTCGACTTCCTCTGTTTCTTCAAGTTCATGAGTTGTGAACTTTCTCACCTTCTCTATGATATATGCCTAAGATTAGTACTTGAGGTGAGGTGTTTAGCTTGTATTTATATGGGTTTCATCAATACCCAAAAGGACACATTCATTTGGAAGGAGAAGCTGACTTATTGCATATTACAAAATATATCGTAAATTTGTTTATTTTTGGAAATCTCATAGGAGAAGGTCATACCCACATGAGGTCCCACATCCACATCATCACCTTAATTGCAATCACAACTTCATGGAAATCAGAGGTTTCACAAGGTGCACATGTTTTGTCTTGAGATATAGCCGATGCCTCTACTACCGACGAAGCGGATGCGATACGATATTAAATCATGTTATAATGGTGCAACGGGTTCGTAATAATATCGTGATCGGAGGTTTTACCATGACAACCCTATAAGTCTTGTGATATGGCGGATGCGATGTTATAGTAGGGTTGTTACTATAAATTGTTAGGGTCCGCATGTATTATCGCAATCGCAGTTTTAGTGTTACATTCCTTTAAGACTGGTGATATGAATTCCGACGAGGCAGACGTGATATTACATTAGGGCATGTTCTGTTGGAGTAGTCGGTTCCGCAGCTCAAATCACAATCATAGATTTTAATGTGACACATAGTAAAGCTGCCGATATATTAACTCCGATGCGTCATGGTATTTTGTTCAAAAGGTTTCCATGGTTTAATACTCAGATGTTCCTTATCTTCTTCAATACCTTAACTCCTATGATATGTTGACTGTTCTTCCCTTTTGGTTTTTTCTCTTGGACATATGTGATGCGTCAATAAAAAAACGAATTGTAATAGAATCCACAGTGCTCCTACGCCACAATGCTCCTCCACTATTTTCTTTGGCTCTTACTCTTGGCTTGGTTTTCCTATGGCTTCTCTTGCTCCGATATCTCTTGTTCTTAATTTCCAATGGCTTCCCTGATGGCTTTCCTCCTTTGCTTCTTGCTCATGTTACTTCATTGATTTGCTTTGCTTCTCCTTGGCTTCACATCATCATTTAGTATTATCATGTAAACTTTTAATACAATTACCCATTTCTTAGAGGTAGCAAAAAAGTGACCCGATTTTGAAAAGAGGTGATGCAGGATACACATATTTGTTTTAGCATTGTTTTTGACACTTTAAATTTTTTATGTACATTAGTTTTTAGAATGTTAGTGATTTGCATGTTAATTTTAAAAAATGTTGATTCTGCATCATGCCCTTTTTTCAAAAGACCTATTTTTTTACTTTAAATTTTCTATTGTATTAAATGTGAATAATTATTTTCTAAATTTAATAATTTTTGAAGTGGTATTCTTCTTCATATATTTATTATTATTATTATTTTATAGTGAGATTTTTATTTTTTTGCATAGTTAAGGAAGAAGGTCAATATTTTAAAGTTTCAATATTCTACATATTTATATATCGTTAATTAATTTTTCAATGCACATCAAATAATTGTCTCTAAAAAACAATAATTTTTAACAATTGACATAAATATAACTAAAAAATTATGCATTTTGATCATTTTTTGCTAGAAATGACATGTCAAAATCACAATTTTTATAGAAAAAATTTAACAAAAAATGATTAAATAATATATTATTATTATTATTATTTTATGAATTTCATGTCAAAAAATTAATAATAATCACTATTTTTTTCAAAAAATAATGATTCACATAAAAATTAAAGCGAAAATCAAATAATAAAAATATTGAACACATAAAAACATTAATTGAATGCTTATTCTTCTAAAAAAATGTCAAAGTCAAAAACATCACAAGTATAACTAATTAATAGTTACAAAAAATGAGCTTGATTTCCAAGCATAACTTAAATTTAATCAACAATATTACGTAATCCAATCTCTTCATCCTCTAGAGTTTCATCATTGTCTTCTCCCACAATATTTTATGCTGCATTTTGTTCATTCTCCTCTTCTAATGGATCTATGATGTGTGCAAATATGCAAATGTATGCCTTTCCAATCATTCCATGTAATAGTGGTTGAGGTTCCTTTGCCTTTTTTGCCACACGTTTTTCACTAAAATCCGCTTTCTTCAACCCAATTTCTTGCATTGCATCTGGAAGAAATTGAAGAGAATTAATTCTTTGCTGAATAAATTGGCATTGTACTTGATGTTTTTCAATTGCAATGCAATTTCTTCCTTTTTGTAGGCAACATGCTAGTGTTGTACCTAATTATCAAGCACAAAATAAATAATGAAGTAAATTAGTATAATGACATATAAATTAAGAAAAAAGATATTGAAATTCAATTCTATATAATAAAACTTACCTGAGCCAGAAAATAAATTCAGAACCCAATCTCCTCCATTTGAACATATGTCTATAAGAGAGTTAATCAATGACTGTGGTTTTTGATAAATGTTAACTATCTCTCATTTTTCTTCTTTGTCTTCATATGTTAGTTTTTTCACAGCAACATCATAAACCAGTACTTAGCTATGACTCTTTCCATCTACGCGATTAAAAAGCATAAACATATAGCTATCATATTTTTCCCAACTATCAATATGTATGAACTCACAATCATTTATAAATGGTTGATCTTCACGGTTAAGAAGATTTGACTTTTGTCTGTAACATGGAATAGTAAAAGTTCAATTAAATTATACATAAATGAGTTTTTTAACATTAATCAAACATACATTTCAACATCTTAGCATGTAAGTTGCATCCTTGAGTTTGCTTTCCCCTTGAAGCTTGACAATAACATTGCCAATTGTGTGTCTGAATGAAATGTCACAAATCTCCATAACGATAATGATGCGACTTCTACAAATCCCGCAACCACTTTACTAAGAGCTTGATAATTATAAGGGTCACTATCATAGTCAATGTTTGGGATATTGAAACCACGGGGAATATCTGCAATAACTAGGGAATAATCCCTTTTGGGTATGAGTTTAGCAATGTCTTCACAATCACCTTGTATTAATTGATATTGAATAGTGTCAAGGCCATTCTAAATGAAATGAGTAAGAGTTGGATCAAGTTCAACATTCTTAAGACGCTGCTTCTTCAGTCTTTCGATCTTAATTTTTTCAATAAAGGTTCTGAAACTATCTGGTGCTCCATTTTCATCCTTCCTCATCTTTAATAAAATAAATAAATATATGTATAAGTTATAAAATAAAAATAGTATACATATGAATAAAAATGAATGTATAAATCAACATACATTTTTAAATGCAAGATAAAAATCTTTTAGTGTTGATGTAGAACTTGAATCTAGATAGTTGCGTACAACATCATCCAAACTATCTTCATTCAACAATTTAACCATTTGTTCTTGTATTTTCATGTAAACTATGTGACTGAATAGATAAAGTAAAAAAAGTTAATATAATGATATGTATAACAAATAATACCAAGAAGAATATGTTATATTAAAAAGAAAATTATAATATAGAAATAAGTAAAAATAATTCAACAAACTTACTTTTGAAATTCTTCATAAATTTCCTCCAATGGTAATTCCCCTGAATTCACATGACATAATATTGCTTTGACAAGTTTTTCTTCTTTCACTCCTTGCATTTCTCTCCAAGGTGTGATAGTCATATCTTCAAAAGCTGCTTCATTTCAGGACTTGATTTATTGTTGCTACATATCAATGGTTTAGAATTTTTGACCTTCTAGTTTTTAATGCCAATGTTCTCTCACATGCTAAAAATATGATTAATCAATTCCCATATCTCTCCAGTTCTAAATTCCAGCTGGAAAATTTTATCAATACCTCTAAATATATGCGTATTTACTATGTCGCCTTTTGAATTGATTCTCCTCAATTTGATAGCTTATTTCCATACAACATTCATTTCAGAAATCTACAGTAACATTTATCTTATCCCCACCACATTTTTCTTCAAATTCACTATGAATAAATCTAACCCTTTAGATGAAAGTCATGGACATCCTATATTCATTATTTGAATTATGATCCAATGACAATAACTTTGCTTCTGTATCTGATAAACCAACATAAATGATACACTTCATTGTTTGAAAACGTGGGTTATTGGGATATTCCTCCATCAATTGTCTTTGAGCTTCTACAGAATGGTTCCCCCCAAGCACATAATAATTGTATTCAAAACATTTTGAATTATCAAATTCTTCTTTATTGGGAACTTGAACTAGATCAACAAGAAGCACATAATTAACCACATGAGCATATGGATTGTACCTCATCAATGTCTTCAAGTTGTGAACATGCAGGTGGTGTGGCCTTCTGATTTGGTATCTACATTGTCCTTCACTTGCCTTATAGATTTGTCTCACATTAAGCTGAAATGTACGACCACCCTCAATTAAGTTTCTCTTTGTTAAGTTCCGCCGAATGACATTTTGTTTTGTTTTAATAATGTCATCCTCTAAATCAGCGCCTAGTGTAATGATTTCCGTACTTTCTTTTGAAGTTTCACTAGGATATTCACTGTTGGTAATGACTACTTGAGAATGTTCAACTTTACTTTTATTCTTCCTAACATTCTCATCATTAACTAAACAAAGACATTCCTGGGCATTATTACTTTTTGTCTTTTATGGCTTTTTTCCTTTCTAACATTAGTTCCAATGTCATTCTCAGTAATGGAAACATATTTTTCAATGCCAGTTTCAACTTCCTCATTTTCAAAAGTAACCTGTCTGCCTTTTCTATATTTATCCACTAGAGGAATTTTTTTTTTCTGATCCCTTGGATGTGGTTTTGTAGCATCATGAATTACTACTTTTTGCTTATTTTCCATATCTTCTTTTGACCCTGGGTAGAAATTGCTGACAACATTCATAATATCTTGTTCTATGAAATGAATGCCTCCCAACATAATTGAAAGACTTTCAACAAAATTCTATCAAACATAATATCATATGTCAATAAAAACTAAGTTATAAAAATATAGTGAAACAGTTACAATAACACAAAACACAAATATAAATAACAATAATTACGATATCTTGTGCAATCTCATTTACGATTTGTTTAGACAACTTTGTAGATACCTCCCTCGCATCATACAATGAATATGTTAACTGATATTTAATCTTATCATGTGACTTTGGTGGTTTTGTAAGTATATAAACAATTTCAGTGTCTGGTACCAAACACATGTCTATGACCTTTCCCAACACCTCATAAATTCCACTATTATTAGGTATATCAACATATAGATATATTTGCACATATTCGCCTTCTCTTTCTTTCACATACCATACATTTTCTAGAAGTTTCACTTATTTTGATTTCTTCTAGTATGAAATTGTCTTCTTATCATTTGAGGCACTTTATATATTTGTAGCTATTAGCTCAGATTTGGTTTGTTCAACATTTCTTTTTGAGTATCCACCTTTAATTTTAGCAATATTTGGTCCAGAAAGATTCACAGTAATCTTCTTTGATGCCATTTTCCTGCAAATATATATATATATATATATAAACAAAAAAAAATAACTTAAATTAACAAACAAAATGATAAATGATAAATAATTTTGTAAAACATAACCATTTAAAATTTAAAAAAAAAATTAAGAAATTAAAAAAATGTAGCCCCTTGTCATCCCACCTCGGTGGCCCCAATCGTGCAGCCCCCTGCCGGCCCACCCCAACGGGTTGTTGGGCTGCTGGGGTGGGGCCAGGGGGGGGGTGGGTTGGCACCTAGCCCCCCCGCCCCTCCCTTGGGAGGTCGTTGGGCTGCTGGGGAGCACGATCAAGCCCACCATGCCCATTGCAGACATAGTGGGTAAATCTGTCTCATCTTAATTTTTAAGTTCTAAAAAAAAAGTCATGAAACCTATTGAATTTTAAAACTTGCACACAACAAAAGAAAAACTAACCTTTAAGTTCGATAATCTTCTATTTAATATGTTGTTGATAGCAATGTAGTTGCTCCACAAATTCACTCCAATTCTTTTAACGAACCTCGAAAAACCTTGATGTGATGTGAGGAATAGTGATAATGAAATTTATGTTATAGCGAAAATTACAGAATTGTTTTATCACACATTAATGTGGGACTAATTTATTTTTATAAAAAACTTTAACATGTAAATTTTGTTATGGTGATACAGGGAACTATGATAAAATGAACATTACGGTATTGTTTTACTGCACCGTGAATATGGGATTAATTTGTTTTTATAAAGACTTTAACATATAATTCTTATTATGGCGATATAGTAAATTATGATAAAGTGAACATTATGGAATTGTTTTACAATACGGTGAATGTGGGATTAATTTGTTTTAGAAGATATAATAAAAATTAAAAAAAAACGTTCAATTGTCTAGTAAATATTGTATAGTTTAAGTAAAAAATTAATTCAAGTAAAATATTTAGTTTAAAAGATTTATTTCATAAGAAAAATTTAGTTAAAATTTTTCAATAAATTGTAGAAGAAAATTATGGAGGAAAATACATGAAACAAATTTTTTGGAGGGAAAAAATTCGGTGAAATTTTTTGGAGGGAAACTTTGGAGGGAAATTTTCATTCTTTAAGCTATATATTATCATTAGGATAGAGTGCATTTGTATCATTCAACCTCTTCTGTTTGAAAGACATGGATCCTTCTGATAGTGAAGTTTCGTTTTGTGAAGCATCAACATCTTCGTCGCGTAACAACTCTATTCATATTTATGAATATAACATAAATTCTTCCACTATGAATAGAGAGTAAAATCTTCCACTTAGTCCTAATCCTAAGGACTATGAGAGCAGCACTGATGAAATAAAAGATGAAGAATTTCAAATAAATAAAGAGTCATGGTTTCCACTTAGTCCTAATCCTATGGACTATGAGAGCAGCAGTGATGAAGGTCATGATGAAGATTTTCAAATAAATAAAGAGTCACGGTTTCCACTTAATCCTATTCCTATGAACTATGAGAGTAGCAGTGATGAAGGCCAGGATGAAGAATTTCCAATAAATCAAAAGTCACATTTTCCACCTAGTTATAATCCTAAGGACTATGAGAGCAGTAGTGACGAAGGATAGGATGAAGCACTTAGTCCTAATCCTAAGGAATATGAGAGTAGCAGTGACGAAGGGCAGGATGAAGAATTTTCGGTAAGTAAAGAGTCACATTTTTTACGTAGTCCTAATCCTATGGACTATGAGAGCAGCACTGACAATGCATATGATGAAGAATATCCAATAAACATTGAGTCAAATTTTCCATTTAGTGCTAATTCTAAGGACTTTGAGAGTAGCACTGAAGAAGCACAAGATGAAGAATATCCTCCAAGTCAGTATTTCAAAAGCACAGATGATCATAGTGAGGATAACATTCCTCATAATGATGATGAAAATGCTTATACAAATGATGATCCAATGATGGAGATGTTGCCAGGAAATATTGTATCGAGGAGTAGGAGCAGATCTTTTCATATCAATCCAAGATGTTCTAGTTATATAAGGGGTAGAGCAGAATATATGTTGAGAAGAAGTTCTATCAACACTCTCATTTCAAGTGAATGTTGTCAAAAATATTTCTTGAAACATATGGATTTCAAGTTTTCATTAGAGAAAAGGAAGAGATATTTGTCAATGAATAAAAGCATGCAAAATTCATATTTAGTGGGGTGCATGCAATCTACATTGTCAGTTTATGATTATCATATTGGGCCTTTATTTATATGTAGAAATGATTTCAAAATGTTTTATTCAATGGGTAATTTTCGTATGTCAAGAATCCAAGAAAATTTGGAAAAGGATCCCACATTTATTCAAAATTACGTTATAAATGACAATTTGGGCCATTATCAAATACTGCAATGTCATGGATGAAAGATTTATTTTCAAAGCATGGAGAGTGTATGCCAAATAGAGAGACAATACATATTCCAGATAATTTCTCAAGATGAGAAATCTACAACTTATACAAAGAATATGCAGAAGGTGCTGAAGGACATGGTCGATTTATTACATATCAATATTTTGTGAAGATATGGAAGAAATAATTCAACAATGTCTGTATTCCTAAGAAGACAAGGATGGGGAGTTGCAGTACATGTGCTCTTCTTAAATATAAAAGGGATAAATGTGAAGGGTCAGAAAGAGGTAAGCATTTGTAACTTTAACTTTTAAAATTTTATAGTCATCAACTATGAAAATGTATTTCTTAATGAATTTCTTTTATGTTGTGTAGATTCCATTGTCAAAGCACTTCAAGAGCATCACAAACAACAAAGAAGTGAAAGGAAAAAGTTATACAAGAATCGAAAGAAGTGTTATATTAATCCAAATAAATATTTGGGTTTGATAATTGATGGTATTGACTAGAAGAAAACAATTCTACCGCATTTTGTTTGCACACCCAAAAATTTACAGGAGGAAAATTTTATTCAGTATCACTTGGTCGGTTGTATGGTCTTCAATGGGAAAATGTTGCCAAGGGTATACTTCACAGCTCCAAATATTCATAATGATGCAAATCTAACAATAACCATAATTCATGATGTGCTTTCTCATTGTTCTGATAATCTTCCTGAAGTTTTGTATCTACAATTGGGCAACACTTGTCATGAAAACAAAAATTAGATTGTTTTTGGATATCTAAATATGCTTGTTGAATTAAGAATTTTTTAAAGGTAAAGGTTGGTTTCCTTCTTGTTGGCCACACTCATGACCATATTGATCAAATGTTCAGTCATTTTTTAGTCACATTGAGGAGGAAAAAAGTTGGGAGCTTTCCATCATTAATTGAATGTATTAAGAAATCATACACTCTAGAGCCTACTTTTGATGTGTTGGAAGAAACTGTTGACACGCGAAGGTTTATTATGGGATCGCATGGTGAAGAGAAATGCATTGAACAACTTAATGACATTAGCTTCCAACATCAATTTCATATCAAAAAAATTGATGGGAAAACATTAATATGGGGCAAGATGTATTCAACTAGTGCAGAATGGGCACCGTCATTAGTTTTGGCATTTTGAAGTTCATTCTAGATCATCCAATATTTGCATCAAATATATTGTCATTACAATCAGTTGTTGAAGTTCATAATGCATGTAGACATAATTGAGATATAAATTATTTTGATTTCCTAGAAGAAATTAAAAAATGTATTAGATATATAGAGTAATTTGATATTGCTGATTCAGTTTGGTGGGAGTCTTTTTTCAATAATCAAAGTGATATCATTTCAAGAACAACAAATGAAGATATACCTTTGAAAAATCTATTTATTTGGCCACAAAATGTGTCAAATGAACATGAGGAAAGAAATATTGTTGAACAACAACAATATCAAGGTATTATTAATTCTTCACATGTAAAGGAAAGAGAAATGTATATTGGTTCTAGAAGATCTCATGCACAACGTGAAGCCATGGAAGACCTTTACAGGGGTTCAATACAAGATATTAAGGAGGGTTGCATGATCGCAGTGCTAGTAGATGGAGATCCCAATGGCTATCCATTATGGGTTACTAAGGTTATAAAGGTCATTACAGAAAATGAAGATGTTGCATGCGTTGAAGTACATTGGTATGCCACAAATACACACCCATTCAATGGTGTGTATAAGCCAGAGATGGTAGTTGATAAAAAAATGCTAGAAAGAGAAAAAGGAAGGGTACACATATAAATCGTCACTGCATAGACCTCTTAAAATTGGAGGATGTTGACATACTTGTTTATGAATTCAATTTAACAAAGAGAGGAACTCTTTGCTTGAAGACGATATAGATTCTGAAGAGGTTTTTACCAAAAGAAATAATGTTGAGATGGGAGTCTGCTGAAACCAGTCGTAGATCTAGAAAAATTTTGAAACCTGAAATGGTGGGAATGCATGTGGACTCAGATGGGGCACTAGTGCTGAAAGAGAAGAATATGGAACATCTTCATCTACATCCAGTCATTCATCTGAAGATGTGAATTCTGATGGTGTACAAGAAAATATGAGTGATTTTGAATAGTTTTCTAAGACAGTTTATATAACTGATGTTTGCATTGTATTTTAAAATAAAAATTTTGATTTCCATATGGCGTTAAACGAAGTTATGATTCATTTTTATGTTTGTTGGATTATATGTTTTAATTATGATTATTTTTATTGTTTAGAATATCTACAATGCAACAATAACTTAGACATATAATGTATGTTTCATTCAATCTACAAGTAATGACATTTTGATTAATTTAGTCACGTAATTTGTTCATAATGTCATGGTTTTTTAATTTTATGGTTGAAAATTCCCAATTTTTTTTTATATTTAATGTTATGGTTGAAAACAATTAGAATTTTAGCGATCTTTACTGTCATGTTATTATATGTTTAACAACATGGATGAAAACTGATAGGATTTTAATGAGTTTCAGATCCCATTATTTTATCTTTATTGTCATTACTAAAAAATGTTGAAATTATAACTAGAAAAAAAAAATGTTATTCTACCAAAAACATTAGTGTGTTTTTTTCCTCAAAACAGTTTTTTTTTGCACAAAAAAATTCATTTTTACTGCCATTTTTTTAAAATGCTGAAAATTGACCCTAAAAAAAAAACCATCGTTCTAGTATACACACTTTTCATTTTTAGCATTGTTTTTCATGTTTTTTTGGGGTTTTTTGGCTAGAGTTCCCGTTTTGAGTTTATAGTTTCCGTTTCAAAGTTTACATTGCTTATTTCAAAATATTTCCATATTGACATCAATGACAATCTAGATCAACAATCTCCCCCTTTGTCATTGATGGAAATATTCTTCTTCTCTCCCCCTTTAACATCAATGGAAAAGGAGTGTGCAGGGACTCCCCCTGTCAAACTGCTCCCCTTGTCATGTGACATCTTAAGAATCGGTTTAGTGTGATGCTAGAGCAATAACCCCCATATTTAAACGAAGATGTTCAAATTCTTCTCGAGGAAGAGGTTTGGTGAAAATATCTGCAATCTGTACCATAGTATTGATATATTCCAACTTGATGTTTTGTTCAACCACCTATTCATGGAGAAAATGATACTTGATTGGTATATGTTTGGTATTTGAGTGCATCACTGGATTTTTACTGAGACTAATAGCATTTGTGTTTTCACAATAGATAGTGATTGGTTGATTAGTTTCTATGTTGACATCCTTCAAAGCTTCCTTCATCCATACTATTTGTGTACAACAATCCGCTACGGCTATAGATTCGGCTTCAACTGTAGAGAGATATATAAATGATTGTTTTTTTGTTGAGCCAAGATACCAGACAATCCCCCATAAAAATGCATTTCCACTGGTGCTTTTACAATCATCCATGCTTCTAGCCCAATCAACATTGGTAAAAGTTGTGCTTTTGGGATACCAAATACCAAAGTCAGGCGTTCCTTTCAAGTATCTAAGAATTCTTTTCACATCCAAAAAATGGGATTTCTTAGGAGCTGATTGAAATCTCCTCCCCATTCCTACTGCTTTCATAATGTTGGGTCTTGTAGTAGCTAAGTATAAGAGAGCTCCAATTATTGACCTGTAAAGAGTTGCATCTACCAGGGGGGATTCATCATCTTTGCTTAATTTGCAATTTGTGGTCATCGGTGTGCTCATAGATGCACATTCTTCCATTCCATATCTTTTAAGCATATCTTTAAGATATTTTGTTTGAGAAATGAACATACCTAATGTGGTTTGTGATACTTGTAGTCCAAGGAAGAAGGATAGCTCACCAATCATCAACATTTCGAATTCTTTTGACATATTATGAGCAAACTCATGGCTCATTTAATCATTATTGCTAGAAAAAATCAAATCATAAACATATACAAGAGTGATTAGTAATTTATCCTTATCCATCTTCATGTAGAGATTAGTTCCTACCACCCCCTTTTTGAATTTTTGTTGTTATATATAGTGATCCAATTTTGCGTATCATGCTCTAGGAGCTTGTTTCAACTCGTATAATGCCTTTTTCAATTTACATACAAAGTCTTTTCCTTCTTCTAGATCAAAACCTTCTGGTTTCTCCATGTAGACTTCTTCCTTGAGTTCCCCATTCAAAAAAGCTAATTTTACTTCCATTTGATAGACTTTGAATCCTTTTGAGCAAGCAAATGCCAGGAACATCCTTATAGCTTCCATGCGAGCTACTGGTGAAAAGGTTTCTTCAAAGTCAATTCCTTGAATTTGTGAATAACCCTTACAGACAAGCCTTGCCTTATTTTTGATGATTTGACCATGTTCAATCATTTTTTTTGAACACCTACTTAGTTCCAATTATATTTTTATCCTTTGGATGAAGTACCAATTCCCATGTCTCATTTTTCTCGATTTGAGACATTTCTTCTTCCATGGCTTCCACCCAATGAGGATCCTTACATTAGGGAAATTTTGAGGTTTAAAATGGGCCTCCTAAGAAAAATGTACAATAAAAATAAAATTTATAAGAACCAATAGGATTCAAGATGATGATGTCACCCATGGGGGATGATTCACCATTTTTGGAGTAAATAAGTTAAAAGATTAAAAAATAATAAAATAATAAAACTGCTTTTTCAACTCGTATTTTTAAATTATCTCCCTAAGGTTTTACTCAAATTTCGAGCAGGAGTACACATTGGATGCAAAATTTAATTCCTCATCCAAAGAGTACCGATATTGCATATTTTCTATGGATCCTGCTACATGAAAAATGAGAAATACATGAAAAAACGTGATTGCAATGACGTTTTTTCAAGTATTTCTCATTTTTCGTGTAGCAGGGTCCATCAAAAGTATGCAACATGGGTACTCCTTGGATGAGGAATCAAATTATGCATCCAACGAGTGTTTCCGCTCGAAATTTAAGTAAACCCATAGGGAGATAAGTTCAAAATATGAGTTGAATTTTTATTTTTATTTTTATTTTTCCCTCTTTAATTTGATGATGTAATCTAATCTTATTCCATTATTTCAACTATTAATTTATAATTTCCTTAGGAGGCCCATTTTAGACCTCAAAAATCCCCTAATTCTTGCTTGAGTAAAAGTTTCTGGTTCTATCATAGATAGGATAACAACATCATTTTTCTTTGGTGTACTTGTCATCCTTCTTCGCTTTTGTATCCCTTCATCTACATTGCCAATAATCTTCTCTTTCGGGTGATGTTTTTGGAGGAATTTCACTTTTGAAGGAGTTTGATATGGTTCTTTTTCCTTTTGTTTTTCTTGATCTTTTTCCTCCTTTTTAGGTTCTTCTTCGCTTTCTTCAATGAAAGGGTCAAATTCATGATCTTCAATTTTATTTTTTGGAAGGCCTTCATCAATATTCACATCAATACTTTCCACTATTTTCCATAGTCGATTATTGTAGCACTTGTAAGCTTTTCTTCTAGTAGAATATCCAAGAAATATTTCTTCGTCAACCTAAGAATCAAATTTTCCTGGTGAATCATCATTGATATTTATGAAGCATTTGCTCCCAAAAATCCTGAAGTATTTTACTGAAGCAACTCTTTCTTTCCATAATTCATAAGGATTCTTCTCATTATTTGGTCTTAGTTGAGTTCGATTCAAGGTATAAATTGTTGTCCCGACTGCTTCCCTCCAAAATTTTGGTTGCAAGTCAGCTACTAGTAACATAGTTCTTGCCATTTCTTGAACAGTTCGGTTTCTCCTTTCAACTACCCCATTTTTCTTAGGTGTTCTAGCAACAGAGAATTCTCTTTCGATTCCATGTTCGTTACAGAATTCATCAAATTATTTTGATGTGAATTCTCCCCTCCTTTTTGTTCTAAGACATTTAATTTTGGAATCCTTTTCATTTTCTACAAGAGCTTTAAGATTCTTAAAACATTCAAATTCTTCAGTTTATATTTTATGAAATACACCCACATTAGTCTAGTATAGTCATCAACAAATAAAGAAAAGTACCTTTCTCCTTAGAGTGTTGGAGTTCTGGTTGGCCCACACAGATCTGCATGAATGATCTCCAGAGGTTTTGATGTGGAGAACACCTTAGTCTTGTGGTTGGTTCTAGTTTTCTTGCTATGTTGACATGTGCCTGTTGGCATTATGGCTAAAATGTTGTCCTTGATGGCAACCCATTCAGGTGATAGACCAGTACTTCAAGTCAGTAGCAAAGATTGATGATTAGCTATCAAATTTTGAAGAAAATAAGGGGTACGCAGGTACACCTTGCATAAGGTGCGTACACGCAGGTCAGTGTTACATAAAGTGCGTACATACCCGTAGTTATCCCGTTCAGGAGGTGCGTACCCCTAGTGCACACATTTTAAGGCAAAGAAATTCACATGTGGGGTTTTCTTATGTTTTACTCTTGGTATTTAGCCGACGGTATTGTGTTATTATGGTGTCGGCTCGTGGTATTGATCCATGATTTAAGGAAGAGCTTTCCTATATAAAGCAAAGGAGATCATTTGGCTTGAGCATGTTTTTGGGTTGAATATCTTATGAGGGCGAGATCTGGTCTAGATCTAAACAAGGCGAATCTACTAATGGACCGATATCTCTTCGGCGCATGTTCAGATCTATAGATCTGACTGTCTGGGTTACTTCTGAAGTCTTGAAATCATCTATGCCCGGAGGTACGCAGGTGCAGTAAGAGAAAAGTGCGTACATACGCAGAAACGAAGCGTTTCAGGTGCGTCGGTACGCAGGCGCAGAAGGGTTCAGGTGCGCCGGTACGCAGGCACAGAAGAGCTGCAGGTGCGCCGGTACGCAGGCACAGAAGAGCTGCAGGTGCGTCGGTACGCAGGCACAGAAGGGTTGCAGGTGCGTACATACGCAGGCAGTTCAATAGACTCAGAGCGAGGTACGCAGGCTAGCAGTTGAGCAGGGTGCGTCCGGGACGCAGGCTAGCAGTTGAGCAGGGTGCGTACTATAAGCAGGCAAGCAGTTGAGCAGGGTGAGTACAGTAAGCAGGCCAGCAGTTGAGCAGGGTGCTTACGTAAGCAGGCAAGCAGTTGAGCAGGGTGCTTACTTCTCTTAAAATCTTTGTTTATCATTGTTGTGTTCTGGGTTTGGTCCTATTATTGTTGATCTGGTTCTACAGTTGATTGGGTGATTCTCTTATACTTGATGATCAATTGATGCTTATGGATCCAGTTTGAAAATTTATGAAAAGTGGTCCTTGTAAGAAAAGAAGTAGGGGGTTGTAGCTCCCTTCAAGGAGAGACTGGAAAACGAGAGAGAGTTGTAGCTCTCTGCAGGTTGCAGCCTGCGTACTGGTAAAGGACTGCACCAGTACAAAACCATTGTAAAAGGAGTTTCTAATTTGAAAGAAGATAGAGACATATTGCAGCAGGTGGTTTTCACCCACATTGGGTTTCCACCTTACATCTTGTGTTCTTTGGTGTGACTATCTATTTTCTTTTGTTCATGCTCATTATTTTATGGTACTGACATGCAAAAATAATTCAAAGAACAAATAAAGAAGATTTATTAAAAGAATTATATAATACTGATTCACCCCCCCTCTCAGTATTATTTCCAACAATTGGTATCAGAGCAGGTCCTTCAGAGAAGCTTGATCGCTTGAAGGTAGATCGTTCATCATGAGCAACTACGAGAGAGAAGCATCAATCAGGCCACCGATTTTTGATGGGACAAACTTCAATTATTGGAAGGTAAGAGTTACTGCCTATCTTCAATCTCTTGGTACAGAAGTTTGGGACATCGTAGAGATAGGCTATGCTTTTCCTTCAGCTACTCCTACAGATGCAGCCGAGAAAAAGAAGTATGAAACAAATGCGAAAGCAGTCAGTACTCTATTAGGATGTATATCTCAATCAGAATTCATGAAGGTAATGCACTATAAATCCGCAAAAGAGATATGGGACAAAATTGTCACGAGCTATGAAGGAGATGAACAGGTAAAACGTGCTAAACTTCAAACTCTCAGAATTCAGTATGAGACTCTCAAAATGTATAATGATGAAAGTGTGGCTAACTATTTTCTTCGGGTAGATGAGGTTGTTAACTGTATGAAAAATTTGGGTGAAGAAATAAAAGAGGCTGTTGTGGTTGAAAAGGTTCTAAGATCATTGTCCCCCAAGTTTGAATCTAAAGTATCTGCAATAGAAGAAAAGGAAAATCTACGAATTCTTACTATGTCTCAGCTACATGGAATTCTAACTGCTTATGAAATGAGGAAGGGAGGTCCATCAGACAGAAGAGAAGCTACTTTCAAGGCATCAGGCAAAGGAGATTATTATGAAGCGAGCCACGTCCCAGAAGAAGAGGAAGAAGAATCAAATTTTGTCAGAAATCTTCAAAGGGGTTCTGGAAGGTTCAGAGGTAAGTTACCTTTTAAATGCTTTGCTTGTGGAAGAGTAGGTCATTATGCTGCAAAATGTCCTTATAAGGATAAAGGAAAGGAACCTGCTAGATGGAACAAGAAACAGAATGCAAATAAGAAAAGCTACTACACTCATGAAGATAGTGATGGTCTATCAAACAGTGATGAAGATGAACAAGGTAATGAATATAAGTTGTTAATGGCATTTGAAGATGATGATTATATGGATGCTATAGATGTGGATAACCTTTATGATGAAATTACTAGACTTAAGAGATGTATAGAAGAAAAGAACATGATCATTGATACTCTACAATTTCAAATTGATGAAAAGGAAAAACATCTTGAAAAATTAGAAGGTGAAATTGTTGGTCTTAGAAAAGAGATTGAGAAAACAAAAGCTATTAATATCAAGTTTGTCAAAGGATCTGAAAATTTGGATGAGATTATCAATGTGCAGCGGTCTCCTCTAAACAAGACAGGTCTGGGCTATAATGGAGAAACCTCTCAAGCATCCACCTCAAAAAGTTATCTTGATGCAGCAAGAAGAAATGAGCAAAAGAACAATGAAGATCATCAGGTAAAGCAGAGACAAATTACAAATAGAAACTATCAGGGGCAATCCATCTTAAGGGTGAACAAAAGCTACAACCAGCCACAGGTAAAATCTTCTCAATTTGGTTCAAGAATAGATGAAAATAGAAATTACAATCAATTGGCTGGTAGATTTGATAACCGCAGAAGTTTCTTCAATGGAAAATGCTTTTCTTGCCATAACTTTGGTCACAAAGCAGCTCAATGTGTTGCATATAAAACAATCATGACTAGGGAAGCTCAAAAACAAAGAAGTATGACGGGGATTACAAAAAGGACCTATAACAACTTTTCGGTTCTTGAAAATGAAGTTGAATGTTCTATTTGCAATAACTTTGGTCATGAAGACTCTGAATGTAGGAGCAGGTTTCAGCAGAAAAAGGAACAAGCCTCAAGCACCAAAACATGGAGAATAAAGGAACCTCAAACAGAAAGATGTGGGATAGCATTTTATGCAGAGGGACAGGAAAATCTATGGTACATTGACAGTGGATGTTCGAAGCATATGACAGGTGATAAAGAAAAACTTGAGTCTTATTCTACTCTAGAAAAGGGAAAGAAAGTCTCTTTTGGAAATGATACTCCTGCAACTATAAAAGGAAAAGGCATTGCTCAGTTAAAAGAAAAGGTCAAGGCTGGAAATGTTTTGTATGTTGATGGATTGAAGCATAATCTTCTAAGTGTCAGCCAGATGTGTGATCAAAGAACCGAGGTTATATTCAGATCAAATGGATGTCTTGTTTGTGATCTTGATACAGGTAAAACAGTGATCAAAGGCAAAAGAACTCCAAATAATCTGTACATATTTGAAGAAGGACAACAACAATGCTATCTGAGCAAGGATGATGAGCACTGGTTATGGCATCGGAGGTTGGGACATCTGAGCTTTTCACAAATAAGGAAAGCATGCAAATATCAGGCAGTTCGTGATCTTCCAGATATCAAAATTCCTGACAACACCATATGCAAATCATGTCAGTTTGGAAAACAAACCAGAACTAACTTTCCAGAGAAAGAAGGATCAGCTAGCATGCCTCTTGAGCTAGTACATACAGATACATGCGGTCCTTTCAGGAAAAGAACACCTCGAGGAGAAGAATACTTGATATTATTCATTGACGATTTCTCCAGGTTTGTCTGGTTAGGACTTATGAAGCACAAAGATGAAGCATTCGAAAAATTCAAATCCTTCAAAGCCTTGGTTGAAAATCAATCAGGTCACAAAATTAAGTGCCTCAGATCTAATAGAGGTGGGGAATTTACTTCAAATGAATTTTTCGATTTCTGTGAAGAACATGGGATAAGAAGAGAATTCTCTACAGCAAGAACTCCTCAGCAAAATGGAGTTGTGGAAAGGATGAACAGAACAATCCAACAAATGGCTCGTGCTATGCTTGATGAGTCAGGAACTCCCACAACCTTCTGGGGTGAAGCTGCACATGCTGCGGTTGTTATTCTCAACAAAACAAATGTCCTGGTGAACAGCACTCAAACTCCTCATGAGCTCTGGAGTGGTAGGACTCCTTCGGTAAAGCACTTCAAAATCTTTGGGAGCAAATGCTATATCAAGAATACGGATGAGCAGCTTGGCAAACTTGAACCTAAAGCAGATGAAGGCATTCTTCTTGGTTACTCTCCACATAGCAAAGCATACAAATGCTACAATAAAAGACTTGGCAGAATTGTTGACAGCATTGATGTAGTGGTTGATGAAAAGGGATACATTCCTAGGCAAGTACATCATGAAGACATCGAAGAAGATGAAGGCTACCCCCAACGACAGAATGATGAAGAAGAAGAACCTCAAGAAGAAGAACCAGAGGAGCAAACAAAAATAGAAGAAAAGACTCCATCCAGATATGTTCAGAAGAATCATCCAGAATCTCAGATTATGGGGCAGAAAGAAGCAGGTGTACAAACAAGAAGAACAGTTGCAGAAGCTTCAAGCTATTTGGCATTACTCTCCTCTACTGAACCACAAAATGTGAAAGAGGCATGCAAAGATGAATGTTGGGTGAAAGCAATGGATGAAGAACTTGAGCAGATCGAAAAGAACAACACTTGGGAGCTGGTTCCTAGACCAAAAGATAAGAATGTTATCGGAACAAAATGGGTCTTCAAAAATAAATTGAATGAAAATGGAGAAGTAATTAGAAACAAAGCCAGACTTGTTTGTAAAGGGTATGCGCAGCAAGAAGGAATAGACTTTGAAGAAACCTTTGCTCCTGTTGCAAGACTTGAGGCCATCCGAATGTTCCTTGCTCTCTCAAGTTTTCAAAACTTCAAAGTATTTCAAATGGACGTGAAATCAGCCTTTCTGAATGGAGACTTGGAAGAAGAAGTGTACATTGAACAGCCAGATGGGTTCATTCTTGGAAATGATCCAAATCTTGTATGCAGATTGAAAAAGGCTCTCTATGGTCTCAAACAAGCTCCAAGGGCTTGGTACTACCGTTTGGACAAATATCTTCATCAACAAGGCTTTTCAAAAGGATCAGCAGATAGCAATCTTTATATAAAAGTTGAAAATGACAAATTGCTAATACTTGTTGTATATGTAGATGACATTATTTTTGGGAGCAATGAAGAAGCTATGAGTCAAAACTTTGCCTCGGTCATGCAGAAAGAATTTGAAATGTCCTTGCTAGGAGAACTGACATATTTCCTTGGTTTGCAAATCCAACAAAAAGAAGGAGGAATCTTTTTATCTCAAACCAAGTATCTCAAACAGATTTTGAAGAAATATGGTATGGAAGATGCAAAACCAGTATGTACACCCATGGTCACAGGATGTAGCCTCAGTGCAAATGATGAATCTGCAGCAGTACATCAACCAACCTACAGATCTATGATTGGAAGTTTACTTTATTTGACAGGTACCCGACCAGACATCATGCATGCAGTTGGAATAGTTGGAAGATTTCAGGCAAATCCGAAGGAGACTCATCTTCAGGCAGTGAAGAGAATTTTCAAATATCTTCAAGGGACTCAAAATTATGGCTTATGGTATCCTAGAGATACAGATCTTACACTTCATGCTTATACAGATGCAGATTGGGCCGGAAGCGTGGATGACAGGAAAAGCACAAGTGGTGGTGCGTTCTTTATGGGTTCCAGACTGGTATCTTGGTTCAGCAAGAAACAGAGTTCGATTGCCTTGTCTACAGCTGAAGCGGAATATGTTGCTGCTGCATCTTGTTGCACCCAACTCCTCTGGATGATGCAGACTTTGCAGGATTTTCAAATCACTTGTACACCACCAATCCCCATCTTATGTGATAACACAAGTGCAATCAGCATCTCAAAGAATCCTGTTATGCATTCAAAAACCAAGCACATACCAATCAAGTATCATTTTCTCCGGGAACAAGTGCTTGAACAGAAGGTCAAGTTGGAGTATGTTCCTTCTAAGGAACAAGTTGCTGATATTCTCACCAAACCATTGCCCAGGGACACTTTTGAATACCTCAGGCAAAAGCTGGGGGTTGTTGATGCATCATCTTATTGCTGAATCTCTTCTGATTAATGGTACAGGTTCAGGGGGAGCATATAATGCATTGTTGGCATTATGAAGGATGTGCAGAAGGAGATCTTGGAAGTAGCTGCAATATGTCTCTATCTCTTTCATGGTGGATTATGGTTCTTCGTTGCAAATCTGGTTCATAGGGGGAGCATGTTCTTAGGGGGAGCATAACCCTTTGCCCTTGATGTCAAAGGGGGAGAATGAAGCTGAAGCTTTGAGGTTGCCATCAAGTCCAAAGGGGGAGATTGTTGGCATTATGGCTAAAGTGTTGTCCTTGATGGCAACCCATTCAGGTGATAGACCAGTACTTCAAGTCAGCAGCAAAGATTGATGATCAGCTATCAAATTTTGAAGAAAATAAGGGGTACGCAGGTACACCTTGCATAAGGTGCGTACACGCAGGTCAGTGTTACATAAAGTGCGTACATACCCGCAGTTATCCCGTTCAGGAGGTGCGTACCCCTAGTGCACACATTTTAAGGCAAAGAAATTCACATGTGGGGTTTTCTTATGTTTTACTCTTGGTATTTAGCCGACGGTATTGTGTTATTATGGTGTCGGCTCGTGGTATTGATCCATGATTTAAGGAAGAGCTTTCCTATATAAAGCAAAGGAGATCATTTGGCTTGAGCATGTTTTTGGGTTGAATATCTTATGAGGGCGAGATCTGGTCTAGATCTAAACAAGGCGAATCTACTAATGGACCGAGATCTCTTCGGCGCATGTTCAGATCTGTAGATCTGACTGTCTGGGTTACTTCTGAAGTCTTGAAATCATCTATGCCCGGAGGTACGCAGGTGCAGTAAGAGAAAAGTGCGTACATACGCAGAAACGAAGCGTTTCAGGTGCGCCGGTACGCAGGCGCAGAAGGGTTCAGGTGCGCCGGTACGCAGGCACAGAAGAGCTGCAGGTGCGCCGGTACGCAGGCACAGAAGAGCTGCAGGTGCGCCGGTACGCAGGCACAGAAGGGTTGCAGGTGCGTACATACGCAGGCAGTTCAATAGACTCAGAGCGAGGTACGCAGGCTAGCAGTTGAGCAGGGTGCGTCCGGGACGCAGGCTAGCAGTTGAGCAGGGTGCGTACTGTAAGCAGGCAAGCAGTTGAGCAGGGTGAGTACAGTAAGCAGGCCAGCAGTTGAGCAGGGTGCTTACGTAAGCAGGCAAGCAGTTGAGCAGGGTGCTTACTTCTCTTAAAATCTTTGTTTATCATTGTTGTGTTCTGGGTTTGGTCCTATTATTGTTGATCTGGTTACTACAGTTGATTGGGTGATTCTCTTATACTTGATGATCAATTGATGCTTATGGATCCAGTTTGAAAATTTATGAAAAGTGGTCCTTGTAAGAAAAGAAGTAGGGGGTTGTAGCTCCCTTCAAGGAGAGACTGGAAAACGAGAGAGAGTTGTAGCTCTCTGCAGGTTGTAGCCTGCGTACTGGTAAAGGACTGCACCAGTACAAAACCATTGTAAAAGGAGTTTCTAATTTGAAAGAAGATAGAGACATATTGCAGCAGGTGGTTTTCACCCACATTGGGTTTCCACCTTACATCTTGTGTTCTTTGGTGTGACTATCTGTTTTCTTTTTTTCATGCTCATTATTTTATGGTACTGACATGCAAAAATAATTCAAAGAACAAATAAAGAAGATTTATTAAAAGAATTATATAATACTGATTCACCCCCCCTCTCAGTATTATTTCCAACAGTGCCACATACAACTTGATCTGGTTTGAACATCTTTGGAATTTCCCTTCATTGATTTTGTTGATATTGATCAAGTTATCAAAACTTGTATGCCCCAGTTGCTTATGCCAAAACCAACTTTCATCTGTTTGACTTAGATAACATTTATCTTCTTGAATTTTGTTCAGAATGTAGATGTTATCTGATGTTGTAACTCCTCTCGCCACAAGTTCTTTGGAGGAAGAGTTCCTTATTTCACAATTTTTAGTGTTGAAGAAAACATTATGCCCTTGATCACATATCTAGCTAACACTCAAGAGATTGTGTTTGATCCCATCTACTAGAAAAGTATTTTGAGCCTTTCCTTTTCCATTAATAAGGGTAACAGTTCCTTTTCTAGCAATTTTGGTAGATCCACTCCCAAAGGATACATTTCCTTCCTTTTTTTTCAATGAGACAAACTTCCTTTTGTCACTTGTCATATGTATGGAGCACCCACTATCCACAAACAAAATATTTTCATCACTGTGAGCACATAGAGATAGACCACATTTATCTGTATTGGGATTTTCATCTTTTACTTCTCTTCTTTTGAGGGGGAAATTATGTTCACTATGTCCATTATCATTACATAATGCGAAAATTGGATAAAATTTGGCCAAAGGATCAAAAGAGTTGAAGATCTTGATTTGTCCTTTCCCTTTGAGATTACATGGTTTGTTTGCTTGATTCTTTAATCTTGGTGCATCATTCTTACGAGCCATGCAATGTTTAGCTTGATGACCAAAATTTTTACAATAATAACAATGCCCAAAAAAGATAGTTTGGTACCTGTTGTAATAGCCATGATTTGAATCAACCTTCTTTCTTGGAGTTACTCTTTCTTCATTTTTTGGATTTGAGATGGGCCTTTGATGAGATGATTTTTCTTCTTTTGGATTGTTGGAAAATATGTTGGCATAGCTTCTTACATTATCCTTAGTACTTGATGATTCTCCTTTAAACCCAATCCCAGACTTGTCACTTTGATATTTCTAAGCGTTGAGAATGTGATCAAGTGTTTGAGAACTTTTCCAACTTCTTTTGATTTGTTCCAATTCTTTCTTGAGAGATACTATTTCAGCTTCACGTCTTTCACATATTTCTTCCTTTTCTTTTAGTTTATTGTTCATGATGTCCTCCCTTCTTTTAGCTTCCTCTTTTTCTGTTTTAAGAGAGATGACCTTCTTTCATAACTTCTCATTTTCTTCAATGGCACTTATTAGTAATTCATTTGTATCTACTTCGTTTTCCTGTCTTGGTTCATCATCTTCAGTGAATGCCATAAATAGTACTTCTTTGCTTCCAGCATAGTCATTTTCTTCATCTGATTCATCATTACTTCCTTTGTGATGAAAGGTATCTTTGGATGATTTCTTTTTTATGACCACATATTCATCCTCATCAAATTCATCTTTTTTAGAGAGGAAATTCTTCTGAGTAAATCCTTTCTTCTTGTATATCCTCCTTTTTTAATCTTCCTCATCATCACTGTCATGCTTATGAGTACATTTTGTAGCATAATGACCTATTCTTCCACATTTGAAACAAATAAGAGGGTGCTTACCTTTTAGCTTGGATCCTTTCTTTAGTCTTTGTAAAAATTGCGCCAATTCGGATTTAGCATCGGAGCCATCACTGCTGGTATTCCATCCTTCCCCCATTTTTGATTTGAGGCCTTGAATGTTGCATCTTTGGAACTTAGGATTCCTTTTCTCACCTCATAGGAAATGCGAATTCTATGAAGTTCATCCATATTGAGAGTATCTAGGTCCTTGATTTCTTCTATATCACTTACTTTGGAGTCAAATCTGTCTGGGAGAGATCTTAAGACTTTTTAAACAACAATGATTTCTTCAATCTTTTCTTCCAATCCTTTAAGAGAGTTGACTACTTCAACTACTCGGAGGAAGTATGATGCAATGTCTTTTTCATCATCCATTTTCAGACTTTCAAACTACCTCCTATGATCTTGAAGCTTTGCCTTCTTAACTTTAGAGTCCCCATCATATAAGCTAACCAGCTTATCCCATTCTTCTTTGTTTGAGTCACAGTTCAAGACTTTCGTAAACTCAGAATCAATAATTCCACTAGTAATGGAATTTAGAGTTTTGGCATTTGAAATGTATGATTTCCTTTCATCTTGATCAGTAGGAAGAGTGGGAGGGGAATTTTTCAAAACAGAGTTCAAAACATTAGGTCCAAGGGACATTAAGTAGTAAGACATTTTCTTTTTCCAAAAACCAAAATTTGTATCATCGAACAAGGGAAGCCTTCCTGTCATTTCTTGATTCTTCATTGTAACTAAGAATCCTTCTTCCATCTATTAGGATGATTATGAAGAAGTTTGCTCTGATACGAATTGTTGGAAATACTGAGAGGGGGGTGAATAAATATTTCTTTTCAATTTTTATTATTACTAGTTTAGATTCTTTACAATTTAATCAAAGAAATGATTTTATTAAATGTAGAAAAGGATTGAATACAATATCTGATAATTTTTCCAAGCACCAACTTGGACTTTGATGAGGCTCCAACCTCTAGGGCTTTGACCGTATCTTATCAAGGCACCAACCTTGAATTTAGGAGAAGGAACTCCAAGGACACCAATCCTTTCAGTCCTAAGGTACCAACCCCAAGGGCTCCAACCCTATAGTTTTACTTTGTCAAGAAATGTTTGATTGTATTACACTGCTCCCAAGGTCTTCTTCACTAAGCCATGTCCTTTGTAGTCTTTGTAACAGATCGATGTCTACACTACAGATTCATTTTAGGTCTGAACCTTCCAAGATTAACCTAGTCAAAATATTTTGTTTTCCTGCTCAGTCTTTGGCTTCCTTCTTCACTCGACCCTCGCCTTCTACTGGACCTTCGACTTCCTTCTTTCCCATTGGACCTTCAGTTTCCTACTCGACGTTCAACTTCCTTTGTTTCTTCAAGTTCACGAGGTATGAACTGTCTCACCTTCTCTATGATAGATTCCTGAGATCATTACTTTAGGTGAGGCATTTAGTTTGTATTTATACAGGTATCATCAATACCCAAAAGGACACATTCATTTGGAAGGAGAAGCTGACTTATTACATATTACAAAATATATCGTAAAATTGTTTATTTTTAGAACTCTCATAGGAGAAGGTCGTACCCACATGAGGTCCCACATCCACTTCATCACCTTAATCAAAATCGCAACTTCATGGAAATCGGAGGTTTCACAAGGTGCACATGTTCTATCTTGCGATATAGTCGATGCCCCTACTACCGACGGAGCGAATGCGATATGATATTAAATCATGTTATAATGGTGTTGTGGGTTTGTAACAATATCGCAATATGAGGTTTTACCGTGAAAACCATATAAGGCTTGTGATATGGTATATGTGATGTTATATTAGGGCTATTACTATAAACTGTTTGGGTCTGCATGTATTATGGCAATCATAGTTTTAGTGTGACATTTGTTTAAGACTGGTGATATGACTTCTGATAAGGTGGACGTGATATTACATTAGGGCATGTTCTATTGAAACAGTCAAGTCCATAGCTCAAATCACAATCACAAATTTTAATGTGACGCATAGCAAAGTTGCCAATATATTAACTCCGATGTGCTGTGGTCTTTTGTTAAAATTGTTTTATTACATGTGTTTTAAAGGGTTTCCGTGTTTTAATACTCAGATGTTGCTTAGTTTCTCCGATATGTTGACTGTTCTTCCCTTTTGGATTTTTCTCTTGGTCATATGTGATAGGTCAATATAAAAACGAATTGTAACAAAATCTGCAGTGCTCCTCTGCTGCAACGCTCCTCCGATGTTTTCTTCGACTCTTACTCTTTGCTTGGTTTTCCTTATGTCTTCTCTTGCTCTGATAGCTCTTGTTCTTGATTTCCAATGGCTTCCCTGATGTATTTCCTCCTTGGCTTCTTGTTCTTGTTACTTCACTGATCTTCTCTGCTTCTACCTGGCTTCACATCATCATTTAGTATTCCAGAATATTTCCATATTGACATCAATGAAAATCTATATCAACACTCTCATCATGATTTGATTAGTACATGAAATGTGAATGATGATATGACCTAATAGATGATAATGCAACTATTGTGATTCAATTCTTCTCGACACTTATTAGATAAGTATGAGACCCCTATTTTCATATTTGTGGTTATGACCTGTAGATTACATGTTTTTGATATGTTTGACAAAATTCCTATCATGGCTGGCCTTCTCAAGTCAGGTCCTTGTTTAATTTTTTCATTAGAGGCCACATCATCATATTATTTATCATTTCTGGAAGTTTCATGAAGTTCTGGGCAGAGGCCTGAGCCCTAGCCTTGAAAAGTGGCGCATAATTCCGGGTCACTGGCTCAGAACTGCCTGAATAAGGCCATAGTCGCATGCATCCCTTGTTGTGGGAGTGACTAGAGAGTATCAATTGCATGCATCGATTTTCATGGGAGTGACTCGGGGTCTAGCTCAACAAAATGACAAGTTATCTAAGGGGTTGGGCACATGGAAGGGTTGGTTGTCTCCTAGAGGTTATGTAGCTCCTGAGAAAGGTCATATTGATTTTGTTTTATTGTTTCCACTTCCTTAACTGTACATGGGGAGTTGAATCACATCATAGTAACTATTCATCACTTTTTATCCCAGAGGACTAGTTAGTTTGGATAAATGTGGGAGGAGGGTGTTACAAAGTGGTATCAAAGCATGGTTCAACACTTGGACTGGATGGGTGGAATGTGTTTGTCATGCATGCATGTAGTTTGTATATGTGTTTAATGTGTATGCATGGTGATGGTCATAGTTGCAGTTATGTTGTCATGTAGAAGTTGATGATGTTATTGTTAGGATGTGTATGTCATGAGTGCATGTCGATTGTATATGCATTTTTTATGCATGTCAGTGTATATATGTTGTTATGCATGCATTTTCATGGTTATAGTTATGTGTGTGTAGTAGGTTAGACATGTATTGTGAGAGTCATTGTTGCAGCTAATGTCATCATGATGTTGATGTGTTAGTTGAGATAGAGCGGAAGATGCAAACCATCAGAGTGACGTTGCATCACTAAACTTTGGGGTAAGAGAAAATTGTCATACATGTATTGTATGTTTGGTATGCAGGTATGTTAGTTAATGGATCGTTATATGCATTAAGGTTATATACATGTCTGTCATTCTATTGTTGTTGTGGTTACATGCATGATAGATGCTAGTTGATCAATGTAGTCATATGCACATGTTAGATAGTCATGAATGATAATAACTTTTTGTTATATGCATTGTGGTCATATACATGATGGTTATGGTCATTGTACTTAAGATATTTATGTTATATGTATCATGCTAATATGGATGGTACATGCAAATGATTTTGGTTATGATACTTAGGTATGAGTCGATATAATTGTGACATTGTGTCATACTAATCTGGAATGACTTGTGCATATGTGATAGCATCCCCTGATATACATTATGGTATGAGTTTTATTATGTCATCTATTTGGTGTCGAGTGTTTTATTATGTCATCTATTTCGGGTTTGAGTGTTTGATTATGTCGTCTATTTGGCATTTGAGTGTTTGGTGTCTATGATGTCATCTATGTATTGTTTGAATGTTTGAATAATTGCATGATATGAGTATGTTCATGATATTTCTGAAGGAATGATCTTGTTTTAAGATGGTTGTACTAACAAATATGTGCTGAGACAGTTGATTTGTACTTGAGTGTAGGTAGGGGCTAGTTGTAGTATTATGATTTATGACTATGACTGATCATGACATCACTATTAGTCTTGGGAAAGGTTGATTTCAAATTAATATACATGATGTCTTGATATTTGGAACATAAGGCTAACATGTGTGAGCAGTTGTAGGGAAACATTCTTGAAAATATCATGACAAGGTAATAGTTGATTTGTTTATATAACTAACAGCTGGGTGATGTGATAGCACATAGTAAAACTCAATTTCAACAAGGTAAAAAGGTAAGGAAAGGAATTATGTGAGAACATGTATTTGATAGGTTCGTGAGCATGTATTTGATAGGTATAGCAACTAGTTTTCAGTTCTAGATGGATTCATCAAGGAATTGGAGTTCCTTGAGAAGTGTACATGTTCAGTTACAAGGTAGCGTGCTTAGCACAACAAGGTAAGGGAACCGATGTATTGTTATGTTTACTTATGCACTGAAAATTATGTGTTTATGGAAGTATGATTTAGGGATTGCATGGAAAAAGAGACTGCCATGAAATCTTGAAGAAGGTTTGGGTTGAGATTTCCCTTGAAAGCATTAGGAACTCATGCGATTGAGTCATGGTTTTTGTTGGGAGTTTTGTTCCTTTGGTATTTTATGATTTGTTTGAGCTTGATTTATGGGTCTTGATTGTGTTTGGTGCAAGGCCTTGCCACTATGTTTGTGATGTTGTATTGTTATTTGTTTTTCATGGTTTTCTTCTTGTTTTCTTTTGTTCTTGCGTTTTTATATTTTCAGGGTCTTGGGAATTGGTTGGGAAAGAGGAAAGTTAATGGATCTCGGGAAGAGCTGAATGGAACCCAACATGTAATGTAAGAGTCAGATGAAGCTCGGTGCATGAGTAAAGAGCATCTAAAGGTAAGAATATGATTATTGGTTTGATTGGTTGGGTCCATTGGGCTAAATGGATGGTGGTAGGACAGTCATGAGAAAGGTAACATGAAAGGTAAAGTAAATGGATTTGAGGCGTCAGATGCATTCACTGTTTTGGAAATTTTTTTTCTTAATGTTGTGCATGGACAAATGGAGTTCTCGTAACCTTGACCTTATGATATCTGGTAATTATGTTGTGATCATGAGTATGTTGATGTCTATATATGTATGTTGTTGTCTAATAGGGTCGTCAAGGATCATGATTGTTTTATGCTAATATATGTATGGATGTATGTCATTTTCTAACAGGGTCGTCAGGGATCATGCTTATGGAATAATTATTGTTCATGCAGGTGAATGCCATGAAGGGGTTCCTAGTTTATGAGGAATCAAGTGGTAAGAGTAACCCTGATAGATCTACAAGGTCAATATCATGTGGATATGAATTGATATTATATGATTGTACTATGTCTATGTTTATGTTATGGATAGGCTATGCTGAGGGATACATCAGTGGAATGAAAGCAATATGATCCGTGACATGCTTGGACAAGCATGGATGGTGGAAAAACAAAAAGCAAGGTTGCTTGGTAAGGATAGTGTGGTTTTAGGATGCGATGTATGGTATTGTGTACATGTTGCATATATGGTGTTGTGTGCATGATGCATATGCATTATTGTGTACTTAAGGTGTTGTGTGCAAGTTGCATATGCAGTACTGTGTGCATATGGTGTTGTGTGCATGTTGCGTATGCAGTGCTGGGTACAGATGGTGTGTTATGAACCAACTCACAAAAAGATAGAAAAGATAGATCAACGACTTTAAAATTAGCCTCTTCGAGGGGGAAACCTCCTTTATGTTACACAAATGAACAATTCTTAGATGATACAAATGACTAAACCTCCTTTCTATATATAGGAGTCTAAGGGATCACAATATAATCAAAGCCGACATAAAAATAATAATATAAGGTCACAACAATAACAATAGTGGGATTCTATGGGGCACACTAATAACAATATGGGGACAATAGGGGCACAATAAAAACAATAAGGGCTACAATGACAATAGTAATGAAAGAATCACTAGCATTATAGGGACCTAACATGCCCCTCTCCTTCAAAAAATTCTTGTCCTCAACACTTGAGTAGTTTTGGATGCTTCTGTATAAAATTCTCATCCTCCCATGTGGAATCTTCAGCAGGTAAGTTCTTCCACTTGATGAGATACTCTGAAATTGATCTATTTCGTAGCTGTTGAGTTCTTGTTTATGTGACTGATTCAGGTTCCAATATGATTTTTCCTTCCTCATCAAGTTCTGGAAATATTGTTTGAACTGGGAGCTTTTCACTTATAACCTTCTTTAAACATGAAACATGGAAAAATGGGTGCACTTGGGAAGCTACAGGAAGTTCCAATTTGTATGCCATAGTACCAATCTTTTGCAACTACTTGTATGGACCATAATACTTTGGTGATAATTTATTATCCTTCTTAGCTTGCTTAAGGGACATTTGTTTATATGGTTGTAGTCGTAGGAATACCCAGTCACCTACATCAAAACTTCTTTTGTTGCGATGTTGATCTACCTGTTGTTTCATTTTATTTTGTGCCAAAGTAAGGTTATCCTTAAGAGTTGGAGAACTTGTTGTTGATGATCGATGTGATCTTCCACTTCTTGAACCTTAGAATTTTCTCATAAATATGATGTGATGGATGGTGGATGATATCCATAAAGTGCCATAAATGGGGTGATTTATTCTGCTGTATGGATGGAAGTGTTATACCACCATTCATCTAGAGACAACCATTTGACCCATTGTGTCTGTTTATTAAAGAAAAAAAATGAAGATGTCCTTCCAAACATTTGTTTACTATCTCAGTTTGCCCATCAGATTGAGGATGATAAGATGAGCTATGAGCTAACTGAGTACCAAAACAAGAAACTAATTATGTCCAAAAATTTCCAGTGAAAATTGGATCTCTGTCGCTTACAATAATATTTGGGTTTCCATGTAGCTTTTGAATTGTTTCCATAAATGTAGAAGAAACTGTACTAGCTTTAAATGGATGAGATAATGCACAAACGTTTTCATACTTGGTAAGTCTGTCAACTATCACCATGATGACGTTATTTCCTTCGGACTTGGGTAAACCTGTGATAAAATCCATTGAAACCTCCTCCCAACATTGGCTTGGAATTGATAAAGGTTGTAATGGACCCGGGGTCTTAATTGTTTAAACTTTATTTTGTTGGAAAACCAAAAATTCCGCCACAAACTTTTGAATATCCAATTTAAGGCAATCCCAAAAAAATTCCTTCTTAACCCTGTGCTAAGTTTTTAAAAATCCTGAGTGCCCTCCTAAGGGAGAAGTGTGCAATTCCACAAGAATATTTTGTTTGAATTGGGAATTCTTACATAGGTATAAGCGATCCTTGTACCATAACAAATCATTTTTCCAACTAAATGTATCAGATGCACTGGGATCTTGTTGTATCTTTTGAATGAGTTCCCACACTTCTTCGTCATTCTTCCATTCACCCCTTGCTTCGTTTATCCAATCTGGTTGGATAATAGAAATGGCACAAAGAAATGCTTCCACATCCTCATCCTTTCTTAAGAGTGCATCTGCCACAACATTTTTCTTCCCTTTTTTGTAGATGATTTCAAAGTCATAACCCAACATCTTTGTGACCCATTTTTACTGCTCTTTTGAAGATAATCTTTTTTCTAAAAAGTATTTAAGACTATCATGATCCATTTTTACCTTGAAGTGTCTTCCCATAAGGCAGGGTCGCCATTTCTTAAGTGTGTGTAGTATTTCCAACATTTCCTTCTTAGAAATATCTGTGTAAATAATTTCCTTTGATTGGACGAATTTCGAAAGCAATGTGTCTTTCTTCTTGCATTAAAACAACACCAATTCCATTTCTTTAGGCATCACATTCCACAATAAAGGTTTTTGTGAAGTATGACGTAGCTAAGACCAGTGCTTGGCACATTGCCTCTTTAAGATGTTCAAAGGCCTTTGTTGCTTCTGGAGTCCATGAAAATGCATCTTTCTTCAATAATGTTGTTAGAGGTGTTGTTATTCTCCTATAATTCTTAACAAACTTGCGATAATACCCTGTCAACTCGAGAAATCCTCACAGATGCTTTATGGATGTGAGGATTTTCCATTCCTTAATGGATTTAATTTTGTTAGGGTCTACCTTAACACCTTCATGAGTTGCAATATGACTGAGATATTCCACCTCTTGTACTCCAAAGAAACATTTGGAGTTTTTTGAATATAATTGTTTCTCCTCCAATAGTTTGAGCACCCTGTCAACATGTTGAACATGATCCTTCCAAGACTTGTTGTAAATTACTATATCATCAAAAAATACTAACAAAAAATTTCTAAGGAAGGGTTTGAAAATGGAATTCATCAAACCTTGAAATTTAGAAGGTGCATTGTTAAGGCCAAAAGGTATGACCAAAAATTCATAATGACCCTCATGAGTTCTAAATGTTGTTTTCAAAATGTCTTCAGTCTTCATTCTGATTTGATGATATCCTGAACGAAGATCCAACTTGGTGATGTAAATTGATCCATGTAATTCATCCAATAATTCATCAATGACAGGAATGAGAAATTTATCTTTAATAGTGAGCTTATTGAGCTCCCTATAATTCGGACACATCTACCATGATCCATCCTTCTTGTGCACCAATACTACTAGAGCAAAGAAAGAACTTTGACTAGGTTGAATTATACCAGCCTCTAACATTTCTGCAACCATATGTTCATTTTCACTCTTTTGGGCATAGGGATGTCTGTAAGGCCTGATGTTTGGAAGAACACTTCCTGGAATCAAATGAATAGCATGATCATGATCATGAATAGGTGGGAGGCCTTTGGGAGTCTCAAATACCTTGGAATGATTGTCAAAGACTTTTTGGAGATCTGGAGAAACAAATGATTTCGATGTGGGAACCTCTAGCGAACATAATTATGCAATTACGCCTCACTGTTCTTCTTTAGAGACTTTTTCATTCCGTTAGAGCTGATTATCTTTCCCGGTTTCCCTACGATACCCCTTAATTCAACTTCCTTTCCTTCCAAACAAAATTTCATGAAAATTTCTTGAAAGTTAAAAGTTATTATACCCAAGGATTGTATCCATTGGACTCTTAGTAAAACATTAACACCACCCATTGGAATGGAAAGAATATGGCTATTTAATACATATTCTGCCATGGATAGCTTGATATTATGGCACTTTCCAGAGCAATTTATGGTTCCTCCACTTGTAAAACCATCACTTGACACTGGTGCTGGATATAGGAAGCAACTCAATTCCTTGGCTATCTTACAATGAATAAAATTATGTGTACTACCCAAATCAATAAACACTATTACCTTTTTCTTCTTGATATGTCCTTCTATCTTGATAGTTTGAGGAGTGGTAATTCCAACCAATGCATTACAAGATATGGTTGGATTCATTTATTCTTTCTCTAGGGTTTGTTCCTTGTGTATATCCTCTTCTTTTGATGTTTCTTGTTCCTTTTCTTCCTCCTCTTCACAATCTATGTAAAATAATTTCTTCTCAACACACTTATGAACTTTAGTGTATTTTCTATCACAACTGTAACAAAGCCCTTTTGCTCTTTTTTCTTCCAGTTGTTGTGGTGTCAACCTTGTAGGTTGTGGAAGGCTAGGGGAAACAACACTTCCATCTATATAGTTGTGAGTGGTAGGCTTCCTAGTTGCCATAATTTTGCTTTCCATTTTTCTTGCGAACCTGAATGCCTTCTCAAATGAATCAGGTTCCCATAGGTGAACCTCATGTTGGATGTTATCCTTTAAAGTCCCTATGAACACATCAATCCTATGCTCCTCTGGAATATATTTTACCCTTATATTCAATTTTTGGAAGTCCTCAATATGCTCCATCATTGAACCTTTTTGTTTGAGATTTATCAATTGGCTAAAAAAGGTGTTGCTTTTTGTATCCTCATAATGTGCTATCATTTTTTCCGTAAAAATTTCCCAAGTGACAATTTGTTTATGAGAGAAAATCCATCGATACCATACAAATTGATTTGGTTCTAGATATAAAGTTTAAATGCGTACCTTTTGTGTGTTTTGCACATTATGGAGATCGAAATATTGCTCCATTTGTAGTATCCATGTTACAGGATCCTTGCCATCAAACTTCCACATATTGATATTTGGAACATGGTGGGTCTTCAATCCAACATTAGAGTCTATGAAATCATGATTAACATTTCTTTTTCTCTCATCATGAGTTTCCTTTACTACCCTTTCACCATTAGTAAACATTTCTTATAACAACTTTGTCAAATCTGTCTTCAAATATTCCATTTTTCCTTCCATATTAGTTTCCACGTCATTCATCTTAGCTTCCATGCCTTTCTTTGAACCATCCATCTTAGCTTCCACATCATTCATCTTAGATTCCATGCCTTTCTTTAAACCATCCATCTTATCTTCCACCCCATACATCTTAGCTTCCACGCCTTTCTTTAAACCATCCATCTTAGCTTCTGTTACTTTTTGCGAGAGTGAATTTTGTTGCACTTGGTCTCGTAATTTTGATATATCATGTTGCATTTCTTCCTCTTTTTCATGAGTCATGATAGAGCTTTCAGGTTGGTTACTAGGTGTTTCCATTTTCTTTCTTCGAGGCATCAATTAATGATAATTACGCTTCACTATGTCCTTTGAATTCCTTCAAATTAATTTTTCAAACCAAACTTATGTAAAATTTAAAAAAACAAACTACACACATTTTTTCACTTTGTAAGAGCTCAATATTAAATCTGATGTATCTCTGAAATTTCGGATCTCCAAGGTCTTAATTTTCAAACTCTGGTAGCCCTCCAAGCCCTCTTTCCAATTCCACTAGTCTGATGGAAATTGGATTCTCCAATAAATAATTATGACCAATCTCCCAAGATGACCTGATTATACACTTTTTTCAGTAGAGCTAACTTGTACGAAGTTCCATGTGTGACTGTTTCAACCTTTAGACCTAAAAATAATGCATAGAAAACTATAGTCCGTCATCTTTCTGTAACTTCTTACGAAATTTCAATCTGATTCTCAGAGAGAAATTTATGATGATTTTCCCAACGTCACCTATTTGGGATGTAATTAGGGAGCCTGCAAAAACCCTAACTTTCTTAGATCATATCTCCGAAAATATAGAGAGACAAGATCTAAAATTGGCACTCGAGGGTCATCGAGATTTCGGCTCAAATGGGTTGTTTTTTTTCACTTCTGAAACGTCATAGAAAAATGTTATAGAGAAACTACCACGATGACCTGTTTGGAGCAACGAAACCCTAGAATCCAAAGCTCTGATACCAAATGTTATGAACCAACTCACAAAAAGATAGAAAAGATAGGTAAAAGACTTCAAAATCAGCCTCTTAAAGGGAAAACCTCCTTTACATTACACAAATGAACAATTCTTGGATGATACAAATTAGTAAACCTCCTTTCTATATATAGAAGTCTAAGGGGTCACAATATAATCAAAGTTGACATAAAAATAATAATATAAGGGCACAACAATAACAATAGTGGGCTTCTATGGGGCACACTAATAACAATATGGAGAAAATAGGGGCACAATAATAACAATAAGGGCTACAATGACAATAGTAATGGGGGAATCACTAGTATTATAGGGACTTCACATGGTGCTATGTACATGTTGTATATGCAGTGCTATGTACAGCTAGCGTTGTGTACATGTTGTATATGCGGTGCTTTGTACATGTGGTGCAGTGTACACATGGTACATATGGTGTTGTGTATATATGGTGTTGAGTACATGTTCTAAATGTGGTGTTGTGCACATGTGGTGCTATGTACATGCTGCACATATGGTGTTGTGTGTGTACATGTGGTGTTGTGTGCACATAGTGTTGTATACATGTTGTGCAGGTGGTACTATACATGTTGTGCAGGTGGTGTTGTGTACACATTGTGCAAGTGGTGATGTATACAGTTGGTACTATGTACATGTACATGTGGCATTGTGTGCATGTCATACATGTTGTGTTGTGCACATGTGGTATTGTGTGCATGATGTACATGCTGTAATGTGTACATGTTGTATTGTGTGCATGTCATACATGTTATGTTCTGTACATGTGGTACTATGTATGTGCATTGTCTAGTCGTGATATCGTGAAATGTGTATTTGTTGTGTTGTACTCTACGTACGTATATGTATCATGTTGTGTTGTACACCGGGTGTAGGTGTATGTGTTTTGTTGTACATCAGGTGTAGGTGTATGTATTGTGTTATGTTGTACACTAGGTGTAGGTGTATATATCGCGTGGTGTTTTATGCCATGTGTGGGTGTATGTGCATGGTGTATACTATGCGTATGTGTATGTGATTGAAGAGAAAAATACATTGGAGGTGCTCGTTGGGTTTGGAAACTAATTTAATGTGTGTACGAAAAGAACAAAGGCAGAAGAAGAATGCTTGATTAAAGGATAAGTATCAATATTTTAATTCGATTTACTACGCATGTGATCTATGACTCTGATTTACGATGGTTACATGTGATTTATGATTTTGGTTTATGATGATTGCATATGATTCATGATTTTCATTTATGATGGTTGTGTTTTGAGCTAATCGTATGTGATATGTTTACACATGATGATTTGATCAAACAAATAGTTTAACTTGTTGTGATAGGAAGTGAACAAAATTGCAAGTGTACCTTATTGAAAAGTTACTGATGAGGTGTGATGTGAATTTATTTCAATTTATTTTAAATCTAATGGTAGTTATGTGCTTGGTACAGGAAAGCATGGAAATTCCCGGTTTGGGTGGTTGAAACTGACTACAAGAATTAGAAGCACCAGTGACATAAATTGGAATAGGAAATGATATGTTGGTAAATCACTTCAGGAGTAGGGCCATTGTGGGACATTGGTACCCAATAGTGTCCATTGATTTCTATGAGAATGTTATGACTGGTATGATGATTTTGAGGTAGGGATATGCCTTGGTTTTTGGACCTTAAGATGCGAGGAAACCTTGCCAAGGGATGGATCACCCAGGAAAGTGGATGTCAGGGAACTTGGAAGGTGAGTGACTGCACGAAAGGGGGTGACCGGATTACTCGAGGGACTATGTAGCATAAAAGGGAAGGTTGATGATGGAATTGTTTTGGTCATTAGCATCACCAGATGGAATCAGATGCACATTGGGAGAGTTCCCTAGAATAATGAGTCGTTATATGTTCACTGAGAGGATAAGTGAAATAGGATTGTGGCATTGGACATTGGTTATAGGTTTGACTTTGGCAGTGGATTCTAGACTTCTTAGGAAGAAGGTGAATCCTAGTACTACTTTTGAGGGTGGAATTGTGAGCCTGTGGATTCCCTTGTTGATTGATACAGACATTGTATCATTTTATTTGATGGTTGAGAAAATGTGCATATGTATATGTGTATATTATTATAAATACTGTATCGAGCTAGATTTGTAAAGCTCCATAGACAATATGGTTATTTATTGGTTGAAGGAAATGTGCATAAGTATATGTGGTTGTTATTGTAAATACCGTAATGAGTTATGTTATAAAGCTCCAGTATGTGGTATGTTTTCATGTTTCTAGCAGGACATCATTACAAATACTGCAAAGAGTTGTGTTATAAAGCTCCATGGACAATATGTTTTTTTTTTTTTTTTTTTTTTCAGCAGTTTGTTGGTTTATAGGTGTCATTGAACACTGAATATGGTGTTCCCCCAAGGGGAGGGTTATGGAACAATCCTAGTCAAAAATCCATGTAATAAAGTTAATAAAGGAAAAATAATAACCAAGGTCATGGGATACGTATTCCAAGTTGAATATTCGGAAAAACATCCTAGTGGGTGTTCATTTCGGTTACTATGGCTAAAGGAAACTGGAAAAGGCAAAGGCTTTGAAAAGGAAAGAGACATTAATTGGCATTTTATTTATGAAAATAATTTAAAATTGGACAAATTAAAGGTGAAAGGTCATAGGTTTCTGTGAGGAGGAAAATGAAGGAAAATATTGGAAAATGAATCAAAGAGAGGCCTCATTGATAAAAAGGATTATGAGGATCAGTTCATAGAATTTTGACCATTTTTTGGTGGATCCCTCTCTCCATTTTCTCTCTCTCACACTTAGAGCATTCTTGGACCACTTTAACATTGTAGGAATGAAAGGAAGAGGAAGGACAAGAAAGAAAAGGGAAGCAAGGATCAAGCAAGGAAGAGTTGGATCAAGCGACTACAATGAGAATACTTGCAGGTATCAAGTTTCATGCTTGATTTCCTTGCTACTTATTACATGCATGTGCGCATTTGGTTCTCTTGTTGTCGTTGACATAGGTTTTTCCAGGTGTGAAAATGGTGTTCAGCCTTGGCTTGCCATTTGTGGACAGCCATGGTGTGATGAGGTTCTCTTGTTTTGGTTGAGTTGGATTGCCATATGTCTTTCAAAACTAAGTGGGATGGTCTTAAGGGAGAAGCACAAGGCTTAGGAATCCCTGGATTGATGAAGGTGGGATTGCGGTAAATTCTACTTGTGTATTCACTCGTTAGGCCTAGGAATCCTCAACTAGTGAATGGCTGGTGTAACAACCTCCTCCCACATTTACCCAAGTTAACCGGTCCACTGGGGTAAAAATGTGATGAGAGGCTACTATGATGCGATCCAACTCCCCATGTATTGTGAAGGAAGTGAAACCAACAAAACCAAATGAATTTGACCTTCCACACATGCTACAAAACCTTTAGGAGACAACCAACCCCTTCAGGTGACCAACCCCTGAGAGAACTAGACATTTCACTGATATAGACCCCTAGCCACTCCCATGACAAGCCATGCATGTGAGTGAGGCCTTCCAGTCACTCCCACAACAAGGGAATGCCAATGACTATGGAATTTTTCAGCTAGTTTTGAGCCAACAACCCCAAATTCTGTGCCACTTTTTAGGATAAGACTCAGGCCACTACCCAGAACTTCCTGAAAATTTTAGAAATGATAAATAGCAATGGAATAAAGGTACTAATGAAAATACTTGATCAATGACTTGACTGAACCCCTACTATCCAAGATAGACATTTCATCAAACATGTCACAAATATGCAAACTATAGGTCCTAACATTAGATCTAATCATAGAGGTCTCATACTTATCTGAGATTCATAAAGAAGCATTTTTTCCATATCACAATAGTGGAATTATCATCTATTAGGTCATGTTTTCATTGTTCATTCACTTACAAATAAAAACATGATGAGAGACATAAATCAAGTATGTCATAAAACATACTTACAACCAGCATATAACCAACATGAATAACAAGGATATAACAACCATAAGAATCACATATAAGCCTGTACATTTACACATGAAATACCAAAGAGAAGAGCTCTTATTAATGAATGCAAAATCCATCTAGGTTTGGGACTTCCATGAACCACCCAACCATATATTGGTTGAACCAAATCTTTCTTTCAGCCAATCACTCTCATGCCATATTCCAAACATGAATGTGGGACTCAAAACCAAACCAAACCTGGTTTCCTAAGGTTTTATCGCAATTACCACTGGATCACTAGGCCCTAAACAAGTATGGATGCCACCAGATTTCTCCACCTATACTCTGAGGAATTTGCCTGACTCCTATTCTCTAGGCTTTATCGTATATCCCACCATGCAACAGTTGAGAATTCCTAGGCCTAATCAAGACTCCACCCTCTAGGATTTACCAGATATTCCATCGTTCACTGGATAAGGATTCATAGGTCTGATCGAGGGCACACAACTTTAGGATTTACCATATGTCCTACCATTCATAGGTCGAGGATTCCTAGGCCCACTGAGACTCACCAAATTTGGCTTTACTGCAATCCTAGTTAAGTCCAGGGATTCCTAGACCTTGTGTTCTTTCTTTCAGAGACCACCTCACTCAGTTTCAAAACCATCTGACAATCCAGCTTAGGCAAATAAAAGAGAACCCATCACACCATGGCTATCCAAAAAGGGCAAGGAAAGGCTGAAGAACATTGTCACACCTGGAAAAACCCATGACAATGACATCAAGAGAACCAAATACACACATGCATGTACCATGCATGCCAAAGCTAGAAAGGAAATCACACATGTAAATCCATACCTACAAATAATTCTGTTGTAGTTGTTAGATGTTGCTCTTCCTTGCTTGATATTTGTTTCCCTTTGCCTTCTTTGTGCTTCCTTTGCTTTCCTTGATCCAATGTTACAGTGCTCCAAGAATTCTCTAATTTTCCAAGAGTGAGAGAGAGAGAGAGAGAGAGAGAGAGAGAGAGAGAGAGAGAGAATAGAGAGTGCTCCAAAATTGAACCGAAAAAAAGGTACAAACTGATCCTTAGAAGCCTTTTTAATAATGAGGCTTCTAATTTCTTCATTTTTCCATTATTTTGCTTAATTTTCCTCACATGAAACCTGTGACCTTTCACTTTCATTTTCTCCTAATTTCCATTATTTTCATAAATAAAATGTCAATTAATGCCACTTGCCTTTCCAAATCCTTTTCCATTTCCTTTGCCAATTTCTTTATCCATAATAAACTAAATGAACACCCACACTAGGATTTTTTTCCCAACATTCAGCTTGGAATACATGTCCCATGACCTTTGTTATTATTTTGTCTTTATTAACTTTATTACATGGAATTTTGACCAAGGTTGTTACAGAACCCTCTCCCTTGGGGGAAAATTGTCCTCGGTGTTCAATGACACCTACAACCAACAAGACTGCTGGAAGAAAAATACATTGCCCATGGATATTTATAAATTAGCTCAATGTAGTATTTACAATGAGAAACCTGCTAAGAAGCAAACCAACATGAAAAAAATAACAACATGACACCCATACCGCTTATTGGATCTTTATAACACAACTCATGGCAATATTTACATCCATATACATATGTACATATACCAAAAACATCACACCAAAACATATACCAAAAAAATTCGCTCAATCAATGAATAGAGAAGGATACATAGACCGCATCTAATTCGACATCTCCCATGTAGCTTCATCGGGCCCAAAGTGTTTCCAATGCACTTTAACCTACTCGATTGCTTGGTTCCGGAGCATGAGCATATTTTTCTGCAATATACACTGACGTTTCGGCTGGAATTATCCATCTGGCTCCACCTGCAATACAAACTAGTCAATCACATGATCAACATCTTTAACATACTTCTTAAGCAATTACACATGGAAAACATCATGGACTTTCACTATTGGAGGCAGTGCAAGTCGATATGCTATTGGTCCAATCCTTTCAAGAATATTGAAAGGTCCATAAAATCGAGGTGCCATCTTGACACATGATCCAATCCTCAAGGATCTCTTCTTGGGATTAATGCACAAGTACACCTATTCCCCAACCCGAAACTCCTTAAATAACATGTTCTAATCTGCATAACGTTTTTTTCCTATCCTATGTTGCCTTTATATTTTTCTTTATTACCTGCATTTCATGTTCCATCTCTGCCAACATGTCTGTTATTATCAATACCTTGTTCACTGGATCACTCCAACTGATGGGAGTATTACAACTCCTCCCATACAATGCCTTGAACGTACTTATCCTCAAATATCCCTAGTACCCGTTGTTCAAAGAAAACTCAAATAGTGGAAGGTACTCCTCCCACCTCCTTTGTTGGTGCATCACATAAATCCTCAACATGTCCTCCAATATCCTATTGACCCTCTCTGTTTTTCCATCGTTCTACAAATGATAGGATGTATTGAAGGCCAACTATGTCCCCAAACCTGCAGACAACTCCTTCCAAAACTTAGAAGTGAACTTAGCATCCATGTCTGACACAATCTTCCTTGGAACACCATGCAACATCACCACATCTCTGATGAATACCTGTGCCATATCACTAGTTGAATAAGTAGACTTCACTGGAATAAAGTGTGCTACCTTTGTCAACCTATCTACCACAACCATGATGGAATCATGTTCTCTAGATGTCCTCAACAAACCTATGATGAAGTCCATAGAAATGACATCCCACTTCCACTCTGGAATCAGAATCGACTATAGTAGTCCACCTAGATGATTACATTCTGTTGTCACCTGCTAACATTCCAAACATCTAGCCACAAACTCTACCATGTACTTCATCAGATTTAGCCAATGATAAAATTTCTTCACTGCTTTTATTGTCTTATGGTATCCTGGGTGTGTTGAATATAGTTTTTCATGAAACTCTCGCAAGATAATCTTCTTGAGCTCATTGTCATTTGACACATATGTCATATCCCTAAATTTGACCAAACCATTTGTTGTAAGATGATAGTCCACATCTTGACTGTTTGTACCCTGTTGTAACCTGTGTATAAGCTCCATGTACTTGTCATCCTTTTGTCCTACCTGTAATATCTGATCCTGTAAGTTTGTCACATAAGAACTCATAACTGCTATGTGATTCACCTGTACTCTCTTGCTAAGAGCATATGTAACCCTTTTCTCCTTACCCTTGATGTACTTGATCTCAAATTCAAACTCACTGATTGTTGCCAACCATCTGGCTTTCCTAACCTTCAGATTTGGTTGGTCAAATAGATACCTCAATCCACTGTGATCACTCATTAATACAAACCTCCTACTAAGAAGATAGTGGATGATCATTTCCATCTCAAGATCATGTGTCAGATTATTTTTCTCATGCTCACTCAATTTCTGTGACTCATAACATACTACCTATCCTTCCTCCATAAGGAATCCACCAAGTCCTCTCTTGCAATCATCTATGCACACCACAAATTCTTTGTCTAGATCTGCAATATTGAACATTGGAGCATTCATCAATAACTACTTCAGTTTCTCAAATTGGCTACACATTCATGTGTCCATTCAAATTTCTTACCTTATCTCTGTAGTGATGCAATAGGATATGCAATGTAAGATTAGTTCCTGATGAACCTCCTATAATAACTTGCTTACCCCATGAATGGCATTACCTCATCCACATTTCTAAGAGTTTCTCACTCCATGATAGCTCTTATCTTCTTTGGATCCACTATTATGCCTTTCTTGGAAACAACGTGTCCCAAGTAATGTACCTCTATCTGAAACAAACTGCATTTGCTAAGTTTGGCATACAACTGATGCTCTCTCAACAATATCAATACTACCCCTAAGCGCTCGAAATGATATTCCTCATTTTTAGAATATATAAAGATGTCATCAATGAATACAATAACAAACTTGTCCAAATAAGGACACAATACACTATTCATCAGGTACATAAAAGTGGGTGGAGAATTAGTCAAACCAAATGGAACTACAACAAACTCATCATGCCCATACCTAGTCCAGAAATTTGTCTTGTATATGTCCTCTTCCTTGATGCATACCTGATGGTATTCTAATCTCAGATCAATCTTTGAGAATACCGATGCTCCCTTCAACTGATTAAACAAGTCATCAATCCTTCACAACATATACCTGTTGTTGATGGCCACCTTGTTCAACTACCTGTAATCAATGCATAGCCTAAGAGTACCATCATTCTTCTTCACAAACAACATTGGTGCACCCCAAGGTGATACACTTTTCCTAATGTATCCCTTTTCAAGCATTTCCTTCAACTGTAACTTCAACTCTACTAACTCTGGTGTGCTCATCCTGTATGGTGCCTATGATGTTGGTGTTTCCCCTCGTAGCAACTCAAGGGAAAAGTCCACTTCTCTATGAGGTGGAAATTCTAAAATATTTGGTGGAAACACATCCTAAAACTATTGCAAGATTGGGTACCTTCTCAATACCTTTGCATCCTCAATATTCTTACCTTTATCACTAGAAATATTCACTACAAGTAACACACACCCTTTTTTGTGACTATGATTTGCCTGCATAGTTGTCACCATTCTAGCTGATGTTGCCTTCTTCTTGCCCTGCAAGTTTCTTTGTTCTCCATTTTCATCCAAACACTCAATGGCCTTGTCATAACAATCCACTATGGTCCTATGAAGATACAAGAAATCCATACCCAAAAGCATACTATATGATCCCAATGGGAATACATTCAAATGTGATGAGTTAGGCATACCATTCAACTCAAATGCACAAGCACTTACCCAATGATACACTCTCTTATTTGTACTTATATCCAACTGCACTAACCAGGATTTTGCATGCACTTCTTTATTTAAACAACACTTATCCACCAGGTCAAGACTAACATAACTATAATTAGATCCAAGGTCAATCAAAATGGAAACAACTTGATCACAAAGCTTACCGTCCATCTCGATAAAAATTCCTTGGTGATATCCCTACTTGTTATCCATCGCTACATAAATTCGTGGAATTCTCTGCCCAACATCCCCAATTGTCTGTGTTTCCTGTGCGTTGTAAATCTAACGCCTACCACCCTGATTCTGCAAAAAATCCCCCTTAAGATGCTCCTTACCGCATCTCCAACACTAGAACTGCATGTACCATCACCTTTATTTTGCTGCCCTCCACGTTGTGACCCATTAAACTTCTTGTAAGGTGCAACATTTCCATTCTCACCTACATCCCGAGGCCTTGTTGTTTTCATCTTCCATTTACCTTTAGCTTTGTCTTTCCCTTTCAAACCTTGATGAGATTATGTATTGCGCTTTGAATGCTCATAATAATGCTTCAATTTCCCAATAACTTCCTCAAGCGATCGAGGCTCATCATACACAATCTAATCTGTAAATGCTAATGGTAATCCACTAACAAATATTTGAACATTGGCCTTCTCATCTTTAAGATATGGTGCATACCTCAATAACTCCAAGAACTTGGTCATTAACTCCTTGGCTTTGTTTTAATAGTACCTCTCTCACAAGTACTTCTTCCTGAAATTTATCTTGAATTCATGCCAACCCAACGCTTTTATTTTGATGTCTCTAACCCACTTCACATCCCATCAAATGTCTACTTTCCCTTTTAGGCTGAAGATAGCTATTCTAGCCTTCATATTCTTTATGTAATCATGCAACTCAAATAATTTCTTCATCCCAACTAGCCATGCTTCTGCATCCTCCGGTTTCTTCAAATCCCCACCAAAGGTAGGTGGCTTTTCTTTCTTGAACTCATCTGGCCAATAACCCCTATCACTCATCCTATAAGGATGATAATGATGATGATCATAGTGCCGATCATAACCAGAACTAGAATAGAACTTGTGTCCATCACTTCTCCTATCTAGAGTATCCAATATCCTTCTATTTCTGATTGTGTCATCCCTATCCTACCTGTGCCCACAATGATATCTACTTCCATATGCCTCATTTGTCTTGTCCTCCTTCCCATGGTTGATCCTAAGTGGTCCTCGTGTCTGCAATTATGACAAACTCTGAAGGATTACTGCACTGACTTCTTCTTGTTTCTCATGTGCTTGAATGATCTTTTCATTATCTATCTTGCAACTCCTTATTTCTACCTTCAAGCTTCTCAATGTGTCTTCTAAGTCAGAATAATTTCCAACACTACACTGCTCATCTTACCCATAGGGAGAATCTTGTGAACTGTATTCTACCATCTTGCTAGTCACCTTTGGCCTATTTCCTGTAAGTATACCATGTTAGCTAAAACCAAAACATAACATAATAAACATACCTCAATATAGTTCATGTTGATCAGTGGTTGTCATTGATGTCAAACCAAGCAGCACCAGGGGCTACCCGAATCTTGAAAGGGCATTTTTACTTGAAAAATCATATTATTTTGCATCAAAGATCTTCTCGATGGATTCTACTCATTGAGATGTTTCCGTTGATATATGGTACGCCTCCCAGTTCTTCATGGTTTGAGAGTTATCTGTGTTTGATGTCGGAAACCCCCATTAGTGGGCTAAAACCCCAGGGGTTAAGACATCACCTTATTCCCCAAAGGTTTTCAATATATGGCAGAGATTCTCATTGTAATCTCACCTCGTACAAGTTGAATAACTTGAAAATCCAAAGACAATAAATCAATCATTGACTTAATACACTCATGTGTCACCTACAACCACACCAAAAAGGGTTAGTGTACAAATTACTTAGAGCTTAAACAAACAATTTATCAATAACTATTTAAATTAAATTAATTTTATTATTAAAAAAAAAAATAGAAAATTAAAATGTGTTCCTCTCCAAAACACTATAACACATTCTAAACATAGTCAACATGTAATTTGTTTACTTAAGGCTTAAGGTGATATATCTTTTAGTTAAATAAATATTTTTTTTACCTCCAACGTTCATAATAGAAGCCCTTCTTAGCTATAAAATACCATCATATACCTTCTATTATTAAAAAATCAGCTAAGGTATTATCTTGTGAAATAGCTCTGAAATCTTTCATCTACCCTAGAAGAGCTATAATGAAGGCATCATTAGGAGGGTTACGGTATGTCTTGGGTGATTTGTTGACTGTAATTTTGAGCAAAAATATATCAGTCAAGTCAATGCATCAAGTATTGAGGGTTAAGGATTTTTCATTGGGTGATTCGTTGGTCTCTTAATATATAGGATTGTAACTCGGATGTGGGTGATTATGATGCAGTTAATGAAGATTAGACAGCAGGACGGCAGGTGGCTAGGCCACATGGCCACCTGCGCCCCCTTCCATGCCAATTTATGGCATGTTACAGTCGACTTGCAGGCACCATTACTCTGGTGCTCAAGTCGAGAAACTTGTAGCAAGCCTAAGGCTATGGCCTCCGAAAACCAAAATTCATTAATTCCTCCCCTGCTAAATTGCTATTGCCCCCCTCAAGCTGCGGAACCGAGCTCTCACACCATCACTGGTAGGCATCGTTGGATTTTAAGTTGTGTTGATTTGGGAAATGGCACCCATTTCTCCCAAACACCTCATTGTGTGCTGAATTATGATTAGAATTCCTCTGCTCCTTTTCTGAAGAGCCACTTCAATCCCAGAGATACCCCTATCTCCCCTTCTGCAAACTCTAAAATCAATATAGTCATGGCATGCACTTGCCATCGAATGTGTATTAGAAGAGGGGGTAGTCGAGGTGGAAGCATTGGCACCCCCGCAACGCCCAGGCCTGAACTTGCTTCTCCTTCCTCTTCCCCTTCTGCCATTCATTCTCGTGGTCCCTCCTTTGAAAGATACCCGGATACTCGTAGTGGTAGAGGTAAGTCACAAGCCCATGGAGCCCGAAGAGTGAACGCAGCTACCCAAACAACCAATCTCTCCACCCCCTCTCACCCCTCTCACCACACAACCCAATTTCGCTTCCAGAGTTCGTTGCTTCATCCAATTATCATAGCCACTATCACTGTTACCTTCAGTGAGGATTTCAATGTGCAGGCTAAGCAGAATGCTCAGACCCACGACCTTGGACCTGAGAAAAGGAACAACAGCGAGTAGCAGAAGGTTGTTAAGTGGAACAGGGATGATAGGGAACTAGGCAAGCAGCAGATGGCAGGGAAAATTGGCATTTTGCATGGTGAGGTGCTGGCTAGAAGCAAGCATGCCACCGAAGGCAGAGTGGGTGGCACGAAGGTAGTTGGAGGCATCCCGGGTGGCACGTCAGACAAACATGCAGCCTAGGACAGCTCAACAGGCATAGAAGCAGTTAGTGGAATCCCACATGGCACATCAGCAAAGGATGATGACTGGTATGAGTATGCGTGTCACATTGTTGAATAACCCACCCCTAATGATATCTAGGGGGTCCGTCCAGACTGTTGATCTTGTCACCAGGTGTCCCTATGAGATTGTTATTTGAGGTTTTTTCTTCTGTTGTTTTTTCGAACCCTCTGGTACGTTATTTAGATTGCTTGGATCTAGGACCCCTGTGTAGGCCTTTATAAGTTAAGTTTTGAGACCCCTGCGGGGACTTTTCTTGGGTTCACTCGGACTGATTTACCCTTGTTGTGTAGTCGAGTTTAGTCTATTAATAATTTTTTACATAACTCCGTTCAGCACCACAGAGGCCGGTGCCTCGATGTATTTTTATTTTGCTTCTTTTCAATAGAATAGTATTACTTAGAAATATATATATATATAGGATTGTAATTTTATCCCAACCAAGTCAACACAAGATTTTGTTTGATGACAAGGACTCTATATCAGCAATAAGGGATTCGGTCATAAATTTTCATTCACAAGCTTCTACCTACAATTGGAAAGTATAATTAAGAAAATATAAAGGTTTGTATAATTCAAATTCTCTTCCTATGTGTTAATAATGTACTTTAGTAAATGTTGACTGCACTGTACCATGTATGAGGCTAGTTTTCAGTCTTGCATAACTACCTTGTCATAACTATAACTAGAGTTGTGTCCAGCTAGGGTAAGTTTTGTCCTATGTATTGTTATAGAAATTTTTGTGCCTTACAGCATTGAGCATGAAATGTCCATAATCTAAGGGATCCAAAGTCCCTAAACATGTTGTTCCTACCCCTAGAGGAACAAGGCTAACAAACCACAGCAATTCACAAAAGTTCTCCACCTGAAACTGCTCAAAAACAAGTCAATTCAGGATCATGTCAACTGCTCCATTGACCATCTGCGTTGAATGTCAGTGGCTCCACTGTCTACCTGCATTGAATTTCAACTCCAACACTAGCTACCTACGCTGATCGAGTTTGGACAAGTGGCAGACTCATTCCTCAAGGTGTCAATGCTCAGGAAGCTTCCAAAATGACACTTGCCTCAGGGAATTCGACTGGTGATGAGTAAGAGGTTCCAAATCTCCAAGTGGAAGCAAGGACCTCCAAGTGGACTCAAGAACTGAGAGAGGGAGAGGACACTAGTCAGATCTCAAGCTGACTCATCCTCTCTCCAAACATCTATATATGGATCTCTCCTCCATGAGATCTAGAGGCTGGAATTTTGTTATTGCAAAGAATTGCTGTTGGTTTGAGACTAGAATCATTGGGTGCTTAATGCTTTGAAGGGGCTGAAGATAGGAATTCCAATCGCTGGGAAGGAGATGCTGGATTGGAGCCCTCTAGGTTGTATCTCTTCCTGAACCTTGTTATTCATCAATAAAGCTATCTTGGTTTCTCCTATATGCTGATGTATTTTGATGTATGAATGTATTAGTGTATTTGGTTTATTTCTAATCCTAAATCAGTTATGAATGTGAATATCTGTCTTTGCGTAGTGTTCTTCTCTTGTCTCAAGTAGCTGTTCTCTTGTCGCAAGTAGCTGTTCTCTTGTGATCTTGCAGGACGTTGTAGCTGGACAAGCAAGAAGGCAAGTAGCTGTGAACACCCAAAGAGAAGGGAGATTGGATCGAGGGACAAACGGAAGACACCGGTAAGTCTTTGATCTCTCTTCTTTCATATTTCATAAAGGAAGAAACCAGTGTAGCTGTACTCGTTTGTTGCTAAGGCACTGTCACACCTTAGGTGGATAGGATCGTCCTGCATAGGCATTTTTCCCCACAACAAATTGGCGACTCCGCTGGGGAAAATTTGTTTATTCATTTCATTTGTGTTTCTGTCATTTGTTTACTTCATAGACTTGACAGCAACAATCGAACTGCATCTTTCCCGGATGCAAAGTAGAAAGTTGCTGCTTTGATCCAGTTGCTGGACTTGTCTATGATCTGAACAATGGATTCACAAATGATTTGATGATCCTTGTGATAGATCTTAGTAGCTTTCAAAGCATCCCTTTGATTATACCTTGCTTGTGTTTCTGATTTGGCCTGAAACTGTTGATTTTTGAGCAATTTGTGACCCAGAACCCAGGAGAAACGAGAGTTTCTCCTTCAGCGCAACTGCTGTGAAGGCAGTCTGCATTTCAACGCAGGTCCCGTGAAGGCTACCTGCGCTGAATGTCAAATCCTCAGTGTTGAGGTTGCGCTGAACCAGTTTGGCCTTGTGCAGCTGGGGTTCTCTGCTCTTTGTTGCCCTGTTTTGATCTCTGTTTTTTGCAGCCTTTAACCAGCATAGGTACCAGTCAGATAACTCCTTTTCTTTGCTTAGATTCCGCCTCCTTTTGTACAAAAAGACTGTGAGTGTTTTTATGTGTTTGTGGCGTCATTTACAGTTTTCCTTTGCATGAGTAAAGTAGTCATCCTGTAGCCTTTGATTCAGATCTGATTGATTGTGATCTTAGAAGAGAGTTCATTGGCTGTTTGCAGATTGATTATACATTTACTTTTGCTTATTGGTTTGAATTTGTCTCTTTTAAGTGTCAAAACAAGTCTTTATTTCGAAAATCGTTAAGTGTTGTAATCTCTTCTATCTTCTCTGATTTCGAAAAAGTGAACTTGTTTGTATTGATCATTTAAAAGCAAATTCAAAGTTGTACAAAAAGCTTTCTTTGTAGGCATCAATACTAAGAAAGCGGAAAACAAACACCTGCATTGTGCATTTTGCATTTGATAGTTTGCATGTTGGATTTAGGAAAAGTGCATTAGAGTGTGCTAATTGCTCTTTGAGAAAAGATGGTGTCTTTCTTTTCCCTTAGTAGCTAGGATTTTCAAAGTTGAAAATATATAAAGCTTGCTTATCATCTTTAGACTGCATTTAGGAATTTGTATCATACATCTCGTGGTGAACCTTGAAAGGCAAACTTTAAAAAGATCAACCTAAAATAAACTGAATGAACCTAACAATGCTTTGTAACATAACGCACAACATAGAGGTCTAGGCTAGAGACGTGTTCCGACGTCGTTAAGCCTAGTGACTGTCGATCTCGTGGAAGGTGGGTGATTCCTCCTGAGGGACAATAGCGCTAGTACGGATTGTGCTCCCACGTACCGTCGCGTATATATTGGGAGACCCCTATAGGCATATATCTTTTATCCTTAGCAAGCCGTGTCGTCCACCCTACTGATCGCAATGCAGTGAACACAGCATTCACGAAGATCGACCGCCCGTACCTTAAAAAGTATTCTGCGGTTTTGCGAAAAGTTTGGCACACCCTCTGCCTAGAACTCCAGAGCAGTTCCTTTTGGCCTTTTTCAGACTCTATAACAGAAAAAGTCCATCCGAGCATTTGTCACTTCGGGCTCGTTAAAACATCGAAGGAGACTAGAGTCATCTTTAGCTTTTTCTTGACTCTTTAAAAGTGAAAAAGCAAGTTGTGTCTAAAGCGTCTAATAAAATTCATTCAATTCGGAAACACCAATTTCCCTTTTTGTATTTTAGTTGATCGAGTAATCCGCAATCGTGGAAGAAATTCAATTGAAACCCCGTCATTCGCGGAGGCTTATGAGTCAACCGTCTTTGTCTCCGGAATCGAAAACAGTACGGACAAAGCGAACTCGTTTAACCGGTTCAAAATCTCCTATCAAAGTTAGAACAAGTGTTCTGACCACATCTGAGATTCCGGTTACTCCAAACATTTCTGGAAACCCTACCTCTATAGAAGAAGTTCAACAACCACAGAGGGACAGTAATACTGATCCTAGTCTGGGGGCAAATACTTGCGTTACTGAACCAGTTCCATCTGTAACCGGTTTAGAGAGTCTTGCTCCCCAAACAACTGTCGCTGTCGATTCAACCCCTTCTTCGGCACCAGAAATATTTTACGGACTTGACGGTCTTCCTCTTCCACCGGGTTTGATTGCGATAGAGGAAATTGTAGAGGATCCACAAGCAAGTACTCCAACCCATTTTGGAGTCGGGGTCACTCTATTTCCTTCATCAGAAGTTAATCCACCACAAGTGGAAGTTCCTGTAGAATCGCTAGGCAATCTATTGGATAGACTCAAAATGTCTGAACAACCGTCAACATCTAGGACTGTGTCAAACGACACAGCGACAGCAGAAGCCCCTGCCGTCACTCCAACAATGTTTGCCGGCATACCATCTGTCCCAACTAGCTCACAACCGCTAGAAGGAGTCCACCAAGGGACTATTTCGACAGTGTGGTCTGTTCTAGTTTGTTCATCCGGAATAATATCCGGCAACCCTTATGTTGAGACTCACCAGATTGATCCATTTGGAGGTCAATTTGGGCAATCCAGTCCCCAAGGACAAACAATCCCCTTGAGTTCCGGATTTCTACCGTATGGGGGGCAGTATGCCCTTTCATTACCCCCTCCGGGAGGGTATCCATACGGGAGTTCACAACAGTATTCAGGTTATACTGGAATTACATCAAGTGGTTGGGTACCTATGCTACCTCAACAACCAAGGGTTGTATATTCTATGCAACAGTGTGTGCCTATGTCGAATATCTCGACCACACCAGCTGTTGTGACAGTGTCGCAGGTTCAAATGTTGTCTGTTGTATGTCAACCTCAGATTTCTCAGGTTGTAATGCAACAGCCCCTTGACCCTGGGTCACAACCGCAATCGCCAACTGGTGGGACGACACAGGTCCAAACGGGTACAATTACCCCACACCTTGGTCCAATAGTTAGTATAGCACAACAGAACATGGCTTCTCAACCGTGGCTGGTGCAATACCAACAACCACAATTCCAACAAGTGTACCAAGGTTCTGAGTAGCAGATCTTTGCGAACAGTGGACAACCGTATATTCAAAACGGTCAAAACCAACCGCTCTACGGTGGTCAAGTCCACCAACCGTATCAGTCATACCAACATCAATTACATTATGCTGGTATGCAAAGGCCTACTGCTCAGGCAATCCCATCGTACCCTGGGTATGCTTCACCTAATCTGAATCAATAGTTACCATTTGTGGCAACTTTAGAGTTACCCGATTTACACCGGTTAACCAACGATCCGATTGCTTACGCCCCTTGGTGGCCAGCGATTCCTCACAAACTTCCATCTGACATTCCTAAATTCAATGGAAATCCAGGTGAAGACCCATCGAATCACGTGATGACTTTTCATCTGTGGTGTTCATCAAACACCCTAAATGATGATTCGATAAGGCTTCGCCTTTTCCAGAGGACGTTAACGGGTCTAGCGGCAAAATGGTATATTGAATTACCCAGAGCCTCGTTCGACAATTTTAGCTCCCTAGCCACGACTTTCTTAACCCATTTTCAATTACCAATAAGGTATGAAACGGGAACCGAAATCTTAACCAACTTCAAGCAGACAACTGCCACTCATATATCCGATCATATACATGAGTGGCGTCGTCGTCGTAGGATGGTGAAAACATACGTTCCCGATCAGCTGTTAGCTGAATGGTTTATAAAGTCATTACTTCCTGCTATAACAGAAGATGTGGCAAAGGGGGGAGTCGTAACAGAGGAGCAAGTTATTGCTCGTGCACAATATCTAGACTTAGTTTATACTCAGTCTGGCACGCTCTACGACAAAATACCTGACGCCCCTAGACCGGAATTTTCAATTCCTCCTCCTCCTAAATCAAATAGTGACTCTCATGCCGGCGATGGCGTGATTGGCACAGTAAACGCGAAATCGACAAAGGCTTCGTCTAAGAAAGCCCGTAAGAATTCGGATCAAAATGCAAAAGATGAAATTCTTGCTTCGGAAGTAAATGCCGTATCAGCAGATAAAGGCAAAGAAACCAAACAACCAGGGAGCAAGAAGAAGCAAAACAAAGGGAAGAAGAAGAAACAGGGTGAGTCATCTCCTGGAAAAAATTCTTCAAACCCTCCTGGAGATAGGAAATATCCATGTCAAATATGTGATGAGGAGGATCACTGGACAAAGAATTGTCCATACAAAGCTGAGTTGAAGAGGTTCTTTAAAAGTTCGCAAACCTCAGCTGTGTTAACTGATCCATTTCCCAATCCAGGTCAAAATCTGGTTGATAGTGGAAATGCTTCCCCATCGCAAGTACTTATGTTGTCGGTTTCAAAACAGTAGAATGATGCTTTGATTTCGACAAGGAACAAAGATTACGGGAATCTGCAGCTGTCGAACGACAAAGGTAAAGATCAACCAAGTAGTTCGACAACAACTTCGACAGAAGTTGTACCACCCATCATTCCTGAATTAACAATAAAATCGCCAAAGGGAATAGTACACAAGTCGACATTTAATCCTCGCGCCAGAGCGGCGCAGCATTATAACATAGTGGAAGATTTGGCCCAATCGCCATCCGCTATGTCGACTCTTGAAGTACTACAAAATTGCCCATCCCAAAGGCAGGCTTTGTTATCGGCTATTGGTGGGGTTGATCCTAAGGATTCCAATCTTATATCCTTTGATCACAAAGGATACGATCCTCAGTTACTAGCTCAACTAGCTTTCCTTATTCAAGTGAAAGCCCTCAACAAAACTGTTCACCGAACAATTATTGATGAGGGGGCATCTACATGTATTATGTCGATGAGTTGCTCGAAAACTTTAGGATCTCCAACCTTGTTGCGATCTTCGACGACATTAAAAGCTTTCGACGGAAGGACTTATACCCCGTACGGTATCCTTAATAACTTGAAAGTTGAACTGGGAGGAAAAACAGTAGAAATAGATGTTGAAGTCATCGATGGAAATCTTGACTACAACATCCTACTGGGAAGACCATGGATCTATGCCATGGCAGCTGTTGTGTCGACTTATTTTAGGAAGATCGCATTCCCGTTTGAAGGAGGGATTACGATCGTCGACCAACAAAACTTTCTCCCTAATGGTTCACAAGTTACAAGAAGCATTCCCATGATCCATGGAAGCCTCCATTCGCTTCAAGACATCGGGGTAGGCCTACTGAATGACCCCACATTAATGGGAACTTTCGCACTTCCACCTCCATTCTATATAGGAGAAGTAGCATTCGTAAGAGCCTGCAACATGATATCTTCCACGAAGATCTCAGAAGACGATGTCCAAATGGATCATGCAATGGTTTTGCCCCCAAGCCCTATAGAAATATTGTAGCAATCAATGTTTCGAGCATGGGAGGCGAACCCAAATCAACGCTCATCAAGCGTTTGGGTAGATAGGTCTAGAGAATATGGTACGCCATTAGATCCTTGGTCGAAAGTACATGGGACTGACGAAGGAATTCTACAATCAATGTTGATTGAAGGGGCACCATGGAATGATTGCCACCATCGTTCCCTTCTTCCGGAGTATGAAGAAGATACTCAACATGACCTTTATCACCCTTTAGTTTTTGAATTCCTATCAAATACTGTAAATACGGTGGATTCCGAGCGAAACTTATCCAATATTGAAGAGACTATAGCCATAAATATCTCGACTAAAACAAATGTTGTAGAGAATATTTATGTCGGCAAAGGTTGTTCCCCTTCAGAACTGGAAATATATAACGCTCTTTTTCGCGAATTCAGAGATGTCTTTGCTTGGTCATATGATGAAATGCCAGGCATTGACTTGAGTATCGTTGAACACGAAATTAAAATGTATCCTGATGTCAAACCAGTAAGACAACGGCTTCGGCAGGTGCACCCCAAAAAAGCCGCTGCCATTAAAGCAGAAGTTGAAAAGCTCCTCCATGCTGGTTTCATCTACCCGGTTCCTCTAACCGATTGGGTATCGAATATTGTCCCTGTTATGAAAAAACAAGGGACGATTAGAGTGTGTGTCGACTATAGGGATGTAAACCAAGCTTGTCCAAAGGACAACTACCCTACACCCTTCATCGACCAGATAATTGATGAATGCGCCGGATGTGAAATCTTTTCATTTATGGATGGATTTTCCGGGTATAATCAAATAAATATCTGCCCACAGGACCAGTCAAAGACTGCATTTATTTGTCCGTGGGGCACATTCGCTTATCGAAAATTACCCTTTGGTTTAAAGAACGCAGGGGCGACGTTTCAGAGGGCAATGAATTATGCCTTCCATGACATCAAGAACATCGTTCAACCGTATCTCGACGACCTTCCGGCTCATTCGCGAAAGCGGACTGATCATCCGCAGCATCTAAGAGCGATATTTCTACGTTGCCGACACTACAAGATAAGACTCAATCCACACAAATGTGTGTTTTGCGTCGGTTCTGGTCGTTTACTTGGCTTTGTAGTCTCTAAGGACGGGATTCGTCTCGACCCTTGCAAGGTTCAGGCAATCATTAATTTGCCTCCACCTTCAAATTTGCTTCAGATTCAGAAACTCCAACGGAAAGCAAACTTTCTGAGGAGGTTCATTCCAAATTACGCAGAACTTGCTAAAGGTTATACTCGTCTTTTAAAAAAGGATGTACCTTTCGTCTGGGACCAGGTGGCGCAAGCTTCCTTTGATGCTCTGAAAGATTCTCTAGTAAAAGCATCATTAATGTATGCCCCAGACTATCAAAGAGATTTTAACCTGTATCTGGCTGCAGCGGATACGACCATTGCGATGGTTTTAGTTCAAGAAGTCGATGGAATTGAACATCCTATATATTATTTAAATACAAACTTGAATGATACAGAAAGTAAATATTCTTATGTTGAAAAGCTAGCACTCGCTGTTGTTCAAGCGATACAAAGATTTCGACATTATGTCCTCTTTCAGAAAACTACCATTCTATCAGATTGCAACCCCATGACTTATATATTGTCGCGACAGTTGTTGGGGGAAAAATATTCAAAATGGATAGCGATCCTTCAAGAGTTTGATCTGGAATTTGTAAAATCCAAATCAAAGAAATCTCTAGTTTTCGCAGAATTATTGTGCGATCTCCCATCGTCGTCCAACGATGAAACCTCCGGAGAGTCAATCGTGGACAAAAGTTTGTTTCTGATATCTGCAAGCAATGAGTGGTATGGGGATATAATAATTTATCTCCAAACCCAAAAGTTCAGGCCTGACACCTCTCACTCAGAACAAAAACGTATACGATACCAAGCGAAAGACTACATGATCGTCGGTGATACGCTTTACCGTCGTGGTATCGATACAGTTCTGAGGAGGTGTCTCACCCATGAAGAAGCTGAAAAAGCCCTGAATGAGTGTCATTCAGGCGCGTGTGGGGGGCATCAATTTGGATATGCTACAACACAGAAAATCTTACGAGCAGGATACTTCTGGCCAACCATGTTCAAAGATTGCATAACCGCAGTTAGAAGTTGCCATGCTTGTCAAATTTTCGATAGCAAAACCAGAAGACCACCCGCACCTTTACAGCCAATAGTTGTTGTTGGGCCTTTTGCCAAATGGGGCATCGATTTCATGCAATGTAACCCCACCTCGACCGGGGGGCATGGGTATATTATAGTCGCTATTGACTATTTTACCAAATGGGCCGAGGCGATGCCTACATTGGATAACACTGGTGAAACAGCTGCCCTTTTCTTTTTCAATCATGTAGTCGCCAGGTTCGGCGTACCACAGGCTATAGTGACAGATCATGGATCGCATTTTCGCAATCACATGATGGTTGAATTAGCTGCCAAGCTAGGGCTATCTCACGACAGCTCTACCCCGTATTATCCACAAGCCAACGGACAAGTTGAAGCAATCAACAAAGTCCTGAAGCGTATGTTGCAAAGGATGATCAGGGTTCATAAAAGAAGGTGGCACCTAATCCTGTACCTAATCCTGTACCCAGCCTTGTGGGCTTACCGAACATCGGTAAAGAATGCGACCGGGTTCACACCTTTCCAACTGGTGTATGGCCTAGAAGCAGTCTTGCCAATCCAGTGCGAAATTTCGTCGCTTAAACTTGCAATTGATCTCCTCCCTGGAACTTCGGAAGAAGAGGCTCGTTTCTTGGAATTAATCCAATTGGATGAAACCTGTCGTGACGCCGCTTTGGCTAAAGTGTTTGTGTTTGGTCGAGTGATCCACCCTCTTTCATTTATTGCAGATGTCAAACCTTCTGGAGACATGTGTTGGATATGCCGACGGAGCAAGTCGTAGTTCGCGGAACCTATCCTCCGCAGCCTGGGCCATTTTTGATCCAAGCGGCGAGTTAGTAAGTTTCAGAGGTGTGTGTATTGGGCAATCAACGAATAACATCGCTGAGTATAGCGCGTTGATAGAACTACTCTCTGATGCCATCACCCATGGTATACGCCGACTAATTGTCAGGCTAGACTCACAACTTGTAATACTACAACTCAATGGTATATATTCCGTTCGCAATCTAGCTATTTATCGCATGTTCCTAAGGGTTAAGATTTTGGAAAGACAGTTTGATTCAATTCAATACCAGCATATTTCCAGAAACTTGAACACATTAACCGACTCATTAGGAAACTATGTGTTAGATAGACATTTGCGATATTTATAAAAAAAGACACATCATTAATGATTGTACATATGGATCATATAACTCAACCAGAATAAAACTCGAAAATCAAAATATATATAAGCTGTTTATCGTTCATACATAATGTTCTGTAACCAAGACAAAATCGGTCATATGACCCAAAAACTCTAAAGTGCTAGGGGGCACCCTAGGCTAGTGATGCTCATGATAGCACGTCACGGCCTGTGCAATCATGCGTAAGAGACGAGTCCATCGTCTAGGCACGCCAGTAGTATGCCGCTGCAACTGTAAAGGTAACTCATCAATCCTCACATCAGGAATGCCAAGAGTAAGGCTCTCAACCTGCTCCTGCACAGCTGTAAGGGTCTCGGCTACGTCAAGGTCGCGGAGAATAACTCTCCCAGCAGTCTCCCCTGCTGGGGCAACAACTGGCGCTCTCGGGCGAACTTCTGGACGAACAGGACCAACATCTGCATGCACACATGAGTTTGATTAAAGTCTTGATAGAATAAAGCACAAGGACATTATAAATAAGAACAGTAAACAGTAATATGGTCGAAGATTTTACCAATAGCGCCCCACTGTTCGCCATCCGGTAACACCAAATCCGGATCACCTCGGAAATCCATGCCAACATATGGGTACTCGGAATAGACCATCTCCTGGCGCTCGAACCACCTGAAGAAGGTATCAGTGAAAGTAATCTGAGATTGACCAGCATGCCTAGACATGTGGTCAACCCATCTCTGCATGCGTGGCTCGGTAGGAGAAGGCAGGTCGAGTGCAATATACTGAGGCTGCATCAGTGGTATTTTCTCCAAGGCAAAGGCAGTCAAAATGGAACCAAATCCAAAGTTCTTCAGCTTCCCGTCCTTTACCTTGGTCAATTGACTTTTCATTTGAACAAGTACTGCATCACACCAGTTGAATACTTTCGGTTGGAGACACTCCAAGGCGTGCTGTACATAGGACCTGTTGGCAACATGAAGAGATGCGCTACCGGCCATCCTACCAATAGTATACAGAATGGACCGGAGAGACCTGTCAGTAATCTCACGGATAACAACCTTGCCGTCTTTGCTCAGCTGGGAACCTTCCCTGCAATACTGGCGGACATAATCTCTCACGGAGTCATTCCCCCGGGCCGAACCTGACAAAGAAATGGGGGCACCCCGTCTTGACAACCCAGTCAAGAAGTAAATGTCCACTACGGTCAAGGGGATGGATTTTCTCCTAATCTGAAATACTTGGTTGATGGGATCCCAAGCATCAAGCATATACTGCAGTAAAGAGATCTGTGCTCTCATACTAGAGATACGGAAGAACTTTAGCAGGCCAGTTCCGCAGCGCGTTCACTGTGACAGGGTCATGGAGGGCAATCATGTCCTCCTCTTCATGTTCTCGTTCTCGCCATGTAAGGGACAGTTTGCTCAAAGATCCCTGCAAAACAAGCAAGAGAAAGAGTAAGTTCCTGGATTTGATGAGAAACTGGCAAAATTTCATCAAAAAACTGTGCAAGAAGACCAGTTTTTGTGTCCAACGCAGGTAACCAGTGTCCCACCTGCGTTGAAGGTCAAACTGCCTTAAGGCAGATTGACATTCAACGCAGGTTTCGAATGGACCACCTGCGTTGATGACAGGGCGCCCTGACAAAACCCCAGGTGCTCAGAAAGACAGGGAAACAGGCACAGAATGGAAAAATGGAACCATGAAAAGAAAGAGCTAGGGTTTAGCTCCTACCTGGTCCAAACGGCGCCGAGAATCGTCCACAGAATCTCCCGAAATCAGCTGGTGAAAATCAAGGGGGAAGAGGCACCTCCAAAGCTCCAACAAACCAAGTTCAAATGAAATGGTAAAATGAGAGGTAAAAACACTCTTTAATTGCTTTTTACGTAGTTCAAAGCGAAATATTAGGGTTATATTCTCATTTCCATGGAAATTTTATTCATTTCTAACTAAGTTTGTGTTGGGTCCCTATAATACTAGTGATTACCCCATTACTATTGTAGTTATACCCCTTATTTATATTGATGTACCCATGTAGTGCCCATATTGTTACTATTGTGCCACATAGAAGCCCACTATTGTTATTGTTGTGCCCTACAATATTATTGTTATGTAGGCTTTGATTGTATTGGGACCACTTAGACTCCTATATATAGAAAGGAGGTATTTTCATTTGTATCATCCAAGAATTGTTCATTTATGTAATGTAAAGGAGGTTGCCCCCTCAAAGAGGCTGAATTCTAAGGCGTGGATCTCTCTTTTCTATCTTTTTGTGAGCTGGTTTCATAACATTTGGTATCAGAGCTTTGGATTCTAGGGTTTCGCTGCTCCAAACAGGTCATCGTGGCATTTTCGCTATAAATTTTTTTCTGTGACGTTTCAGAAGTCGCAAAAAAAACCCATTTGCGAAGAATTGACGCTGAACCTTGGGTCCAAATTTCAGAGCTTTTCGCGCGATATTTTCGGAGATATGATCTGAGGAAGTTGGCCTTTTTGAAGACTCCTGAATTACATTCAAAACAGGTGACCTGGGGAAAATCGTCATAACCGTCTCTCTGGGGATCGGATTGAAATTTTGTAAGAAGGTACAGAAAGAGGACGGACTGTAGTTTCTTGTGTGTGAGTTTCAGATTCAAAGGTTGAAACAGTGACTCGTGGCACGTCATACAAGTTCGCTCTGCTGAAACAGTCTAAAAGCAAGTCACTGTGGGAGATTTCACATAACTCTTCCTTGGAGAATCCAATTTGGCTCAGACTTGTGGCATTGGAAAGAGGACGCAGAAGGATACTACAGGTAGCAATTTTATAATTGGATGATCCGAAATTACAGAGATACATCAGATTCAATATCAGGCTTCTATAGAGTGAAAAAAGGTGTGTAGTTTTTTTTTAAATTTTTGTGTAAGCTTGGTTTAACGGAATTTAAAGGGCATAGTAAAGCATTATTATCGGTAACTGATGCCCCGAGGAAAGAAAATGCAAACACCTAGTAAGGAACCTGAAAGCTCTAGCATGACTCATGAAGAAGAGGAAGAAATGCTACATGATATATCAAAATTACAAGAACAAGTGCAACAAATGTCACGCTCACAAAAGCTAACAGAAGCTAAGATAAGTGGCGTGGAATCTAAGGTAAATGGCGTGGAATCTAAGATAAAGGGCATGGAAGCTAAGATGGATGATTTGAAGATAGATATAAAGACAGACATGGAAGAATTGAAGAAGTTGCTACAAGAAAGGGTTACTAATGGTGAGAAGGTAGTAAAGGAACCTCATGATGAGAACAAAAGAAATGTTAATCATGATTCCATAGATGCTAATGTTGGATCGAAGAATCACCACATTCCAAAAATCGATATGAGGAAGTTTGATGGCAAGGATCCCGCCACATGGATATTACAGATGGAGCAATTCTTCGATCTCAATAATGTGCAAAACACACAAAAGGTACGTATGGCAACTTTATATTTGGAACCAAATCAGTTTGTATGGTATCAATGGCTTTGTTCTCGTAAACAATTTATCACTTGGGCAATTTTTACGGAAGAATTGATAGCACATTATGAGGATACAAAAAGCAACACTTTTTTTAGCCAATTGATAAGTCTCAAACAAAAGGGTTCAATAATGGAGCACATTGAGGAGTTCCAAAAATTGAACATAAGGGTAAAAGATATTCCAGAGGAGCATAGGATTGATGTGTTCATAGGGTCTTTAAAGGATAATATCCAACATGATGTGCGCCTTTGGGAACCTGATTCATTAGAGAAGGCATTCAGGTTAGCAAGAAAAATGGAAAGCAAAATTATGGCAACTAGGAAGCATACCATTCACAACTATAAAGATGGAAGTGTTGTTGCCCATAGTCTTCCACAACCTACAAGGTTGACACCACAACAATTGGAAGAAAAAAGAGCAAAAGGGCTTTGTTACAATTGTGATAGCAAATACACAAAAGGTCATAAGTGTGCTGAGAAGAAATTATTCTACATAGATTGTGAAGAGGAAGAAGAAAAGGAGCAAGAAAGGTCAAAAGAAGAGGATATATTCCAGGAACAAAGCCTAGATGAAGAACAAATAAATCTGACCATATCTTGTAATGCATTGGCGGGAATTACCACTCCTCAAACCATCAAGATAGAAGGACAAATCAAGAAGAAAAAGGTGATAGTGTTGATTGATTCAGGAAGCACCCACAATTTTATTCATTGTAGGGTAGCAAAAGAATTGAATTGCTTCCTATATCCAGCACCAGAGTGTCAAGTGATGATTGCAAATGGAGGAACAATAAATTGCTCTGGAAAGTGCCATAATATCAAGCTATCCATGGGAGAATATGTATTGACTAGCCCAATGCTTTCCATTCCAATGGGAGGTGCTGATGTTGTACTAGGAGTCCAATGGCTACAATCCTTGGGTACAATAGCTTTTAATTTTCAAGAACTTTTCATGAAATTTTCTGTGGAAGGAAAGGAAGTTGAATTAAGGGGTATTGCAGGGAAACCAGGAAAGATAATCAGCTCTAATGGTATGACAAAGCTTCTAAAAAAGGAGCAAAGGGGTGTAATTGCACAATTATGTTCGCTAGATGTTTCCACATTAGAATCATCTATTTCTCCAGATCTCCAAAAAGTCCTGGACAATCATTCCAAGGTATTTGAGACTCCCAAAGGTCTCCCACCTATGCGTGATCATGATCATGCTATTCATCTGATTCCAGGAAGTGTTCCTCCAAACATCAGGCCGTACAGATATCCCTATGTCCAAAAAAGTGAAATTGAACGTATGGTTGCAGAAATGCTAGAGGCTGGTATAATTCAACCAAGTCAAAGTTCTTTCTCTGCTCCAGTAGTATTGGTGCACAAGAAGGATGGATCATGGCGCATGTGTCCAGATTATAGGGAGCTCAACAAGCTCACTATTAAAGATAAGTTCCCCATTCCTGTCATTGATGAATTACTGGATGAATTGCATGGATCAATTTACTTCACCAAGTTGGATCTTCGTTCAGGATATCATCAAATCAGAATGAAGATTGAAGACATTCCGAAAACGGCATTTAGAACTCATGAGGGTCATTATGAATTTTTGGTCATGCCTTTTGGCCTTACCAATGCACCTTCAACATTTCAAGGTTTGATGAATTCAATTTTCAAACCATTCCTTAGAAAATTTGTGTTAGTATTTTTTGATGATATACTTATCTACAGCAAGTCTTGGAAGGATCATGTTGAACATGTTGACAGGGTGCTACAACTATTGGAAGAGAAACAATTATATGCCAAAAGATCCAAATGTTTCTTTGGAGTCCAGGAGGTGGAATATTTGGGTCATATTGTATCTCATGAAGGAGTTAAGGTAGACCCTACCAAAATTAAAGCCATTAAGGAATGGAAAATCCCCACATCCATAAAGCATTTGCGCGGATTTCTTGGGTTGACAGGGTATTATCGCAAGTTTGTTAAGAATTATGGGAGAATAGCAGCACCTCTAACAACATTATTGAAGAAAGATGCATTTTCATGGACTCCGGAAGCAACAAAGGCCTTTGAACATCTTAAAGAGGCAATGTGCCAAGCACCGGTCTTAGCTACACCGGACTTCACAAAAACCTTTATTGTGGAATGTGATGCTTCAGGAAATGGAATTGGTGCTGTTCTAATGCAAGATGAAAGACCCATTGCTTTTGAAAGTCGTCCAATCAAGGGAAAGTTTCTAAGAAAAGCTATTTATGAGAAGGAAATGTTGGCAATACTCCATGCACTTAAGAAATGGCGACCCTACCTAATGGGAAGACACTTCAAGGTAAAAACAGATCATGATAGCCTTAAATACTTTTTAGAACAAAGATTATCCTCTGAAGAGCAACAAAAGTGGGTCACAAAGATGTTGGGTTATGACTTTGAAATCATCTACAAAAAGGGAAGCAAAATGTGGTGGCAGATGCACTCTCAAGAAAGGATGAGGATGTGGAAGCATTGTTGTGCGCTATTTCTATCATCCAACCAGATTGGATAAATGAAGCAAGGGAGGAATGGAAGAATGACGAAGAAGTGTGGGCACTTATTCGAAAGCTACAACAAGATTCCAGTACGTCTGATACATTTAGCTGGAAAAATGATTCGTTATGGTACAAAGATCGCTTATACCTCTGTAAGAATTCCCAGCTAAAACAAAAGATTCTTATGGAATTGCACACTTCTCCCTTAGGAGGGCACTCAGGATTTTTAAAAACTTACCACAGGGTTAAGAAGGAATTTTTTTGGGATGGCCTTAAATCAGATATTCAAAAGTTTGTGGCAGAATGTTTGGTTTGCCAGCAAAATAAAGTTGAAACAATTAAGACACGGGGTCTATTACAACCTTTATCCATTCCAAGCCAACGTTGGGAGGAGGTATCAATGGATTTTATCACAGGTTTACCCAAGTCTGAGGGAAAGAGTGTCATCATGGTGGTAGTTGACAGACTTACCAAGTATGCACACTTTTGTGCATTATCACATCCATTTAAAGCCAGTACAGTTTCTACTGCATTTATGGAAACAATTCAAAAGCTACATGGAAACCCAAAGATTATTGTAAGTGACAGAGATCCCATTTTCACTGGAAATTTTTGGACATAATTATTTTCTTGTCTTGGTACTCAGTTAGCTCATAGCTCATCTTATCATCCTCAATCTGATGGGCAAACTGAGATAGTAAACAAATGTTTGGAAGGATATCTTCGTTGCTTTGTATCTGATAAACAGACACAATGGGTCAAATGGTTGCCTCTGGCTGAATGGTGGTATAACACTTCCTTTCATACAGCAACAAAAATGACCCCATTTATGGCACTTTATGGGTATCAACCACCATCCATCACATCATATTTAAGAGAAAATTCTAAGGTTCAGGCAGTGGAACATCACATCGAACATCAACAACAAGTCCTCCAACTCTTAAAGGATAACCTTGTGTTGGCACAGAATAGAATGAAACAACAGGCAGATCAGCATCGCAGTGAAAGAAGTTTTGATGTAGGTGATTGGGTATTCCTACGGCTACAACCATATAAGCAAATGTCCCTCAAGCAAGCTAAGAAGGATAATAAATTATCACCAAAGTATTATGGTCCGTACAAGGTGTTGCAAAAGATTGGTACTATGGCATACAAATTGGAGCTTCCTGCAGCTTCTCGATTGCACCCAGTTTTCCATGTTTCATGCTTAAAGAAGGTTATAGGTGACAAGCTCCCAGTTCAAACAATATTGCCAGAACTTGACGAAGAAGGAAAAATTATATTGGAACCGGAAGCAGTTATAGAAACAAGAACTCGACAGCTACGAAATCGATCAATTTCAGAGTACCTTATCAAGTGGAAGAACTTATCCACTGAAGATTCCACATGGGAGGACGAGAATTTTATGCAGAAGTATCCTGAACTACTCAAGCGTTGAGGACAACACTTTTTTGAAGGAGAGGGGCATGTTGGGTCCCTATAATACTAGTGATTACCCCATTACTATTGTAGTTATACCCCTTATTTATATTGATGTACCCATGTAGTGCCCATATTGTTACTATTGTGCCACATAGAAGCCCACTATTGTTATTGTTGTGCCCTACAATATTATTGTTATGTAGGCTTTGATTGTATTGGGACCACTTAGACTCCTATATATAGAAATGAGGTATTTTCATTTGTATCATCCAAGAATTGTTCATTTATGTAATGTAAAGGAGGTTGCCCCCTCGAAGAGGCTGAATTCTAAGGCGTGGATCTCTCTTTTCTATCTTTTTGTGAGCTGGTTTCATAACAGTTTGATGCAGCAATTGAGAATGCAGTACTATCCTTGAAAAGAGAAAAGCTAGTTATGGTAAAAAATCAAAATTTGACTATATAAACGAGCAGTTTTAGCACAAAGTTCATGCTCGTTAAAAAAATAAACGCAAGATCCGAGCAGTTTTAACGCGGACCTCATGCTCGTTAAAAAATAAACATAAGCAATGAGCAAGATTTTCCTCCAGTGTTTAAGCTCATTTTAAAATAAAAAATGAACCTACTCGGTAAATAACCACCGTGAATGTAGTATCATCAGCCATTAAAGCCTTGGTCATGTTTGCACCTGTCACCTCCACTTTTCATTTGGCCGATCATTCACCTCCATATGATTGTTTACCCATTTTGAGGAACAGCTGTGAAGAGTGATTTCACCTAGCCATCCTTGTGACACTGCCGTGATTGGAAAATTCCAACCTGTACCTGGAATCAGCTGCTATCCCTGTTCATCACTCGTTCCTCAAAAGACGAGTCTTCTTTAAGCTCTTTTCAACTGACTCGTAAAATATGAAAAGATTGCTGAGTTTTGGCCTTCCAGCTCGTTAAAGCGACCGGAAGAGCTATCCCTCCTCTAGATTTTAATCTTTTTGGACCTGAGGGATTATTACACAAAAAGATCGAGCGCTTGTTTTATTCGGCTCGTTAAAACTATCGAAAACTCATCCCTTCTGTATTGTTTTATACTTTTTCAGACTTAAGGGATTAGATGACGAAAAAGTAATTTTGGAGTTGACTTTATGTACCTTTTCAGACTCTCTAAAAATGAAAAGGACCGAGTTATCCTTGTCATTAGACTCGTTAAAATCATTAAATAGTGACAAACTTGTCTTTAGACGAGAACGAGTTTCACTATCGCTAGGCTCGTTAAAACATAGCGATGGGCTTGCCCGAAGGGCAGGTTATAGAACAAGCATATGTTATCCTCCTCAAGCTTGACAAAAATAAAGAGGTACTGGTCAGCAATGACTGGGGAAAAATTGGGAGAAACTAAAGAAAACTTTGATGGTAGCAAGTCGCTCTTGAACATGACACTTTTCCTCCGTAACACAGTCGGGTTGGGTTGTTTCATTCACCGGTCACATCACCATGGTCTCGCCATACCATCCATATTTTGGGTAATGCTACCGATCCATCGCATCAGTGTCGCCATATGTTCAAGAGAAGTCGTTCAGAAAGAGTCAACCGTGTCCCATCCACTGCCATACATTATCCTTCATCCATTCATGATCGCCACCCTGAATCATATGTCACAGATCGTTTTCACCTCCATTAAAATCATTAGCTCCATTCCGTGTCACTGGTGTGGGATTCATTAAGGCCCTCCTGTGACGGATCGCTTCTTGTCGACATCAGCTCATTATCCAAGAAGTTGATCTAGGAACAACCCCTTCAGTACTTTGAAGCTTGCATGCCTCAATGGCAAGTTTCTCACTTCTGGCGACAGGTATACATCAATGACCTTCGACCGAAAGATTTTTGCGTGGTGTTCGACGCCAAGTCCTTTATTCACACCACGTGAATTGTACTACAGTACCTTGAGGGTCATTATCATTATCGGTGATTCCTCTCGCGCTTGTTAACGGTTTACATCATTGACCGGTAATCAAGCGATGTCTTTCCATGTTCGACTTCGGAACAATTCTCACATGGATCGACTTGTACTTAGAGTGAAGATCGAACGAGTTTGAAGACCCCAGATCTAGTTTCATCCATCCGGGCTGCGATATATATTCAGGAAAGATAAAGACATTGACATGTACATCATTGCAGCAGATAATCATCCTACTCAAAGGATGATAATTTCATCAAAATTATCAGTCTATCATCAGACGATTGTCTGTTCTATGTACATAAAATGTATTTATAAAGTTGAGCATGGGAATTCCCGCCTCAGCTAGATCATGAAAGCAGTATGAAAAATAATGTATTGTATTGTATTGTATTACAGGTCTCCTCCCAGCATTGGATGAACTTCGGATCCCCCTGATAAAGCATTTCGCCCGATAAACAGCCTCATACTTTAGGGGGAAACTGTTATAGACATTTTTGTGCCTTACAGCATTGAGCATGAAATGTCCATAATCTAAGGGATCCAAAGTCCCTAAACATGTTGTTCCTACCCATAGAGGAACAAGGCTAACAAACCACAGCAATTCACAAAAGTTCTCCACCTGAAACTGCTCAAAAACAAGTCAATTCAGGATCATGTCAACTGCTCCATTGACCATCTGCGTTGAATGTCAGTGGCTCCACTGTCTACCTGCGTTGAATGTCAACTCCAACACTAGCTACCTGCGCTGAGCGAGTTTGGACAAGTGGCAGACTCATTCCTCAAGGTGTCAATGCTCAGGAAGCTTCCAAAATGACACTTGCCTCAGGGAATTCGACTGGTGATGAGTAAGAGGTTCCAAATCTACAAGTGGAAGCAAGGACCTCCAAGTGGACTCAAGAACTGAGAGAGGGAGAGGACACTAGTCAGATCTCAAGCTGACTCATCCTCTCTCCAAACATCTATATATGGATCTCTCCTCCATGAGATCTAGAGGCTGGAATTTTGTTATTGCAAAGAATTACTGTTGGTTTGAGACTGGAATCATTGGGTGCTTAATGCTTTGAAGGGGCTGAAGATAGGAATTCCAATCGCTGGGAAGGAGATGCTGGATTGGAGCCCTCTGGGTTGTATCTCTTCCTGAACCTTGTTATTCATCAATAAAGCTATCTTGGTTTCTCCTATATGCTGATGTATTTTGATGTATGAATGTATTAGTGTATTTGGTTTATTTCTAATCCTAAATCAGTTATGAATGTGAATATCTGTCTTTGCGTAGTGTTCTTCTCTTGTCTCAAGTAGCTGTTCTCTTGTCGCAAGTAGCTGTTCTCTTGTGATCTTGCAGGAAGTTGTAGCTGGATAAGCAAGAAGGCAAGTAGCTGTGAACACCCAAAGAGAAGGGAGATTGGATCGAGGGACAAACGGAAGACACCGGTAAGTCTTTGATCTCTCTTCTTTCATATTTCATAAAGGAAGAAACCAGTGTAGCTGTACTCGTTTGTTGCTAAGGCACTGTCACACCTTAGGTGGATAGGATCGTCCTGCATAGGCATTTTTCCCCACAACATGTATGTCTAAGTCAATGTTCATCTCTTGTATAGTCTTTTATAAAATATGGTTTTGTATAAAGGTTGGGTATGTTTAAGTAGAGTTTACGCTTGTGTTCAAAGTTTGTCGACTGTTGCAACAATTCAACTACAATCACAAACAACAAGCACATTTCAAGTACACATTGTATTCATTTGGTTTTTATTTATTTATTATTATGTGCTTACATGTGTGTTTGTAGGCAAAGGTAAGTTAAAGAGTTGCTTTTATTTGTTTTTCTTTGGGATTGTGTTTCTTTGGGAAATTTTCATGTAGGTAGAAGAAGACTCAAGGACAACATCAAGCGAGCATTCAAGAGTTGAAGTATCAAATGAAAGGAAGCATTGCAGCAGGACATCCTTTGAAGACATGAAAACCATCTATATATTGTGAAGAAGTGTCAAGGCCAAGAGTCATCATTGTAAAGTTGTAAAAGAGTCATTTGTAAAAGTGTTAGTAAAAGAGTCAATCTGCCTAGAGTAAAAAAGGCATTGTTGGGAGGTACAGGAGTCCATGTTGGGATGATGTCATGGTTGGGTTGTAGGTCATAGTGTTCGCTCAAAACCAATGTAAATCATATTGTATCTTGGATCATTGTCCCTGGTACGTGAATCCATACTCTTGTCTCATTTTAGTCATTATAGGGTGGTAGGGAGGTGCTAGGAAGGTGCATGAAGTCGCCTACAGGTTGGACCTGTGAACACTTCAGGGTGGTAGGTCAGTCTAGGGTGTTGGGGTATCCATTCAGTTGATTACTAAAGAAAACAAGGCATTGGGGCGTCCTTCTAGTGGGAGCTGGAGAAGAATTCTTTTCTAGAATTCTAGGAAGTTGTTGATTTCATTTTAGTTGGGGCTAAAGATTAAAGAATTACTTAGAAAAGCGTTCGGTGGTTTTTGACCCGGAGGGGGTTTTCCACCTAAAGTTCTTGTGCCTATTATGTTCTATTGTTTACAGTTTTTACTACATAAACATTAATAATAATTGAAGATTAACTAATGATCTAAAAGATTTTAAAAGTGCTAATTGCTAAGGAATACTGATTCACCCCCCCTCTCAATATTTCCAACAGTTCAGGGGAGGATACCTCGTCTTCAAGATCAACTAGATTAGCACGATACATGTATACTCATAATCACACCGGCATATAACATCAGTTTAACCACTATCCAGTTATCAATTCCTGATCATACCAACCATAAACCATGACCTCATGCATGACGACTAAAGACATATCAATGTATGCATAACAATACATAAGTACTGACATGCATAACTAATGCATAACCTACATACATTCATGACGACCACATCCAACAACGCACCATCCATTTTCACATGGTGACACCATTGCGACCATGGCCACCACCATGTATGCAAAACAAGTACATAGACCACAAGAATAGAGAACACATATATGCAACCAACATGAATGCATGAGAAACATACTACCCATCTAGTCCAAGGGGTGAACTTGGTTCTTACCACTCTGTAACACCCTCCTCACACATTTACCCAAGTTAACTAGTCAAATGGGGTAAACATGTGACGAGAGGCTACTATGATGTGATTCAATTCCCCATGCATAGTTAAGGAAGTGGAAATGACAAAACCAAACCAATTTGACCTTCCACACATGCTACAAAAAATTCATGAGCCAGCCAACCCTTCTAGGTGACCAACGCCTGAGACAACTTGAAATTTCATTGATCTGGACCCCCATCTGCTCCCATGACAAGCCATGCATGCGACTGATGCCTTCCAGTTGCTCCCATAGCAAGGGCATGCCAGTGACTGTGGAATTTTTTAGCTAGTTTTGAGACAGTGACCTAGGATTCTATGCCACTTTTCAAGGCCAAGAGTCAGACCACTGCCCAAAACTTCATGAAACTTTTAGAAATGATAAATAACAATGGAAAAAAAGTACTAATGCAAACACTTGATCAATTAATTGACTGGACGCCTACATTCCATGATAGGCATTTCATCAAACATGTCACAAATATGCAATTTACAGGTCATAACATTAGATTTGAGCATAGGGATCTCATACTTATCTGAGATTAGTAAAGAAGCATTGTTGCCATATCACAATAGTTGTTAGGTCATGTATTCATTGTTCATTCATGTACAAATCAAAACATGATGAGAGCCATACATCAAGTCTGTCACAAAACATACTCATAACCAACATATAACCAACATAAATAAAAAGGATATAACAACCATAAGAATCACATATAAGTCGATGCTTTTACACATGAAATATCAAAGAGAAGAGCTCTTATTAATGAATGAAAAATCCAACCAGGTTTGGGACTTCCATGAACCACCTGGCCATAGATTAGCTGAACCAAATATTTCTTTTAGCTAATCACCCCTTTGCCATATTCCAAGCATGAATGTGGGACTCAAAACCAAACCAAATCCATTTTCCTCGGGATTTACTGCAATCCCCACAGGATCACTATGCTTTACTGCATATCCCACAATACAACGGTTGAGGATTCCTAGGCCTAATCAAGACTCCACCCTCCAGGATTTACCGTATATCTCATCATTCACCAGTCAAGGATTCCTAGGCTTGATCGAGGGCACACACTAATAGGATTTACTGTCTATACCACCATTCATCGGTCGAGGATTCTTAGGCTTCCCGAGGCACACAAAATCCATATTTAGCGCAATCCTAGTCCGATCCAAGGATTCCTAAGCCTTTTGTTCTTTCTTTCAGAGACCACCTCACTCAATTTCAAAACCATACAACAATCCAACTTAACAAAATAAAAGAGAACCCATCACACCATGGCTATCTAGAAATGACAAGGCAAGGTTGAAGAACACTGTCACACCTAGAAAAACCCATGTCAATGATAGCAAGGGAGCCAAATACACATATGCATGTATCATGCATGGCAAAGCTAGCAAGGAAATCACACATGCAAATGGATACTTGTAAATAAATTCATTGTATCTGCTAGATGTTGCTCTTCCTTGCTGCTTTTCCTTCTTTGTCCTTCCTTTTCTTTCCTTGATCCAATACTAAAGTGCTCCAAGAATGCTCTAAGTGTCCAAGTGTTTGTGTGAGAGAAAGAGAATAGAGAGAGCTCTAAAACTGAACTGACAAAAAGGTACCAAATGATCCTCAAAAGCATTTTTATTAATGAGGCCTCTAATTTCTTCATTTTCCCATTTTTTTCTTCATTTCCTCATATGCAACATGTGACCTTTCACCTTCCTTTTCTCCTAATTTTCATTATTTTCATAAATAAAATGCCAATTAATGCCACTTGCCTTTCCAAAGCCTTTGTAATTGCATTTTCCAATTTTCTTAGCCATAATAAACCAAATGAACACCCACACTCGGATGTTTTTCCCAACATTCAACTTGGAATATGTGTCCCCTGACCTTGGTTAATATTTTTTCTTTCTTAACTTTATTACATGGAATTTTGACTAGGGTTGTTATAACATGATATACGATAAAGCCTAGAGGGTTGGGGCTAGGAATCCTCAACCAATGAATGGTGGGATATATGGTAAATCCTAGAGGTGGAGAAAGAAAAATTACTCACTATTTAGGTGGAGAGATCCAGAAGCATCCATGCTTGTTTAGGGCCTAGTGTTCCGATGGGATTGGGGTAAAGCAATATGGAACGGGGGTGATTAGATGAAAGAAAGATTTGATTCGACCCAATCTATGGTCGCGTGATTCGTGGAAGTCCCTAACTTAGTTGGCTTATGCATACATTAATAAGAACTCCTTTTCCTTTGATATTTCATGTGTAAATGTACTTTCTAATATGTGGTTTTTATGGTTGTTATGGTGATTATAATGCAATTATTGTGATAAGGCATCAATTCTTCTTAACAATTCTCAAATAAGTATGAGACCCCTATATTCAGATTTGTGGTTATAAACTGTAGATTGCATGTTTTTGATATGTTTGACGAAATTCCTTTCATGGCTAGGCCTTGTCAGGTCAGGTCCTTGTTTAAGCTTTGCAGTGTGAAAATTTGAGAATCCCACCTTAATCAAATACTGCAGCAGCTGCTTAAACTTCTCCTATTTATTAATTACTAAAAAAAAATATCTACGTCTTCCTACAACAATTATCGAAGCTAATACAACTGTAGTCTTCACTTAATTAATTAATTTTCCCAAAACAAGAACAAAACAATAGAGAAATATACACACAAGTGACACAATATTTTTTGGAAAAAAGTCCCTGGAAAAACCCAATGTGGGAAAACTGATGCAACAACTCTGAGGGTTTTATATTATTAAGAAGTAGTTTCTGAATACAACTCTGGATGCCCTTCCAACAATCTAGTTACAAAGAAAATAAACTGGCAGAAAAACTTAGTGAGATTACCTCACTCTACTCGGCAAGTCTCGGTTGTTCCTGCAGTTGAATTAACTATCCTCGACTATCTCTGTGCTGGCCCTACGTCAATCTCAAAGGGCTTTGTATCAGCTCAAATGGGAATTTTTTTTCCTCTGGAATAGTTTCCATCCCTCCCGGCTCAGAAATTTCATCTCCCTCAGCAAACTTGGACTTCTGTGTTGAAGATTGCACAACTTCTGCGTGAGCCCTCCTGGGTCAGCATCAAGCTCTGCATGGGTCCTTCAGGCCTAGCGTCAACCCCTCCTGGGTCTACGCTGCCTCCTCCTAGTGTCTCTCTACCTCTCTACTATTTATCTTGGGTCCTGGAGAAGACACTCCAACCCAACTATCCCTACCCCTCACTACAACAACCCACTATCGAAAATCTCTCGGCAGTTCCTCTGCTCTACTTCAGAAAATCGAACTTCTGAACTCTCTGTGTGTCTTTCCAAGTGACCCTCAACCCTCCTTAAATAATCTCCTTGTTCACATTCAATGACCCATATTAGAAGCTAATCAATGGCTAAGATCATTTCTGCTTGATTATCCTCTTCTTTTAGAAGTTACACCCACAATTAGATGAACACCCTTTAATTATTTTATTTTCTTAAGTTTAGACTTAGGGTCCATTTAAAAATAATCAATTATTTTAATAAAACTGTTTCTGGGTGGAATTTCCAAAAACTCTTTCTGGGATCTTTGGAATACATGTGCCTAAGCCTCCCTGCAAAATTTGAGACTTATATCACATTTGATGCTACCAGAAATCAACACTCCCTATTACCGAGGAATGTGCTCTAACAATGCACCCTGCTGGAGCATCACTCTGTTCTGTAACGTCTCCTTCTGCGCTGTTGATGTCTGACATGTTGTCCACCAACCACTGTGTAAATGTTTCATTTGTACTATTACTAACCCTGCCATTGTCAACACTACATTTGTACTGCAACTTCATATGTATTTCTGCATCCATGTTGCTGTTGGCACTGCCACTACCAGCTACCACTACACTGCAAATTGTGGCTGCTACTCCATCAACAATGGAAAAAAATCCCAAATTACTGAACTAACTATGTTCAGTATGATACCATGTGAATGCTAGAGCTTGACTACTGCTAGTCTCTGTGTTGACCCTCTGAATCTACTGCGTTGTTGCTAACCTCTGCTCTATGTCATCTGCACTGCTGCCAACTCTACTTTGTGATGTTTAGTCTCTAGCACTCCTAGCCATTACAACTGTCTCTTGGACACTTCTCGGTACCATCTGACACTAGTCCATCCTGCTACCACAAAATTGGGCTCCCGTAGTAAAGTATCAATCCAAGAGGTGAGCTCCTCAAGGAGCCTACCCATTTGTAGCTCTTTTGAACTATAACTCTAAATCAACCCACCTCCCTCCTAGAGGTATCTTAGTTGTCGTGGAAAACTCCTCCTCTTCGATCTTCATGGGTGCAGACTTCGGATCGTGCTTCTCATCTTTATCCTTATTCCTGAGATAATACTGTGTAGCGTAGTGACCCATCTCACTATACTTGAAGCACTTTATCTTCAAGATGTCCTTCTTACGTCTCCACTGCTCTTGTTTCCCCTTCGATGCAAGAGTTTCATTATCGTCCTGCTCCTTGGGCTTCGACCTACTGCTACTACTTCCTCAAAGCTTGCACTTGACCAATTCTCTCCTCAGCTCCTCTTTCTTGAGAGCTGCCCACATCTCATCCCAATTTGGCAAAGTCGCCCTACCCAGGATACTCTGGACAAATACTTGCCACTCATCTGAGATAGAATTGAGGGCCAGCATAACAATATCTGAGTCTTGAGGTGTGGACCCCATAGCAGATAACTCATCATGGGTCTCCGAAAGCTTTGTGAGGAATGGATCCACATGCTCCCCCTTCTATATCTGAGAAGATCTCAGCTTCTGCTCCACGTACATCTTCCACTGCTTGGAAGATCCCTGATACAACATAGACAATGTGTCCCACATCTCCTTAGCAGTCCCTTTGCTAGCAATGTGACAGACAACATGATCCTTCACTCCATCGAGGATCATTCTCTTTTCCTTCGCCATTTCAGCTCAATAATTATTCAATGGATTAGCATTTGTAGGCACAACCACCATGCTTTCAACATATGTCTTGAGGGCATGCTCATCTAGAACGAATGACATTCTAGCTTTCCAGATGACATAGTTGGATGCTTTGTCCAACCTATCTTGATCCCTCAAACCACTGGTTGTCAACTCTACCACAAATGTCGAAAATATCCTCTCTCGCTCTCACTGTTGCCACTCAGCCAATAAGAAATCAAACTTCTTGGTGGGAAGTCTTACTAAGAAAGAAATTCCCTCAATCGTGCTTCTTCCTTCTCTTCTGACGTCTTTCTGCCAAGCAAAATGGTCTGCAGAAAAGACTTCGTCCCACCAGCTTCTCCTCATGCTGAGGCTTCATCATTGCTCCCTCTGCCCTGACAAACTTTCGAATTGGGAGTCCTTCCTCTCTATCGACTCACTCAAAGAAAGACTTCCTTGAAAATCAACCTCCAACTAGGACTGCGCAAATCCTTTGGGGTTTCGAGCTGATGCCTCCTACAGATTTTTTGATCTCCCTCTTCTACTCAGCGTTGGGTTCTCTGGCACTATTCTTCTTTCTTTACCTGCACTGCTCTGATACCATGTGAAAATTCGAGAATCCCACCTAAATCAACTACTGCAATAACCAATTAAACTTATCCTATTTGTTAATTACTGAAACAAATTATCTACTGCTTCCTACAACAAATATCGGAGCTAATACAACCTTAACCTTCACTTAATTAATTAATTTTCCCAAAACAAGAACATAACAATAGAGAAATATACACACAAGTGACACAGTAAATTTTTGACAAATGTCCTCAGAAAAACCCAATGTGGGAAAAATGGTGTAGTAGCTCTGAGGGTTTTATATTATTAAGAAGTAGTTTTTGATTACAACTCTAAATGCCCTTCCGACAATCTAGTTATAGAGAAAATAAACTAGTAAAAAAAATTAGTGAGATTACCTCACTCTACCCGGCAAGTCCCGTTGTTCTGGCAGCTGAACTAACTCTCCCTAGCTATCTCTGCGCTAGCCCTACGTAGGCCTTGTGTCAGCCTCAAAGGGCTCTTTGTCAGCTCAACTAGGAAATGTATACCCTTTGGAGAATTTTCGAGCCCTCCTAGCTCAAAAATGTCAGCTCCCTCAGCAAACTCGGACTTTTGTGCTGAAGACTGCACAACTTCTGTGTGAGCCCTCCTAGCTCAGTGTCAAGCTTCGTGTGGGCCCTTTTGGCCCAGCATCAACCCCTCCTGGGTCTGCGCTACCTCCTCCTGGTGTCTCTCTACCTCTCTGCTATGTATCCTAGGTCCTGGAGAAGATTCTCCAACCCAACTATCCCTGCCCCTCACTGCAATAGCCCACTATAAAATATCTCTCGATAACTCCTCTTCTCTGCTTCAGAAAATCAAACTTCTGAACTCTCTGTGTTTCTTTCCAAGTGATCCTCAAGCCTCCTTAAATAATCTCCTCATTGACATTCAACGACCCAGATTATAATTTAATCAATGGCTACGATCATTTTTGCTTGATCCTTGTCTTCTTCTAGAAGTTACACCCATAGTTAGATTAACACCCTTTAATTATTTTATTTTCGTAAGTTTAGACTTAGAGTCCATTTAAACATAATTAATTATTTTAATAAAATTGTTTCTGGGTGGAATTTTCCCAAAATCTTTTTGTGTTCTTTGGAATACATGTGCCTAAGTCTCCTTGCAAAATTTTAGACTTATATCGCATTCGTTGCTACCATAAATCAACATGCAATAGAGGCCTTGTCATCATATTATTTATTATTTCTGGAAGTTTCATGAAGTTATGTGCAAAGGATTGAGACATATCCCTTAAAAATGGCACGAAATTCAGGGTCGTTCGCTCAGAACTGCCTAAATAAGGCCACAGTTGCACGCATGCCTTGATGTGGGAGTGATTGGAGGGTCTCAATCACATGCATGGATTGTCATGGGAGCAACTGGGGATCTAACTTAGAAAAATGATAAGTTGTCTTAGGGGTTGGAAACCTAGAAAGCTTGTGTAGTATACCTAGGGGGGATAATATGGGGTACAAAGGGAGGTACTCAAGGGAATAATGTAATAATAGGATGGGCCATAGTAATAAATAAGGTAGTTAACCCATATCATGTAAGGGACCACAAGTAGTTAGAAATAATGTAATAAGCCCATGGTATTAGATAGATGGTATTGAGGGAACCATGGTAATGACCCATTGTATTGTATGTATGAGGCCTATATAGAGGCTAGAGACTCCCCATTGAGAGATGTCAAGGAATATTGTATGAACAAGCATATGTCTTATGGAGTGTTCTCCTTCCTTAAGGAGTGAATGTATGGCGTTGCCCTACCTTAAGGGTTTTGATCAATAAAGTGAAGCATTTCTATCTATTTAGATCTTTTTAATTTTTATGATTATTTATAGTTATTGGGTTTATTTGCATTGTCTTATATTTTCATATCAGATCTATAACAAGTGGTATCATAGCACTTTCTTGGGCAAAGTGGAGAATTTTTTATTTTTGTAGGAATTTTTTGGGGCTACGAGTTTGCAGATCAGATATATACATTTTGGTGCAAAATATGTAGAATCTAATTGTAGATCTGAGTTTTTAGCAAAAAAATACCCAATTTGAAAAAAAAAATCGGTCGAATCGGAGTCCAGATGAGGGAGATATTACTGATTTAAAAATTAGTTGGGTTGTAGACATTTTTCGGGGCGGATAGTTTACGGAGCAGATCTATACATTTTGGTACAAAATCTGTAGAATCTAATTATAGATCTGGATTTTTTGACAAAAAATACTTAATTTAGAAAAAAAAATCAGTTGAATCAGAGTCCGGATGTGGGAGATATCGCTAATTTAAAATCATCTCTTTTTTTAGAAATTTTTTGTGACGGCGAGACAGTTGCGTCGCGGATTTGAAATTCCAGTGCCTAGATCGGGATTTTTACCACATGGGAAGATGCAGAATGGTTGTTCCATTTCCAAAAATAAGTCATAATAGGGATCCTTAGCAATATTGACGGAATTGTGGCCATTTCAAATTTTCGCCAAGTAAGCGATTATTTTACAAACCCTTTTCATGGCTTATAACAATAAGTTTTTTAAAGGACAAGATGATTGGACTTCTATTGAAAATTTTATAGCATATCATAAGTTGGATCGTCCGGGGTGTTGGAAGGACAAAATAGGGTCTTATTTGAGAAATGACGTCGCTATATGGTGGCAATCACTTGACAGTGAGTTTCTGAAGTTATGTAGCGCTAATGTAATAGAAGAACTACTTTTGGACGAATGGTCTCATACTAGAAAGGAGAAAACCACAAAACCTAGCAAAGATATTATTTGTACAGGAAATAAGGAAACCAAGAAACCTAAAGAGTTATTTTCTGCTAGTATCTCCTTATTGCAGGTTCATGGATTGATTTAGAAGGAGAAGATTGTTGTGTCTATAAATACTAGTTGCAAGAAAAATCTTGTAAGTGATAATTTCGCAAAAAGATTGCATGTTCCAGCAAAACACATTAAAACCGCACATATTGATAATGAGGATGTTCAAGTTTATAAATATTTGAAGATTTCTATGGACAAGTATGTATTGCATTCTAATTTTTATGCTTCAGATATGGCTAATGTGGATGTTGTTTTGGGATACCCTTGGATGGAATTGGTGGGTACTATCAATATTAATGTGCAAAGCAATTCCTGAAGCTCTGGTATAAAAAGAAGAAAATTACATTACAAAATATTTCCATCAATAAACAAGTAGAGTCCACGGAGGCTGAAGCAGAAGATGTTCTAGGGACTGACATATCAGATGATGAACCACTGATGGTCGACAACCAAACACAAACGTCAAACCAGGTACTAGAAAAACAGGTAGAGTCCAAGGAGGTTGAAGCAAAAAATGTTACATCAGATGAAGATTCAGTGGTTGAAGTAATATTGGAAGATAAGAAACAACAGCAGGCACCACAACATGTACCAGATACCAATCAAGCTCCACTAGGTGGTAAATTAAAGAAAGATACACTGTTGGTTAAAACTTCAACATATCACCACCCACATCACCCAACAAAAAAATAACCAACAAGATGGCAACAAATTAGCTACAAAGACAACAGCCCCCGCATGGCATATAGAGGGGCGACGATCCACCTACTATACATCAACACAGAAGAGCTACGAGGATCAACTTCCATCTCAAGCGAGCGAGGCACCAGCTAGATCGAGGGTTCACCTTTCTCTTGGATGGCTAGATGCACATGCATGGTACCAGTGGACTACTCTTTTGAGTAGATCTTATTATTTGTGTTCTTCCCATGTTTCGGGGACAAAACATGTTAAGGGGGGTGGAATGTAGTATACCTAGGGGGATAATATGGGGTACAAAGGGAGGTACCCAAGGGAATAATGTAATAATGGGATGGGCCATAGTAATAAATAAGGTGGTTAACCTGTATCATGTAAGGGACCACAAGTAGTTAGCAATAATGTAATAAGCCCATGGTATTAGATAGATGGTATTGAGGGAACCATGGTAATGACCCATGGTATTGTATGTATGAGGCCTATATAGAGGCTAGAGACTCCCCATTGAGAAATGTCAAGGAATATTGTATGAAACCGGCTCAAAAAAAGATAGAAAAGATAGATCAATGCCCTAGAATTCATCCTCTTCGAGGGGGAAACCTCCTTTACATTACACAAATCAATGATATTTTGATGATTCAAGAGACAAAACCTCCTTTCTATATATAGGAGTCTAAGGAGTCACAATATAACCCAGCCAACCTAACAATAATAATATAAAGGCATAAAAATAACAATAGAGGAATTCTATGGGCCACAGTAATAAAAATATGGGGAAAATAGGGGCACAACAATATTAATAAGGGATACAACTACAATAGTAATGAGGTAATCACTAGTATTATAGGGACCTAACTGTTGTGGGGAAAAATGCCTATGCAGGACGATCCTATCCACCTAAGGTGTGACAGTGCCTTAGCAACAAACAGAGACAGCTATTCTAGTATTCTTCCTTTATGAATTAAGAATGAAGAGAGATAGATGGACTAACCGGTGTCTTCTGTTTGTCCCTCGATCTGGTTTCTCTTCTCTTGGAGAGTTCCCAGCTACTTGCCTTTTCGCTCGCCCATCTTCAAGAGGTTTCTGCAAGATCACAAGAAGAGAACACTACACAAGACATGGATTCATATTTATAACTAGTTCAGGATTAGAAATAAACTAAACATACTAATGCAATCATACATCAAAAATACATCAGTATATAGGAGAAACCAAGATAGCTTTATTGATGAATAACAAGGTTCAGGAAGAGATACAACCCAGAGGGCTCCAATCCATCATCTCCTTCCCAGCAAATGGAATTCCTATCTTCACCCCCTTCAAAGCATTAAGCACCCAATGATTCCAATCTCAAACCAACAACAATTCTTTGCAATAACAAAATTCCAGCCTCTAGATCTCATGGAGGAGAGATCCATATATAGATGTTTGGAGAGAGGATGAGTCAACTTGAGATCTGACTAGTGTCCTCTCCCTCTGTCAGTTCTTGATTCCACTTGGAGGTTCTTGCTTCCACTTGGAGATTTGGAACCTCTTACTCATCACCAGCCGAATTTCCTGAGGCAAGTGTCATTTTGGAAGCTTCCTGGGTTTTGACACCTTGAGAAATGAACTTGCCACATGTCAACTCTCGCTCAGCGCAGGTAGCCAGTGTTGCCTTTGACATTCAGCGCAGGTATCCAGTGTTGGCTTTGACATTCAGCGCAAACAGCTAGTGGAGCCACTGAAATGATCCTGAATTGACTTGTTTTTGAGCAGTTTCTGGTGGAGAACTTCTGTGAATTGTTGTGGTTTGTTAGCCTTGTTCCTCTAGGGGTAGGAACAACATGTTTAGGGACTTTGGATCCCTTAGATTATGGACATTTTATGCTCAATGCTGTAAGGCACAAAAATGTCTATAACAGTTGCCCCCTAAAGTATGAGGCTGTTTATCGGGTGAAATGCTTTATCAGGGGGATCCGAAGTTCATCCAATGCTGGGAGGAGAACTGTAATAAGATACAATACAATACATTATTTTTCATACTGCTTTCATGATCTAGCTGAGGCGGGCATTCCCATGCTCAGCTTTATAAATTCATTTTTCTGTACATAGAACAGACAATCGTCTGATGGTAGACTGATAATTTTGATGAAATTATCATCCTTTGAGTAGGATGATTATCTGCTGCAATGATGTACATGTCAATGTCTTTATCTTTCCTGAATATATATCGCAGCCCGGATGGATGAAACTAGATCCGGGGTCTTCAAACTCGTTCGATCTTCACTCTAAGTACAAGTCGATCCATGTGAGAAATGTTCTGAAGTCGAACATGGAAAGACATCGCTTGATTACCGGTCAATGATGTAAACCGTTAACAAGCGCGAGAGGAATCACCGATAATGATAATGACCCTCAAGGTACTGCAGTAAAATTCACGTGGTGTGAATAAAGGACTTGGCGTCGAACACCACGCAAAATCTTTCGGTCGAAGGTCATTGATGTATACCTGTCGCCGGAAGTGAGAAACTTGCCATTGAGGCATGCAAGTTTCAAAGTACTGAAGGGGTTGTTCCTAGATCAACTTCTCGGATAATGAGCTGATGTCGACAAGAAGCGATCCGTCAAAGGAGGGCCTTAATGAATCCCACATTAGTGACACGGAACGGAGCTAATGATTTTAATGGAGGTGAAAACGATCTGTGACATATGATTCAGGGTGGCGGTCATGAAAGGATGAAGGATAATGTATGGCAGTGGATGGGACACGGTTGACTTTTCTGAATGACTTCTCTTGAACATATGGCGACATTGATGCGATGGATCGGTAGCATTACCCCAAATATGGATGGTATGGCGAGACCATGGATGTGACCGGTGAATGAGACAACCCAACCCGATTGTGGTACGGAGGAAAAGTGTCATGTTCAAGAGCGACTTGCTACCATCAAAGTTTTCTTGAGTTTCTCCCAAATTTTCCCCAGTCATTGCTGACCAGTACCTCTTTATTTTTGTCAAGCTTGAGGAGGATAACATATGCTTGTTCTATAACCTGCCCTTCGGGCAAGCCCATCGCTATGTTTTAACGAGCCTAGCGATAGTGAAACTCGTTCTCGTCTAAAGACAAGTTTGTCACTATTTAATGATTTTAACGAGTCTAACGACAAGGATAACTCGGTCCTTTTCATTTTTAGAGAGTCTGAAAAGGTACATAAAGTTAACTCCAAAAGTCCTTTTTCGTCATCTAATCCATTAAGTCCGAAAAAGTATAAAACAATACAGAAGGGATGAGTTTTCGATAGTTTTAACGAGCCGAATAAAACAAGCGCTCGATCTTTTTGTGCAATAATCCCTCAGGTCCAAAAAGATTAAAATCTAGAGGAGGGATAGCTCTTCCTGTCCCTTTAACGAGCTGGAAGGCCAAGGACTCGGCAATCTTTTCATATTTTACGAGTCAGTTGAAAAGAGCTTAAAGAAGACTCGTCTTTTGAGGAACGAGTGATAAACAGGGTTAGCAGCTGATTCCAGGTACAGGTTGGAATTTTCCAATCACGGCAGTGTCACAAGGATGGCTAGGTGAAATCACTCTTCGCAGCTGTTCCTCAAAATGGGTAAACAATCATATGGAGGTGAACGATCGGCCAAATGAAAAGTGGAGGTGACGGGCAAACACGACCAAGGCTTTAATGGCTGATGATATTACATTCACAGTGGTTATTTACCGGGTAGGTTCATTTTTTATTTTAAAATGAGCTTAAACGCTGGTGGAAACACTTGCTCATTGCTTATGTTTATTTTTTAACGAGCATGAAGTCCGCGTTAAAACTGCTCGGATCTTGCGTTTATTTTTTAACGAGCATGAACTGTGTGCTAAAACTGCTCGATTATACCAGTCATATGATAAGAGTGTCTCATTGAGATTCTATTTTTTATGGAGCTTCATCTCACGAAGCTTTGCCCCGGATCCTTTCGTTACGCAAGTTTGGAAACGACTAATCCTACGAGTTTAAAGGGTTAGACCTACAGGTTTAAAGGGAGGACCTAAAAATTTAAAAAATAAATAGCCGCCCCTTGCTTGCACTCCAAAAGGTTTGCATGCCCCCAGGCATAAAGTACGATTTCAAGGTTACCTCTACTTCATTTCCGTCAAAACATTCGTTTCACCGAGAGAGGCCTACCTCTTTCAGGTTACCCAAAGATTGTCTCGTTAATCTTTCAAACAAAACACTTCCTCGGCAATGTCTACCGAAGTAGACAAAGGTGAGCGACGTAGCCCGCCAACTCACATAACTTTGACAAAAGAATCTTATTCTAGAATAACCCTCTTCCTAGACGGACAGGGTACAGACTAGTCATATTCTCTCGCGGAAACCTACTCTATACCCAAAGTTTCCCTGCCGAAGCAGACCAGGACGCATGCCCCCTGGGTTCCAGTCATATCCTCCCGGATTACTCGTGCTCATTAGGAGGACGGACCGTGGGTTGAGACACTTCTTGCGTGAAGAGACCATTTAGGGATGGTACATGACTATTTGCGATGCGTGATCCGGGAAATGAAAGTTGGTCCAAGAGCTTGACCACTCTTCCTTCGTGCAGAAAACACATTACTCTAAAGAGTGAGGAGACGAGGGCCCCCATGCAATATATATAGTCTCGTCCAAGGAGTAGGTTATAATCCAAGGGTCCTTGAACGACCATCACGTTCATTTGAACGGTCTTCCCTTTCAATGTTATGGGCACATTGGGGAGGATCCCTAAAGGTCGACTGGTTCCTTTATCAAAGCCTGATAGATTTCTCATTTCAGGAAAGAGCGCTGGCGAACGAAGAGCTTTCCAAGCAATAGAGGAAAGGATACTCACAGATGCCCCCTCATCAATGATAGTGCCAGCCATTACCATTCTGTATATTTGAATGATAATTTTGAATGGTATGCTTGCTGGCAACCGGGGTCTGCCTAGTTGGTTCCAGTCGAACGAGACAACTAGGTTGCTTGGTGGTGGGACCGAATAGACGGCCGGGTATGACTCTGACGAAGTTCCTTCCTGCGATAAAGGAATGGGCAAATTGCCCCCTTGTTCGTCGGAGTCTGTGTTGATGAAGAGAATTTGGACGGTGTCGTCTTTATTCTCCTCTGTGATGGTATCATTCAAAGATAGAGCCTCTCAAGGCAAAACCGGGTCAACTGCCGCCTCAACCTTTTGACTTTCGTCAGGCATGGATCCAGACGGTTCATCTTCAATGATAGGTGCTTCGGCTGACCACCTGGGCGGGCCAGCCGGGTTCTCAACTAGTGAAGGACTTGGCAGGAGTTTTTGATATCCAGGAGGAAGTTGCGCTCGTAAAATTGGGCGATCTTCCAGAACTCTTTTAGCCTCGTCTAAGAAGGGACAACGATGGATGGCATGGTCGCCTTCACACAGTTTGCAGGGAAATCTAGCTTTCCCTCTCTGTCCTGTGACTTCACTTTCACTAGTTGACGGTGAGCAGTCAACATGGCTATCAGAGGTTGACGCTATCGAATTGCGCAAACGGGGAGACCATTCCCTTAGTATCCGAGGGATGCAGGGACAATCTCTGTGGAAGTGGTCTCCCTTGCATATGACACATGGCGATTTAGGCCTGGTCAGTGCTGTGTGTGGATTTTTGTCAAACGACACTTGTTTGCCCCCAGTCGCTTTCGGCTCCTTCTTCTTCTTCTCTTTCTTCTTCTTTTCCTTCTTCTCCTTAGGAACTTGGTTTTTTGTTTTACCAGTTCCGTCAAGCGAAGAGGAAGGAGGAGAGGAAGAGTTAGATGAAGTAGAAGGCTGGTTGGCAACTCTGGTCTGGTCTAACTGTTGACTCGACTGTTCAGGAATGGTGGTGTTCTGAACGACATTGGTTGAAAAGAGCCAGACTGGCAGGCCAATTGTCAGTCCTGGAAGCGACAATGTGGCCATATGAGGCGCACCAACATCTCCCCAAGAGGAGAAGGGACTAGGATTTCCACCAAGGGGAATTCCTTGGTTGGTGTGCTCCATTTTTTTCAACCTAAAGATCAACGCAGGAATAGGGGTGATTGTTCCGTTTAAAATAAATTTTAACGATGCTTTAGACACAACTTGCTTTTTCAATTTTAAAGAGTCGAGAAAAAGCTAAAGATGACTCTAGTCTCCTTCGATGTTTTAACGAGCCCGAAGTGACAAATGCTCGGATGGACTTTTTCTGTTATAGAGTCTGAAAAAGGCCAAAAGGAACTGCTCTGGAGTTCTAGGCAGAGGGTGTGCCAAACTTTTCGCAAAACCGCAGAATACTTTTTAGGGTACGGGCGGTCGATCTTCCTGAATGCTGTGTTCAGTGCATTGTGATCAGTAGGGCGGCCGACACAGTTTCCTAAGGATAAAGGTTTTATGCCTATAGGGGTCTCCCAATATATACGTGACAGTACGTGGGAGCACAATCCGTACTGGCGCTATCGTCCCTTAGGAGGAATCACCCACCATCCATGAGATCGACAGTCACCAGGCTTTACGACGCCGGAACACGTCTCTAGCCTAGACCTCTATGTTGTGCGTTATGTTGCAAAGCGTTGTTAAGTTCATTCAATTTATTTTAGGTTGATCTTTTTAGAATTTTGCCTTTCAAGGTTCACCACGAGATGTATGATATAATTCCTAAATGCAGTCTAAAGATGATAAGCAAGCTTTATATCTTTTCAACTTTGAAAATCCTAGCTACTAAGGGAAAAGAAAGACACCATCTTTTCTCAAAGAGCAATCAGCACACTCTAATGCACTTTTCCTAAATCAAACATGTAAACTATCAAGATGCAAATGCACAATGCAGGTGTTTGTTTTCCGCTTTCTTAGTATTGATGCCTACACAAGAAAGCTTTTTGTACAACTTTGAATTTTCTTTTAAATGACAAATACAAACAAGTTTACTTTTTCGAAATCAGAGAGGGTAGAAGAGATTACAACACTTAACGATTTTCGAAATGAATACTTGTTTTGACACTTAAAAGAGACAAAATCAAACCAATAAGCAAAAGTAAATGTATAATCAACTGCAAACAACCAATGAACTCTCTTCTAAGATCACAATCAACAGATCTGAATCAAGGGCTACAGGATGACTATTTCACTCATGCAAAGGAAAACTGTAAATGACGCCACAAACACATAAAAACATTCATAGTCTTTTTGTACAAAAGGAGGCGGAATTCAAGCAGAGAAAAGGAGTTATCAGATTGGTACCTATGCTGGTTACAGGCTGCAAAAATCAGAGATCAAAACAAGGCAAAACAGAGCAGAGAACCCCAGCTGCACAAGGTTCAGCGCAACCTCAACACAGGGGTTTTGACATTCAGCGCAGGTAGCCTTCACGGGACCTGCGTTGAAATGCAGAACCTCTTCACAGCTGTCACGCTGAAGGAGAAACTCTCGTTTCTCACTGGGTTCTGGGTCACAGATTGCTATTTAATCCACTGTTTCAGGCCAAATCAAAGCAACAAGCAAGGTGCAATCAAAGGGATGCTTTGAGGGGGTACTAAGATCTATCACAAAGGATCATCAAATCATTTGTGAGTCCATTGTTCAGATCATAGACAAGTCCATTTGTTGGATCAAAGCAGCAACTGTCTACTTTGCATCCGGGAATAGCAGATGCAGTTCGATTGTTGTTGTCCAGTCTATGAAACAAACAATGATAGAAACACAAATAAAATGACTAAACAAATGTCCCCAGCGGAGTCGCCAATTTGTTGTGGGGAAAAATGCCTATGTAGGACGATCCTATCCACCTAAGGTGTGACAGTGCCTTAGCAACAAACAGAGACAGCTATTCTAGTATTCTTCCTTTATGAATTAAGAATGAAGAGAGATAGATGGACTAACCGGTGTCTTCCGTTTGTCCCTCGATCCAGTTTCTCTTCTCTTGGAGAGTTCCCAGCTATTTTCCTTCTCGCTCGCCCAGCTTCAAGAAGTTTCTGCAAGATCACAAGAAGAGAACACTACACAAGACATGGGTTCATATTCATAACTAGTTCAGGATTAGAAATAAACTAAACATACTAATGCAATCATACATCAAAAATACATCAGTATATAGGAGAAACCAAGATAGCTTTATTGATGAATAACAAGGTTCAGGAAGAGATACAACCCAGAGGGCTCCAATCCAGCATCTCCTTCCCAGCAAATGGAATTCCTATCTTCACCCCCTTCAAAGCATTAAGCACCCAATGATTCCAATCTCAAACCAACAGCAATTCTTTGCAATAACAAAATTCCAGCCTCTAGATCTCATGGAGGAGAGATCCATATATAGATGTTTGGAGAGAGGATGAGTCAGCTTGAGATCTGACTAGTGTCCTCTCCCTCTGTCAGTTCTTGATTCCACTTGGAGGTTCTTGCTTCCACTTGGAGATTTGGAACCTCTTACTCATCACCAATCGAATTTCCTGAGGCAAGTGTCATTTTGGAAGCTTCCTGGGTTTTGACACCTTGAGAAATGAACTTGCCACATGTCAACTCTCGCTCAGTGCAGGTAGCCAGTGTTGCCTTTGACATTCAGCGCAGGTAGCCAGTGTTGGCTTTGACATTCAGCGCAAACAGCTAGTGGAGCCACTGAAATGATCCTGAATTGACTTGTTTTTGAGTAGTTTCTGGTGGAGACCTTCTGTGAATTGCTGTGGTTTGTTAGCCTTGTTCCTCTAGGGGTAGGAACAACATGTTTAGGGACTTTGGATCCCTTAGATTATGGACATTTTATGCTCAATGCTGTAAGGCACAAAAATGTCTATAACACTAACATGCCCCTCTCCTTCAAGAAAGTGTTGTCCTCAAAGCTTGAGTAGTTATGGATGCTTCTGTATAAAATTCTTATCCTTCCATGTGGAATCTTTAGTGGATAAGTTCTTCGACTTGATGAAATACTCTGAAATTGATCAATTTTGTAGCTATCGAGTTCTTATTTCTGTGACTGCTTCCTATTCCAATATAATTTTTCCTTCCTTGTCAAGTTCTCGCAATATTATTTGAACTAGGAGCTTGTTGCCTATAACCTTATTTAAACATGGAATATGGAAAAATGGGTGCACTCGAGAAGTTGTAGGAAGCTCCAATTTGTATGCCATAGTACCAATCTTTTGCAACACCTTGTACGAACCATAATACTTTGGTGATAATTTGTTATCCTTATTAGCTTGCTTGAGGGACATTTGTTTATATGGTTGTATCCATAGGAATACCCAATCACCTACATCAAAACTTCTTTCGCTGCGATGTTGATCTGCCTGTTGTTTCATTCTATTCTGTGCCAACATGAGGTTATCCTTTAAGAGTTGGAGGGCTTGTTGTTGATGCTCGATGTGATGTTCCACTGCTTGAACATTAGAATTTTCTCTTAAATATGATGTGATGGATGGTGGCTGATATCCATAAAGTGCCACAAATGGGGTCATTTTTGTTGCTGTATGGAAGGAAGTTTTATACCACCATTTAGCCAGAGGCAACCATTTGACCCATTTTGTCTGTTTATCAGATACAAAGCAACAAAGATATCCTTCCAAACATTTGTTTACTATCTTAGTTTGCCCACCAGATTGAGGATGATAAGATGAGCTATGAGCTAACTAAGTACCGATATAAGAAAATAATTTTGTCCAAAAATTTCCAATGAAAATGGGATCTCTGTCACTTACAATAATCTTTGGGTTTCCATGTAGCTTTTGAATTGTTTCCATAAATGCAGTAGAAACTTTACTAGATTTAAATGGATGTGATAATACACAAAAGTGTGCATACTTGGTAAGTCTGTCAACTATCACCATGATGACACTCTTTCCCTCAGACTTGGGTAAACCTGTGATAAAATCCATTGAAACCTCCTCCCAACGTTGGCTTGGAATGGATAAAGGTTGTAATAGACCCGGGGTCTTAATTGTTTCAACTTTATTTTGTTGGCAAACCAAAAATTCCGCCAAAAACTTTTGAATATCCGATTTAAGGCCATCCCAAAAAAATTCCTTCTTAACCCTGTGGTAAGTTTTTAAAAATCCTGAGTGCCCTCCTAAGGGAGAAGTGTGCAATTCCATAAAAATCTTTTGTTTGAGTTGGGAATTCTTACAGAGATATAAGCAATCTTTGTACCATAATGAATCATTTTTCCAGCTAAATGTATCAGATGTACTGGAATCTTGTTGTAACTTTCGAATAAGTGCCCACACTTCTTCATCATTCTTCCATTCCTCCCTTGCTTCGTTTACCCAATCTAGTTGGATAATAGAAATGGCACACAACAATTCTTCCACATCCTCATCCTTTTTGAGAGTGCATCTGCCACCACATTTTTCTTCCCTTTTTTGTAGATGATTTCAAAGTCATAACCCAACATCTTTGTGACCCACTTTTGTTTCTCTTCGAGAGATAATATTTGTTCTAAAAAGTATTTAAGGCTATCATGATCGGTTTTTACTTTGAAGTGTCTTCCCATTAGGTAGGGTCACCATTTCTTAAGTGCATGTAGTATTTCCCAACATTTCCTTCTCATAAATAGCTTTTTGTAAAAACTTTCCCTTGATTAGACGACTTTCAAAAGAAATGGGTCTTTCATCTTGCATTAAAACAACACTAATTCCATTTCTTGAAGCATCACATTCCACAATAAAGGTTTTTGTGAAGTCTGGTGTAGCTAAGACTGGTGCTTGGCACATTGCCTCTTTAAGATATTCGAAGGCCTTTGTTGCTTCTGGAGTCCATGAAAATGCACCTTTCTTCAATAATGTTAGAGGTGCTACTATTCTCCCATAATTCTTAACAAACTTGCAATAATACCCTGTCAACCCGAGAAATCCTCGCAAATGCTTTATGGATGTGGGCATTTTCCATTCCTTAATGGTTTAATTTTTCTAGGGTCTACCTTAACTCCTTCATGAGATATAATATGACCCAAATATTCCACCTCTTGTACTCCAAAGAAACATTTGGATCTTTTTGCATATAATTATTTCTCCTCTAATAGTTGTAGCACCCTGTCAACATGTTGAACATGATCCTTCCAACACTTGTTGTAGATTAGTATATCATCAAAAAATACTAACACAAATTTTCTAAGGAAGGGTTTGAAAATGGAATTCATCAAACCTTGAAATGTAGAAGGTACATTGGTAAGGCCAAAAGGCATGACCAAAAATTCATAATGACCCTCATGAGTTCTAAATGTTGTTTTCAGAATGTCTTCAGTCTTCATTCTGATTTGATGATATCCTGAATGAAGATCCAACTTGGTGAAGTAAATTGATCCATGCAATTCATCTAGTAATTCATCAATGACAGGAATGGGAAACATATCTTTAATAATGAGCTTGTTGAGCTCCCTATAATCCGGACACATGCGCGTTGATCCATCTTTCTTGTGCACCAATACTACTGGAGCAGAGAAAGAACTTTGACTAGGTTGAATTATACCAGCCTCTAGCATTTCTGCAACCATATGTTCAATTTCACTCTTTTGGGCATAGATATATCTGTACGGCCTGATGTTTGGAGGAACACTTCCTGGAATCAGATGAATAGAATGATCATGATCACGAATAGGTGGGAGACCTTTGGGAGTCTCAAATACCTTGGAATGATCATCTAAGACTTTTTGGAGATCTAGAGAAATAGATGATTTCGATGCGGAAACATTTAGTGAACATAATTGTGCAATTACACCTCTTTGTTCCTTTTTCAGAAGCTTTGTCATACTGTTAGAGCTAATTATCTTTCCTGGTTTCCCTGCAATACCCCTTAATTCAACTTCCTTTCCTTCCGTAGAAAATTTCATGAAAAGTTCTTGAAAATTAAAAGCTATTGTATCGAAGGATTGTAGCCATTGGAATCCTAGTACAACATCAACACCTCCCATTGGAATGGAAAGCATTGGGCTAGTCAATACATATTTTCCCATGGATAACTTGATATTATGGCACTTTCCAGAGCAATTTATTGTTCCTCCATTTGCAACCATCACTTTACACTCTGGTGCTGGATATAGGAAGCAATTCAATTCTTTTGCTACCTTACAATGAATAAAGTTGTGGGTACTTCCTTAATCAATCAACACTATTACCTTTTTCTTCTTGATTTGTCCTTCTATATTGATGGTTTGAGCAGTGGTAATTCTAGCCAATGCATTACAAGATATGGTTGGATTCATTTCTTCTTTATCTAGGCTTTGTTCTTGGAGTATATCCTCTTCTTTTGACCTTTCTTGCTCCTTTTCTTCTTCCTCTTCACAATCTATGTAGAATAATTTCTTCTTAGCACACTTATGACCTTTAGTGTATTTTCTATCACAACTGTAACAAAGCCCTTTTGCTATTTTTTCTTCCAATTGTTGTGGTTTCAACCTTATAAGTTGTGGAAGACTAGGGGCAACAACACTTCCATATTTATAGTTGTGAGTGGTATGCTTCCTGGTTGCCATAATTTTTCTTTCCATTTTTCTTACTAACCTGAATGCCTTCTCTAATGAATCAGGTTCCCAAAGGCAAACATCATGTTGGATATTATTCTTTAAAGTCCCTATGAACACATCAATCCTATGCTCCTCTGGAATATTTTTTACCCTTATGTTCAATTTTTGGAACTCCTCAATGTGCCCATTTTTGAACCCTTTTATTTGAGACTTATCAATTGGCTAAAAAAAGTGTTGCTTTTTGTATCCTCATAATGTGCTATTAATTCTTCAGTAAAAATTGCCTAAGTGATAATTTGTTTACGAGAGCAAAGCCATTGATACCATACAAACTAATTTGGTTCCAAATATAAGGTTGCAATACGTACCTTTTTTGTGTTTTTCAAATTATTGAGATCGAAAAATTGTTCCATGTGTAATATCCATGTTGCGGGATCCTTGCCATCAAACTTCCTCATATTGATTTTTGAAATATGGTGGGTCTTCGATCCAACATTAGAGTCTATGAAATCATGATTAACATTTCTTTTGTTTGCACCGTGAGTTTCCTTTACTACCCTTTCACCATTAGTAAGTATTTCTTGTAGAAAATTTGTCAAATCTGTCTTCAAATATGCCATCCCTGTCTTCAAATCTATCTTCAAATCATCCATCTTAGCTTCCACACCATTCATCTTACCTTCCACACCATTTATCTTAGATTCCACGCCATTGATCTTAGCTTTTGTTAACTTTTGTGAGAGTGGCATTTGTTGCACTTGGTCTTGTAATTTTGATATATCATGTAGCATTTCTTCCTCTTCTTCATGAGTCATGCTAGAGCTTTCAAGTTGCTTACTAGGTGTTTTCATTTTATTTCCTCGGGGCATCAGTGACCGATAATAATGCTCTACTATTCCCTTTGAATTCCTTCAAAATAATTTTTCAAACCAAATTTAAGCAAAAATTTAAAAAATTCTACACACCTTTTTTCACTTTGTAGGAGCTCGATATTGCCTCTGATGAATCTTTGTAATTTCAGATCATCCAGTTCTGAAATTATGACCTACAGTAGACCTCTGTGTCCTCTTGCTAATGCTACCAGTCTAATCCAAATTGGATTCTCCAAGGAAGAGTTATGCCATATCTCCCACAGTGACCTGATTATAGAATAGTTCAGTAGAGTGAATTTGTACGACATGCCACGTGTCCCTGTTTCAACCTTTGGCTCTGAAAAATATATACAAGAAACTAAGGTCCGTCCTCTTTTTGTACCTTCTGATGAAATTTCAATCTGATGCTCAGAGAGAAAGTTATGACGATTTTCCCCAGGTCACCTATTTGGAATGTAATTCAAGAGTCTGCAAAAAGACCAATTTCTTCAGATCTTATCTCCACAAATATAGCACGAAAATATCTGAAATTCAGACCCGAGGTTCAGTGTGATTTCTTCTCAAATGGGTTTTTTTTTTCGCTTCTAAAATGTCGTAGAAAAAAGGTTATAGCAAAAATTCCACGATGACCTATTTAGAGCAGCGAAACCCTAAAATCTAAACCTCTAATACCAAATGTTATAAAACCAACTCACAAAAAGATAGAAAAGATAGATCAACGCCTTAGAATTCAGCCTCTCCGAGGGGGTAACCTCCTTTACATTACACAAATTAATGATTATTTGATGATTCAAATGACAAAACCTCCTTTCTATATATAGGAGTCTAAGGAGTCACAATATAACCCAGCCGACCTAACAATAATAATATAAAGGCACAAAAATAACAATAGAGGGATTCTATGGACCACAACAATAACAATATGGCAATAATAAGGGCACAACAATATTAATAAGGGATACAACTACAATAGTAATGGGGTAATCACTAGTATTATAGGGACCTAACAGAGGTACCCAAGGGAATAATGTAATAATGGGATGGGCCATAGTAATAAATAAGGTGGTTAACCCGTATCATGTAAGGGACCACAAGTAGTTAGCAATAATGTAATAAGCCCATGGTATTAGATAGATGGTATTGAGGGAACCATGGTAATGACCCATGGTATTGTATGTATGAGGCCTATTTAGAGGCTAGAGACTCCCCATTGAGAGATATCAAGGAATATTGTATGAAACCAGCTCACAAAAAGATAGAAAAGATAGATCAACGCCTTAGAATTCAACCTCTTCGAGGGGGCAACCTCCTTTACATTACACAAATGAATGATTCTTTCATGATTCAAATGAAAAAACGTCCTTTCTATCTATAGGAGTCTAAGGAGTCACAATATAACCTAGTCGACCTAACAATAATAATATAAAGGCACAAAATTAACAATAGAGGGATTCTATGGGCCACAGTAATAACAATATGGGGACAATAGGGGCACAACAATATTAATAAGGGATACAACTATAATAGTAATGGGGTAATCATTAGTATTATAGGGACCTAACATGCTCCTCTCCTTCAAAAAAGTGTTGTCCTCAACGCTTGAGTAGTTCTAGATACTTCTGTATAAAATTCTCATCGTCCCATGTGGAATCTTCAGCAAATAAGTTCTTCCACTTGATGAGATACTCCGAAATTGATCAATTTCGTAGCTGCCGAGTTCTTGTTTCTGTGACTGCTTCTGGTTTCAATATAATTTTTTCGTCCTCGTCAAGTTCTGGCAATATTGTTTGAACTGTGAGCTTTTCGCCTATAACCTTCTTTAAACATGAAATATGGAAAATTGGGTGCACTCGAGAAGGTGCAGGAAGCTCCAATTTGTATGCCATAGTACCAATCTTTTGCAACACCTTGTACAGACCATAATACTTTGGTGATAATTTATTATACTTCTTAGCTTGCTTGAGGGACATTTTTTATATGGCTGTAGCTGTAGGAATACCCAATCACCTACATCAAAGCTTCTTTCGCTGCGATGTTGATCTGCTTGTTGTTTCATTCAATTTTTTCCAACACGAGGTTATCCTTTAAGAGTTGGAGGACTTGTTGTTGATGCTCGATGTGATGTTCCACTGCTTGAACCTTAGAATTTTCTCTTAAATATGATGTGATGGATGGTGGCTGATATCCATAAAGTGCCATAAATGGGGTTATTTTTGTTGCTGTATGGAAGGAAGTGTTATGCCACCATTCAGCCAGAGGCAACCATTTGACCCATTTTGTCTGTTTATCAGATACAAAGCAATGAAGATATCCTTCCAAACATTTGTTTACTATCTCAGTTTGCCCATCATATTGAGGATGATAAGATGAGCTATGAGCTAATTGAGTATCGAGACAAAAAAATAATTCTGTCCAAAAATTTCCAGTGAAAAGGGGATCTCTGTCACTTACAATAATATTTGGGTTTCCATGTAGCTTTTGAATTGTTTCCATAAATGCAGTAGAAGTTGTAATAGCTTTAAATGGATGTGACAATGCACAAAAGTGTGCATACTTGGTAAGTCTGTCAACTACCACCATGATGGCACTCTTTCTCTCAGACTTGGTTAAACCTGTGATAAAATCCATTAAAACCTCCTCCCAACGTTGGCTTGGAATGGATAAAGATTGTAATAGACCTGGGGTCTATATTGTTTCAAATTTATTTTGTTGGCAAACCAAACATTCCTCCAAATTCCTTCTTAACCCTGTGGTAAGTTTTTAAAAATCCTTACTGCCCTCCTAAGGGAGAAGTGTGCAATTCCATAAGAATCTTTTGTTTGAGTTGGAAATTCTTACATAGGTATAAGCGATCTTTGTACCATAACGAATCATTTTGCCAGCTAAATGTATCAGATGTACTAGAATCTTGTTGTAACTTTCGAATAAGTGCCCACATTTCTTCATCATTCTTCGATTCCTCCCTTGATTTGTTTATCCAATCTGGTTGGATAATAGAAATGGTGCACAAAAATGCTTCCACATCCTCATTCTTTCTTGAGAGTGCATCTGCCACCACATTTTGCTTTCCTTTTTTGTAGATGATTTCAAAGTCATAACCCAATATCTTTGTGACCCACTTTTGTTGCTCTTCAGAGGATAATCTTTGTTCTAAAAAGTATTTAAGGCTATCATGATCCGTTTTTACCTTGAAGTGTCTTCCCATTAGGTAGGGTCACCATTTCTTAAGTGCATGTAGTATTGCCAACATTTCCTTCTCATAAATAGTTGTGTAAAAACTTTCCCTTGATTGGATACTTTCAAAAGCAATGGGTCTTTCATCTTGCATTAAAACAACACCAATTCCATTTCTTGAAGCATCACATTCCACAATAAAGGTTTTTGTAAAGTCCGGTGTAGCTAAGACCGGTGCTTGGCACATTGCCTCTTTAAGATGTTCGAAGGCCTTTGTTGCTTCTGGAGTCCATGAAAATGCATCTTTCTTCAATAATGTTGTTAGAGGTGCTTCTATTCTCCCATAATTCTTAACAAATTTGCGATAATACCCTGTCAACCCAAGAAATCCTCGCAGATGCTTTATGGATGTGGGGATTTTCCATTCCTTAATGGATTTAATTTTGCTAGGGTTTACCTTAACTCCTTCATGAGATACAATATATCCCAGATATTCCACCTCTTGAACTCCAAAGAAACATTTGGATCTTTTTGCATATAATTGTTTCTCCTCCAATAGTTGTAGCACCCTGTCAACATGATCCTTCCAAGACTTGTTGTAGATTAGTATATCATCAAAAAATACTAACACAAATTTTCTAAGGAAGGGTTTGAAAATGGAATTCATCAAACCTTAAAATTGTAGAAGGTGCATTGGTAAGGCCAAGAGGCATGACCGAAAATTCATAATGACCCTCATGAGTTCTAAATGCTGTTTTCGGAATGTCTTCAGTCTTCATTCTGATTTGGTGATATCCTGAACAAAGATCCAACTTGGTGAAGTAAATTGATCCATGCAATTCATCCAGTGATTCATCAATGATAGCAATGGGAAACTTATCTTTAATAGTGAGCTTGTTGAGCTCCCTATAATCCAGACACATGCGCCATGATCCATCCTTCTTGTGCACCAATACTACTGGAGTAGAGAAAGAACTTTGATTAGGTTGAATTATACCAGCCTCTAGCATTTCTGCAACCATACATTCAATCTCACTTTTTTGTACATAGGGATATCTGTACGGCCTGATGTTTGGAGGAACACTTCCTGGAATCAGATGAATAGCATGATCATGATCACGAATAGGTGGGAGACCTTCGGGAGTCTCAAATACGTTGGAATGATTGTCCAAGACTTTTTGGAGATCTGGAGAAATAGATGATTTCGATGTGGAAACATCTAGCGAACATAATTGTGCAATTACACCTCTTTGTTCCTTTTTTAGAAGCTTTGTCATACCGTTAGAGATGATTATCTTTCCTGGTTTCTCTGCAATGCCCCTTAATTCAACTTCCTTTCCTTTCGTAGAAAATTTCATGAAAAGTTCTTGAAAATTAAAAGCTATTGTACCCAAGGGTTGTGTTCATTGGACTCCTAGTACAACATCAACACCTCCCATTGGAATGGAAAGCATTGTGCTAGTCAATACATATTCTCCCATGGATAGCTTGATATTATGGCACTTTCCAGAGCAATTTATTGTTCCTCCATTTTCAACCATCACTTGACACTATGGTGCTAGATATAGGAAGCAATTCAATTCTTTTGCTACCTTACAATGAATAAAATTGTGGGTATTTCCTGAATCAATCAACACTATTACCTTTTTCTTCTTGATTTGTCCTTCTATCTTGATGGTTTGAGGAGTGGTAATTCCAGCCAATGCATTACAAGATATGGTTGGATTCATTTCTTCTTTATCTAGGCTTTGTTCCTGGAGTATATCCTCTTCTTTTGACCTTTCTTGCTCCTTTTCTTCTTCCTCTTCACAATCTATGTAGAATAATTTCTTCTCAGCACACTTATGACCTTTAGTGTATTTTCTATCACAAATATAACAAAGCCCTTTTGCTCTTTTTTCTTCCAATTGTTGTGGTGTCAACCTTATAGGTTGTGGAAGACTAGGGGCAACAACACTTCCATATTTATAGTTGTGAGTGGTATGCTTCCTGGTTGCCATAATTTTGCTTTACATTTTTCTTGCTAACCTGAATGCCTTCTCTAATGAATCAAGTTCCCAAAGGCGAACATCATGTTGGATATTATCCTTTAAAGTCCCTATGAACACATCAATCTTATGCTCCTCTAGAATATTTTTTACCCTTATGTTCAATTTTTGGAACTCCTTAATCTCCTCCATTATTGAACCCTTTTTATTTGAGACTTACCAATTGGCAAAAAAAGTGTTTCTTTTTGTATCCTCATAATGTGCTGTCAATTCCTCCGTAAAAATTTCCCAAGTGATAATTTGTTTATGAGAGCAAAGCCATTGATACCATACAAACTGATTTGGTTCCAAATATAAAGTTTCAATATGTACCTTTTGTGTGTTTTGCACATTATTGAGATCAAAAAATTGCTCCATCGGTAATATCCATGTTGCGGGATCCTTGCCATCAAACTCCTCATATCGATTTTTGGAATATGGTGGGTCTTCATCCAACATTAGAGTCTATGAAATCATGATTAACATTTCTTTTGTTTGCATCATGAGTTTCCTTTACTACCCTTTCATCATTAGTAAGTATTTCTTGTAGAAAATTTGTCAAATCTGTCTTCAAATCTATTTTCAAATCTATCTTCAAATCGTCCATCTTAGCTTACACGCCATTCATCTTAGTTTCCACACCCTTTATCTTATATTCCATGCCATTTATCTTAGCTTTTGTTAGCTTTTGTGTGAGTGACATTTGTTGCACTTGGTCTTGTAATTTAGATATATCATGTAGCATTTCTTCCTCTTCTTCATGAGTCATGCTAGAACTTTCAGGTTGCTTACTAGGTGTTTGCATTTTGTTTCCTCAGGACATCAGTTACTGATAATAATGATCTACTATGCCCTTTGAATTCCTTCAAAATAATTTTTCAAACCAAGCTTAAGCAAAAATTTAAAAAAATATATACACATTTTTTCACTATGTAGGAGCTCGATATTCCCTCTAATGTATCTCTGTAATTTCGGATCATCCAGTTCTAAAATTGTGACTTGCAGTAGCCCTCCGTGTCATCTTTCCAATGCCACTAGTTTGATGCAAATTGGATTCTCCAAGGAAGAGTTATGCCAAATATCCCACAGTGACCTGATTATAGACTAGTTCAATAGAGTGAGCTTATACGACATGCCATGTGTCCCTGTTTCGACCTTTGGCTCTAAAAAATATATATAAGAAACTACAGTTCGTCCTCTTTTTGTACCTTCTTATGAAATTTCAATCTGATTCTCAGAGAGAAAGTTATGATGATTTTCCCCAGGTCACCTGTTTGGAATGTAATTCAGGAGTCTGCAAAAAGACCACCTTCCTAAGATCATATCTCCATAAATATAGTGAGAAAATATCTGAAATTTGGACCCGAGGTTTAGTGCGATTTCATCTCAAATGGGTTTTGTTGTTCACTTCTAAAACGTCGCAGAAAAAAGTTATAGTGAAAATGCTACGATGACCTATTTGGAGTAGCGAAACCCTAGAATCCAAACCTCTGATACCAAATGTTATGAAACCAGCTCACAAAAAGATAGAAAAGATAGATCAACGCCTTAGAATTCAGCCTCTTCGAGGGGGAAACCTCCTTTAAATTACACAAATGAATGATTATTTGATAATTCAAGTGACAAAACCTCTTTTTTTATATATGGGAGTCTAAGGAGTCACAATATAACCCAGCCGACCTAACAATAATAATATAAAGGCACAAAAATAACAATAGAGGGATTTTATGGGCCACAGTAATAACAATATGGGGACAATAGGGGCACAACAATATTAATAAGGGATACAACTACAATAGTAATGGGGTAATCACTAGTATTATAGGGACCTAACAGAGGTACCCAAGGGAATGATGTAATAATGGGATGGGCCATAGTAATAAATAAGGTGGTTAACCTGTATCATGTAAGGGACCACCAATAGTTAGCAATAATGTAATAAGCCCATGGTATTAGATAGATGGTATTGAGGGAACCATGGTAATGACCCATGGTATTGTATGTATGAGGCCTATATAGAGGCTAGAGACTCCCCATTGAGAGATGTCAAGGAATATTGTATGAAACCAACTCACAAAAAGATAGAAAAGATAGATCAATGCCTTAGAATTCAACCTCTTCGAGGGGGCAACCTCCTTTACATTACACAAATGAATGATTCTTTGATGATTCAAATGAAAAAACGTCATTTCTATATATAGGAGTCTAAGGAGTCACAATATAACCCAGCTGACCTAACAATAATAATATAAAGGCACAAAAATAAAAATAGAGGTATTTTATGGGCCAAAGTAATAACAATAGGGGCAAAACAATATTAATAAGGGATACAACTACAATAGTAATGGGGTAATCTGTAGAAATTTTGAATAATAAACACTTATTCATAGAGATTATCCCGATTATACACTATTGTGGAATACATGCACAATACATAATCTCCTCTACGTTGATCATCAATTTAGCAGCATCAAAAACAATGAAACATCAATCGCATGCACACATTAACACAGTATGTAACCTGGGGAAAGCTTACAGCTGAAAACCCCACACTATCTGTATATTAATGATTGATAACATGTAACATTACATAGTACAATACTCCTCACAAGTATCCAGCACTATCTCCACCTGTTACACATAATACATCTAAGATCTAATCTCCAAATCTCCCCCGCTGCTTTGCCTGCCTCCACTGCACAATCCTGCAAGAAAATGAATGAATCCAAACTCATTCCAAGTTCTATTTACCTTGGAGAATCACTCACACTGGAAATCACGTGAGCACAGACTATATCACTAGGCATATGCAATTCTCATGGGCATACTCAATCCTTTGATTATGCAAGATCTCGTGCACAACTATAGTCACAACTGATAGCAATCTCAACCTCTAACACCTGTCTCCACTGAACTGTACATGCACTGAGTTAACTGATGTATTCTTCAGTTGCATTATGAGTTAATAATTAGTGAATTAATTAATAACTAATTCACACAACTCATCACTTAGTCTATTGGCCAGTTAGACTAAATACAACTAGTTCAACTAAGTCAAACTGAACACAACTCCATTAACTGCTCATCCAACTCCACAGAACTCAACCACATGAGTTTTAACTGATGTCCTGCATGCAATAGCTCAACTGACCCACAAAGAAAGCGTATTTCCTTCTGACAGCTACATGTGCCACATCTGTAGCTCAAACTGAAGTGCTCCAAGAGGATAAGATAAAGTTTATAGTCTAAATATTATTAAGAGACAATAATATTTGACTTTTCTATTTTTGACTAGCAGTCTAAAAATAGACTATGATCACTCCTACTGTGATCCAAAAATAGAAGTCCATCTATTTTTTCCCAACATGACCAATCATCCATAAACAACAAACTGCAACTCATAGACCATGATCCATATGTCTAAAAATAGACATAGTCTAAAAATAGACATAGTCTAAAAATAGACCTTGCGCCAAAACTTCCCTGCGGGACCACTTAGTGAAGGTGACTCCTTTCCACTAAGCTCCATCATCTTGTTGCATTCTCAACAAGCATTTCTTGTTGCACACTTTTCAACACTCCCTCTCAACAAGAAAGGCTTCCTCTCAAACCCGATCTTGTAACTCTGAAATGTTCTGCATGCAACACATCTGCCCGGTCCACTTTGCTCCAACAACACTTGGAACAAAAACACTCCCAACTGACCACTCTGTTGGGCTAGGAACATACTCTGATGTTGAAGCTCTACCTACTGCTGACAAGTGCTCCCTCATCTGTGCTACTGCAAATCTCCATGCATCTCGCACCATTGCACACCTCTTTGTGCCACCTAGCACTGTGCAAAACACTTGCGCCTCTCACATTGCTGCAGCCTGCATGCTATGCGCTGTCCTGGGATTCTTTGCACTGTCGCTCTCTCTGTCGCTCTATCCGCATCTATCTCTACCCAATCAATCAGTTCCTGCTATTCCACATTGAGGTTCCCGTAGCAAGGTCTCATCCAAGAGGTTGGGTACCTCAAGGATCCTGCCCCTCCTCCTTGGGACGATCAATCCACATCACCCCACCTCCTACTTGGAGGTATGGCTGCATGCGATCCCTCAGCCCACCTGGCTCGAAGTTTCCCCCTACTGGAGGTCTCTGCATGAGTAGATGTCTCTACTCGATCTCCACTCAACTTCCCCTGTTGTGGCTACTCCACAACCTCCTGAAGTTGCTGCACCAATTGTGGCTCCTCCACAATCATCTGAGACTTCTTCTGGCTCTGCATGTTGAGAGGTAATATACGCTCCCTCTCAACCACCAAGTCTCCATTAGTTTCCTTGTTGCTCAAGGCTTTGCATGCATCTTGAACCTCAAGAGCATACAGGTTCTTGACCCATGAACCAATCTGCTTCACTTGTCTAGTGATGATGTGTCTAAGGAAAACCTTTCCCTTACTGAAGACTACACCATAGCATCTGTCTTCCAGCATCGCGATCGAGACCAAGTTTCTCTTCTGTCCTGGTACATACTTGACATCGGTCAAGGTAAAGCGAGCTCCATGCTCCCTCTAAAAAATAACCGTGCCTACACTTGAGACACTATACTTCTCATCATTACCCATCCCTATGAGTATCTGGAGATCTTTCTCCTCCAAAGTACTGAACAAATTTTTGTCACCGGTCATGTGGAAAGAAGCTCCACTATCAAGAAACCAACCACTTCCCACCATGGATGAAACCATGCATGCAAAGAGTGTGAAGTCCAACTCAAACTGTGAAGCAAGTGAGGCTGCCTCACCTTCAGATCCTTCCCCAATCGCTTCTTGGACTTCTTCTTTAGGAAATTAGTAGCATAATAGCCCAACTCATGACAACGAAAGCATCGCACCTTCGACTTGTCAACCTTCTTCCCATCATTGGAAGAACTGGATTTGGAAAGAGAAACCTTCCCCTTCCCCTTCTTCGCCTTACTCACTAAGGCACAGTTCTCCTCATCATGCATAGATGAAGAACTATCTCTGGTGTGCCGTCTAATCTCCTCTTGCACAAGATCCGATCAAAGTCTCTCCCATCCTGGCAATTTCTCCCTTCCATTAATCGAGTCCTGGTAGATATGCCAACTCTTAGGAAGGCCAAAGAGTGCTAGACTCACCATATCCTCATCCTCAACAGTTACCCCCACACTTCCCAGCTCATCCCGGCATTGGGTGAACTTTGTGAGATACTGGGGCATACTATCTCCATTCTCACACCTAATGTTTTTGAGTTTATTCTTGAGTGCCAACTTCCTCCGGTCACTCTTGCTTTGGAATAATTCTGTCAACATTTTCCACATCAAATATGGAGAAGCATTTCCATGGAGGCTAGACACAATGTGATCCCTCACGCCCTCCAATAGAATCCTTCGACACTTTGTTGTCTTCTTTTGCCAATCCCCGACTTGAGCAGCATCAGTAGGTTTTGGGACATCCACATCTATGAACTCCTTCAATCCATTATCATCTAACACCGCCTCCATCTTGTCCTTCCATGAATTATAGTTCGAGCTACCCTCAAGGGCATACTCCAATCGCAATCCGTTGAAAGACATTTCAACTTTGACACCAAGAAAACACTGCTGCAAATTCGAATTCCACCAGCTCAAAAAACTCAACCGCTTCTGATCTAAAATTCGTGAGAACAAAGTATTTCTCGTATAGAGATCGACTGTATGGGAATTCACCAGATATCTCACCTTCCAAAATAAGGATGAATCCAGAGGCTACCTGGCCTGATCACAAACTCTGCCTGAAGAAATAAAATGTAAACACTTTCTGAATAATAGATCTGATGATCAATACAGCACTGATATCATGTAAAACTTCTTCTACAAATCAGCTCACTCTAATACCATGTAGAAATTTTGAATAATAAACACTTATTCACAGAGATTATCCCGATTATACACTATTGCGAAATACATGCACAATACATAATCTCCTCTACGTTGATCATCAATTTAGCAGCATAAAAAACAATGAAACATCAATCGCATGCACACATTAACACAATATGTAACCCGGGGAAAGCTTACAGCTGAAAACCCCACACTATCTGTATATTAATGATTGATAACATGTAACATTACATTGTACAATACTCCTCACAAGTATCTAGCACTATCTCCACATGTTACACACAATACAGCTCAGATCTGATCTCCAAATCTCCCCCGCTGCTTTGCCTACCTCCACTGCGCAATCCTGCAAGAGAATGAATGAATCCAAACTCATTCCAAGTTCTATTTACCTTGGAGAATAACTCACACTGGAAATCATGTGAGCACAGGCTATATCACTGGGCATATGCAATTCTCAAGGGCATACTCAATCCTTTGATTGTGCAAGATCTCATGCACAACTATAGTCACATCTGATAGCAATCTCAATCTCTAACACCTGTCTCCATTGAACTGTACATGCACTGAGTTAACTGATGTATTCTTCAGTTGGATTATGAGTTAATAATTAGTGAATTAATTAATAACTAATTCACACAACTCATCACTTAGTCTATTGGCCAGTTAGACTAAATACAACTAGTTCAACTAAGTCAAACTGAACACAACTCCATTAATTGCTCATCCAACTCCACAGAACTCAACCACATGAGTTCTAATTGATGTCCCGCATGCAATAGCTCAACTGACCCACAAAGAAAGTGTATTTCCTTCTGACAGCTGCATGTGCCGCATCTGTAGCTCAAACTGAAGTGCTCTAAGAGGATAAGATAAAGTTTATAGTCTAAATATTATTAAGAGACAATAATATTTGACTTTTCTATTTTTGACTAGCACTCTAAAAATAGACTCTAATCACTCCTACTGTGATCCAAAAATAGAAGTCCATATATTTTTTCCCAACATGACCAATCATCCATAAACAACAAACTGCAACTCATAGACCATGATCCATATGTCTAAAAATAGACTTTACGCCAAAACTTGCCTGCGGGACCACTTAGTGAAGGCGACTCCTTTCCACTAGGCTCCATCATCTTGTTGCATTCTCAACAAGCATTTCTTGTTGCACACTTTTCAACATAATCACTAGTATTATAGGGACCTAACATGCCCCTCCTCTTCAAAAAAGTGTTGTCCTCAACGCTTGAGTAGCTTTGGATGCTTCTGTATAAAATTCTCATCCTCCCATGTGGAATATTCAACGGATAAGTTCTTCCACTTGATGAGATACTCCGAAATTGATCGATTTTGTAGCTATCAAGTTCTTGTATCTGTGACTGCTTCCGGTTCCAATATAATTTTTCCTTCCTCGTCAAGTTCTGGCAATATTGTTTGAACTGGGAGCTTGTTTCCTATAACCTTATTTAAACATGTAACATGGAAAACTAGGTGCACTCGAGAGGCTGCAGGAAGCTCCAATTTGTATGCCATAGTACCAATCTTTTGCAACACCTTGTACGGACCATAATACTTTGGTGATAATTTATTATCCTTCTTAGCTTGCTTGAGGGACATTTGTTTATATGGTTGAAGCCATAGGAATACCTAGTCACCTACATCAAAACTTCTTTCGCTGCAATGTTGATCTACCTGTTGTTTCATTCTATTCTACGCCAACACAAGGTTATCCTTTAAGAGTTGGAGGACTTGTTGTTGATGCTCAATGTGATGTTCCACTACTTTAACCTTAGAATTTTCTCTTAAATATGATGTGATGGATGGTGGCTGATATCCATAAAGTGCCATAAATGGGGTCATTTTTGTTGCTGTATGGAAGGAAGTGTTATACCACCATTCAGCCAGAGGCAACCATTTGACCCATTATGTCTTTTTATCCGATACAAAGCAACGAAGATATCCTTCCAAACATTTGTTTATTATCTCAGTTTGCCCATCAGATTGAGGATGATAAGATGAGCTATGAGCTAACTAAGTACCTAGACAAGAAAATAATTTTGTCCAAAAATTTCTAGTGAAAATGGGATCTTTGTCACTTACGATAATCTTTGGGCATGTAACTTTTGAATTGTTTTCGTAAATGCAGTAGAAACTGTACTAGATTTAAATAGATGTGATAATGCACAAAAGTGTGCATACTTAGTAATTCTGTCAACTACCACCATGATGACACTCTTTCCCTCAGACTTGGATAAACCTATGATAAAATCCATTGAAACCTCCTCCCAACATTGGCTTGGAAAGGATAAATGTTGTAATAGACCCGGGGTCTTAATTATTCCAACTTTATTTTGTTGGCAAACCAAACATTCCACCACAAACTTTTGAATATCTAATTTAAGGCCATCCCAAAAAAATTCCTTCTTAACCCTATGGTAAGTTTTTAAAAATCCTGAGTGCCCTCCTAAGGGAGAAGTGTGCAATTCCATAAGAATTTTTTTTTGAGTTGGGAATTCTTACAGAGGTATAAGCGATCTTTGTACCATAACGAATCATTTTGCCAGCTAAATGTATCAAATGTACTTGAATCTTGTTGTAACTTTCGAATAAGTGCCCACACTTCTTCATCATTCTTCCATTCCTCCCTTGCTTCATTTATCCAATTTGGTTGGATAATAGAAATGGCGCACAACAATGCTTCCACATCCTCATCCTTCCTTGAGAGTGCATCTGCCACCACATTTTGCTTCCCATTTTTGTAGATCATTTCAAAGTCATAACCCAACATCTCTGTGACCCACTTTTGTTGCTCTTCAGAGGATAATCTTTGTTCTAAAAAGTATTTAAGGCTATCATGATCTGTTTTTACCTTGAAGTGTCTTCCCATTAGGTAGGGTTTCCATTTCTTAAGTGCATGTAGTATTGCCAACATTTCCTTCTCATAAATAGCTTTGTGTAAAAACTTTCCCTTGATTGGACGACTTTCAAAAGCAATGGGTCTTTCATCTTGCATTAAAACAGCACCGATTCCATTTCCTGAAGCATCACATTCGACAATAAAGGTTTTTGTGAAGTCCGGCGTAGCTAAGACCAGTGCTTGGCACATTGCCTCTTTAAGATGTTCGAAGGCCTTTGTTGCTTCTGGGGTCCATGAAAATGCATCTTTCTTCAATAATATTGTTAGAGGTGCTGTCATTCTCCCATAATTCTTAACAAACTTGCGATAATACCCTGTCAACCTGAGAAATCCTTGTAGATGCTTTATGGGTGTGGGGATTTTCCATTCCTTAATGGCTTTAATTTTTCTAGGGTCTACCTTAACTCCTTCATGAGATACAATATGACCCATATATTCCACCTCTTGTACTCCAAAGAAACATTTGGATCTTTTTTCATATAATTGTTTCAACTCGAATAGTTGTAGCACCCCGTCAACATGTTCAACATGATCCTTCCAAGACTTGTTGTAGATTAGTATATCATTAAAAAATACTAACATAAATTTTCTATGGAAGGGTTTGAAAATGGAATTCATCAAACCTTGAAATGTAGAAGGTGCATTAGTAAGGCCAAGAGGCATCACCAAAAATTCATAATGACCCTCATGAGTTCTAAATGCTGTTTTCGGAATGTCTTCAGTCTTCATTTTGATTTGATTATATCCTGAGCGAAGATCCAACTTGGTGAAGTAAATTGATCCATGCAATTCATCCAATAATTCATCAATGACAGGAATGGGAAACTTATCATTAATAGTGATCTTGTTGAGCTCCCTATAATCTAGACACATGCTCCATGATCCATCCTTCTTTTGCACCAATACTACTGGAGGAGAGAAAGAACTTTGACTAGGTTGAATTATACCAGCCTATAGCATTTCTGCAACCATACGTTCAATTTCACTCTTTTGGGCATAGGGATATCTGTACAGCCTGATGTTTGGAGGAACACTTCCTGGAATCAGATGAATAGCATGATCATGATCATGAATAGGTGGGAGACCTTTGGGAGTCTCAAATTCCTTGGAAGGAATGTCCAAGATTTTTTGGAGATTTGGAGAAATAGATGATTTCGATGTGGAAACATCTAGTGAACATAATTGTGAAATTACACTTCTTTGTTGCTTTTTTAAAAGCTTTGTCATACCGTTAGAGCTAATTATCTTTCCCGGTTTCCCTGCAATACCCCTTAATTCAACTTCCTTTCCTTCCACAGAAAATTTCATGAAAATTTCTTGAAAATTAAAAGCTATTGTACCCAAGGATTGTAGCCATTGGACTCCTAGTACAACATCAACGCCTCCCATTGGAATGGAAAGCATTGGGCTAGTCAATACATATTCTCCCATGGATAGCTTGATAGTATGACACTTTCCAGAGCAATTTATTGTTCCTCCATTTGCAACCATCACTTGACACTCTGGTGCTGGATATAGGAAGCAATTCAATTCTTTTGCTACCTTACAATGAATAAAATTGTGGGCACTTCCTTAATCAATCAACACTATTACCTTTTTCTTCTTGATTTGTCCTTCTATCTTGATGGTTTGAGGAGTGGTTAGTCCAGCCAATGCATTACAACATATGGTCGGATTCATTTCTTCTTTATCTAGGCTTTATTCCTGGAGTATATCCTCTTCTTTTGACTTTTCTTGCTCCTTTTCTTCTTCCTCTTCACAATCTATGTAGAATAATTTCTTCTCAGCACACTTATGACCTTTAGTGTATTTGTTATCACAACTGTAACAAAGTCCTTTTGCTCTTTTTTCTTCCAGTTTTTGTGGTGTCAACCTTATAAGTTGTGGAAGACTAGGGGCAACAACACTTCCATCTTTATAGTTGTTAGTGGTATGCTTCCTGGTTGCCATAATTTTTCTTTCCATTTTTCTTGCTAACTTGAATGCCTTTTCTAATGAATCAGGTTCCCAAAGGCAAACATCATGATGGATATTATCCTTTAAAGCCCCTATGAACACATCAATCCTATGCTCCTCTGGAATATTTTTTACCCTTATGTTCAATTTTTGAAACTCCTCAATGTGCTCCATTATTGAACCCTTTTGTTTAAGACTTATCAATTGGCTAAAAAAAGTGTTGCTTTTTGTATCCTCATAATGTACTGTCAATTCTTCCGTAAAAAATGCCCAAGTGATAATTTGTTTACGAGAGCAAAGCCATTGATACCATAAAAACTAATTTGGTTCCAAATATAAATTTTCAATACGTACCTTTTGTGTGTTTTGCACATTATTGAGATCGAAAAATTGCTCCATCTGTAATATCCATGTTGCAGGATCCTTGCCATCAAACTTCCTCATATCGATTTTTGGAATATGGTGGGTCTTCAATCCAACATTAAAGTCTATGAAATCACGATTAACATTTCATTTGTTCGCATCATGAGTTTTCTTTGCTACCCATTCACCATTAGTAAGTATTTCTTGTAGAAAATTTGTCAAATCTGTCTTCAAATCTATCTTCAAATCATCCATCTTAGCTTCCATGCCATTCATCTTAGCTTCCACGCCCTTTATCTTAGATTCCATGCCATTTATCTTAGCTTCTGTTAGCTTTTGTGAGAGTGACATTTGTTGCACTTGGTCTTGTAATTTTGATATATCATGTATCATTTCTTCCTCTTCTTCATGAGTCATGTTAGAGCTTTCAGGTTGCTTACTAGGTGTTTTCATTTTCTTTCCTCGGAGCATCAATTACCGATATTAATGCTCTACTATGCCCTTTGAATTCCTTCAAAATAATTTTTCAAACCAAGCTTAAGCAAAAATTTTAAAAAAATCTACACACCTTTTTTCACTTTGTAGGAGCTCGATATTGCCTCTGATGTATCTCTGTAATTTCGGATCATCTAGTTCTGAAATTGCGACATGCAGTAGCCCTCTGTGTCCTCTTTCCAATGCCGCCAGTCTGATCCAAATTGGATTCTCCAAGGAAGCGTTATGCCAAATCTCCCACAATGACCTAATTATAGACTAGTTCAGTAGAGCGAACTTGTACGACATGCCACGTGGCCCTGTTTCGACCTTTGGCTCTGAAAAATATACACAAGAAACTACAATCCGTCCTCTTTTTATAGCTTCTTATGAAATTTCAATCCGATGCTCAGAGAGAAAGTTATGACGATTTTCTCCACGTCACCTGTTTGGAATGTAACTCAGGAGTCTGCAAAAAAAGACCAACTTCCTCAGATCATATCTCCGCAAATATAGCACGAAAATTTCTTAAATTCGGACCCAAGGTTTAGTGTGATTTCGTCTCAAAGGGGTTTTTTTCACTTCTAAAACATCGCAGCAAAAAAAAAAAAAAAAAAAAATTATAGCGAAAATGCCACAATGACCTATTTGGAGTAGTGTAACCCTAGAATCCAAACCTCCGATACCAAATGTTATGAAACCAGCTCACAAAAAGATAGAAAAGATAGATCAATGCCTTAGAATTCAGCTTCTTCGAGGGGGCAAGCTCCTTTACTTTACACAAATGAATGATTCTTTGAAGATTCAAATGACAAAATCTCCTTTCTATATATAGGAGTCTAAGGAGTCACAATATAACCCAACCGACCTAACAATAATAAAATAAAGGCACAAAAATAACAATAGAGGGATTATATGGGCCACAGTAATAACAATATGGGGACAATAGGGGCAAAACAATATTAATAAGTGATACAACTACAATAGTAATGGGGTAATCACTAGTATTATAGGGACCTAACAGAGGTACCCAAGGGAATAATATAATAATGGGATAGGCCATACTAATAAATAAGGTGGTTAACCCGTATCATGTAAGGGACCACAAGTGGTTAGCAATAGTATAACAATCCCATGGTATTAGATAGATGGTATTGAGGGAACCATGGTAATGACCCATATTATTGTATGTATGAGGCCTATATAGAGGCTAGAGACTCCCCATCGAGAGATATCAAGGAATATTTATGAAACCACTTCACAAAAAGATAGAAAAGATAGATCAACGCCTTAGAATTCAGCCTCTTCGAGGGGGAAACCTCCTTTAAATTACACAAATGAATGATTATTTGATAATTCAAGTGACAAAACCTCTTTTTTTATATATGGGAGTCTAAGGAGTCACAATATAACCCAGCCGACCTAACAATAATAATATAAAGGCACAAAAATAACAATAGAGGGATTTTATGGGCCACAGTAATAACAATATGGGGACAATAGGGGCACAACAATATTAATAAGGGATACAACTACAATAGTAATGGGGTAATCACTAGTATTATAGGGACCTAACATGCTCCTCTCCTTCAAAAAAGTGTTGTCCTTAATGCTTGAGTAGATTTGGATGCTTCTGTATAAAATTCTCATCCTCCCATGTGGAATCTTCAGCGGATAAGTTCTTCCACTTGATGAGATACTCGGAAATTGATCAATTTCGTAGCTATCGAGTTCTTGTTTTTGTGACTGCTTCTGGTTCCAATATAATTTTTCCTTCCTCATCAAGTTCTGCCAATATTGTTTGAACTGGGAGCTTGTCGCCTATAACCTTCTTTAAACATGAAACATGGAAAACTAGGTGCACTCGAGAAGCTGCAGGAAGCTCCAATTTGTATGACATAGTACCAATCTTTTGCAACACCTTGTACGAACCATAATACTTTGGTGATAATTTATTAACCTTCTTAGCTTGCTTAAGGGACATTTGTTTATATGGTTGTAGCCGTAGGAATACCCAATCACCTACATCGAAACTTCTTTCGTTGCGATGTTGATCTGCCTGTTGTTTCATTCTATTTTGCGCCAACACGAGGTTATCCTTTAAGAGTTGGAGGACTTGTTGTTGATGCTCGATGTGATGTTCCACTACTTGAACCTTAGAATTTTCTCTTAAATATGATGTGATGGATGGTGGCTGATATCCATAAAGTGCCATAAATGGGGTCATTTTTGTTGTTGTATGGAAGGAACCACCATTCAACCAGAGGCAACCATTTGACCCATTGTGTCTGTTTATCAGATACAAAGCACCAAAGATATCCTTCCAAACATTTTTTTACTATCTCAGTTTTCCCATCAGATTGAGGATGATAAGATGAGCTATGAGCTAACTAAGTACCAAGACAAAAAAATAATTCTATCCAAAAATTTCCAGTGAAAATGGGATCTCTGTCACTTACAATAATCTTTGGGTTTCCATGTAGCTTTTGAATTGTTTCCATAAATGCAAAAGAAATTGTACTAGCTTTAAATGGATGTGATAATGCACAAAAGTGTGCATACTTGGTAAGTCTGTCAACTACCATCATGATGACACTCTTTCCCTCAGACTTGGGTAAACCTGTGATAAAATCCATTGAAACCTCCTCCCAACATTGGCTTGGAATGGATAAAGGTTGTAATAAACCCGGGGTCTTAATTGTTTCAACTTTATTTTGTTGGCAAACCAAACAATCCGCCACAAACTTTTGAATATCCGACTTAAAGCCATCCCAAAAAAATTCATTCTTAACCATGTGGTAAGTTTTTAAAAATATTGAGTGCCCTCCTAAGGGAGAAGTGTGCAATTCCATAATAATCTTTTGTTTGAGTTGGGAATTCTTACAGAGGTATAAGCGATCTCTGTACCATAACGAATCATTTTGCTAGATAAATGTATCAGATGTATCAGAATCTTGTTGTAACTTTCGAATAAGTACCCACACTTCTTCATCATTCTTCCATTCCTCTTTTGCTTCATTTATCCAATCTGGTTGGATAATGGAAATGGCGTACAACAATGCTTCCACATCCTCATCCTTTCTTGAGAGTGCATCTGCCACCACATTTTGCTTCCCTTTTTTTTAGATGATTTCAAAGTCATAACCCAACATCTTTGTGACCCACTTTTGTTGCTCTTCAGAGGATAATCTTTGTTCTAAAAATTATTTAAGGCTATCATGATCCGTTTTTACCTTGAAGTGTCTTCCCATTAGGCAGGGTCGCCATTTCTTAAGTGCATGTAGTATTGCCAACATTTCCTTCTCATAAATAGCTTTGTGTAAAAACTTTCCCTTGATTGGACGACTTTACAAGGCAATGGGTTTTTCATCTTGCATTAAAACAACACCAATTCCATTTCCTGAAGCATCACATTCCATAATAAAGGTTTTTGTGAAGTCCGGTGTAGCTAAGACCGGTGCTTGGCACATTGCCTCTTTAAGATGTTCAACGGCCTTTGTTGCTTCTGGAGTCCATGAAAATGCATCTTTCTTCAATAATGTTGTTAGAAGTGCTACTATTCTCCCATAATTCTTAACAAACTTGCAATAATACCCTGTCAACGCAAGAAATCCTTGCAAATGCTTTATGGATGTGGGGATTTTCCATTCCTTAATGGATTTAATTTTGCTAGGGTCTACCTTAACTCCTTCATGAGATACAATATGACCCAGATATTCCACATCTTATACTCCAAAGAAACATTTGGATATTTTTTCATATCATTGTTTCTCCTCCAATAGTTGTAGCACCCTGTCAACATGTTCAACATGATCCTTCCAAGACTTGTTGTAGATTAGTATATCATAAAAAAATACTAACACAAATTTTCTATTGAAGGGTTTGAAAATGGAATTCATAAAACTTTGAAATGTATAAGGTGCATTGGTAAGGCCAAAAGGCATGACCAAAAATTCATAATGACCCTCATGAGTTCTAAATGTTGTTTTCGGAATGTCTTCAGTCTTCATTCTGATTTGATGATATCCTGAACGAAGATCTAACTTGGTGAAGTAAATTGATCCATGCAATTCATCTAGTAATTCATCAATGACAGGAACAGGAAACATATCTTTAATAATGAGCTTGTTGAGCTCCCTATAATCCGGACACATGCACCATGATCCATCCTTCTTGTGCACCAATATTACTGGAGCAGAGAAAGAACTTTGACTAGGTTGAATTATACCAGCCTCTAGCATTTCTGCAACCATACGTTCAATTTCACTCTTTTGGGCATAGGGATATCTGTATGGCCTGATATTTGGAGGAACACTTCCTGGAATTAGATGAATAGAATGAGTCTCAAATACCTTGGAATGATTGTCCAAGACTTTTTGGATATTTGGAGAAATAGATGATTTCGATGTGGAAACATCTAGCAAACATAATTGTGCAATTACACCTCTTTGTTCCTTTTTTAGAAGCTTTGTCATATCGTTAGAGCTGATTATCTTTCCCGGTTTCCCTGCAATACCCCTTAATTCAACTTCCTTTCCTTCCGCAGAAAATTTCATGAAAAGTTCTTGAAAATTAAAAGCTATTGTACCTAAGGATTGTAGCCATTGGACTCCTAGTACAACTTCAGCACCTCCCATTGGAATGGAAAGCATTGGACTAGTCAATACATATTCTCCCATGGATAGCTTGATATTATGGCATTTTCTAAAGCAATTTATTGTTCCTCCATTTGCAACCATCACTTGACACTCTGGTGTTGGATATAGGAAGCAATTCAATTCTTTTGCTACCTTACAATAAATAAAATTATGGGTACTTCCTTAATCAATCAACACTATTACCTTTTTCTTCTTGATTTGTCCTTCTATCTTGATGGTTTGAGGAGTGGTAATTCCAGCCAATGCATTACAAGATATGGTAGGATTCATTTCTTCTTTATCTAGGCTTTGTTCCTGGAGTATTTCCTCTTCTTTTGACCTTTCTTGCTCCTTTTCTTCTTCCTCTTCACAATCTATGTAGAATAATTTCTTCTCAGCACACTTATGACCTTTAGTGTATTTGCCATCACAACTGTAACAAAGCCCGTTTTCTCTTTTTTCTTCCAATTGTTGTGGTGTCAACCTTATAGGTTGTGGAAGACTAGGGGCAACAACACTTCCATATTTATAGTTGTGAGTGGTATGCTTCCTGGTTGCCATAATTTTGCTTTCCATTTTTCTTGCTAACCTGAATGTCTTCTCTAATGAATTAGGTTCCCAAAGGCGAACATCATGTTGGATATTATCCTTTAAAGTCCCTATGAACACATCAATCCTATGCTCCTCTGGAATATTTTTTACCCTTATGTTCAATTTTTGGAACTCCTCAATGTGCTCCATTATTGAACCATTTTTGTTTAAGACTTATCAATTGACTAAAAAAAGTGTTGTTTTTTGTATCCTCATAATGTGATGTCAATTCTTCTATAAAAATTGCCCAAGTGATAATTTTTTTACGAGAGAAAAGCCATTGATACTATAAAAACTGATTTGGTTCCAAATATAAAGTTGCAATTCGTACCTTTTGTGTGTTTTGCACATTATTGAGATTGAAAAATTGCTCCATCTGTAATATCCATGTTGCGAGATCCTTGCCATCAAACTTCCTCATATCGATTTTTGGAATATGGTGGGTCTTCGATCCAACATTAGAGTCTATGAAATCATGATTAACATTTCTTTTGTTCGCATCTTGAGTTTCCTTTACTACCCTTTCACCATTAGTAAGTATTTCTTGTAGAAAATTTGTCAAATCAGTCTTCAAATTTTCCATGCCTGTCTTCAAATCTGTCTTCAAATCTATCTTCAAATCATCCATCTTAGCTTCCACGCCATTCATATTAGCTTCCACGCTCTTTATCTTAGATTCCACACCATTTATCTTAGCTTCTGTTAGCTTTTGTGAGAGTGACATTTTTTGCACTTGGTCTTGTAATTTTGATATATCATGTAGCATTTCTTCCTCTTCTCCATGAGTCATGCTAGAGCTTTCAAGTTGCTCACTAGGTATTTTCATTTTCTTTCCTCGGGGCATCAATTACCGATAATAATGCTCTATTATTCCCTTTGAATTCCTTCAAAATAATTTTTCAAACCAAGCTTAAGAAAAAATTTAAAAAAATCTACACAACTTTTTTCACTTTGTAGGAGCTCGATATTGCCTCTAATGTATCTCTGTAATTTCAGATCATCCAGTTTATAAATTACGACCTACAGTAACCCTCTGTGTCCTCTTTCCAATCCCACCAGTCTGATCCAAATTGGATTCTCCAAGGAAGAGTTATGCCAAATCTCCCACAGTGACCGTATTATAGACTAGTTTAGTAGAGAGAACTTGTACGACATGCCACATGTCCTTATTTTGACATTTGGCTCTGAAAAATATATAAAAGAAACTACAGTCCGTCCTCTTTCTTTACCTTCTTACGAAATTTCAATCTGATGCTCAGAGAGAAAGTTATGATGGTTTTCCCTGGGTCACCTATTTGGAATGTAATTCAGGAGTCTGCAAAAAGACCAACTTCCTTAGATCATATCTCCGCAAATATAGCGCGAAAATCTTTGAAATTCGGACTCGAGGTTTAGTGCAATTTCGTCTCAAATGGGTTTTTTTTTTTTTTTTCTTCTAAAACATCGTAGAAAAAAAAGTTATAGCGAAAATGCCACAATGACCTATTTGGAGTAGTGAAACCCTAAAATCCAAACCTCTGATACCAAATGTTATGAAACCAGCTCACAAAAAGATAGAAAAGATAGATCAACGCCTTAGAATTTAGCCTCTTGAAGGGGGAAACCTACTTTACATTACACAAATGAATGATTTTTTGATGATTCAAATGACAAAACCTCCTTTCTATATATAGGAGTCTAAGGAGTCACAATATAACGCAACAGACCTAACAATAATAATATAAAGGCACAAAAATAACAATAGAGGGATTCTATGGGCCATAGTAATAACAATATGGGGACAATAGGGGCACAACAATATTAATAAGGGATACAACTACAATAGTAATGGGGTAATCACTAGTATTATAGGGACTTAACAGAGGTACCCAAGGGAATAATGTAATAATGGGATGGGCCATAGTAATAAATAAAGTGGTTAACCCATATCATGTAATGGACCACAAGTAGTTAGCAATAATGTAATAAGCCCATGGTATTAGATAGATGGTATTGAGGGAACCATGGTAATGACCCATGGTCTTGTATGTATGAGGCCTATATAGAGGCTAGAGACTCCCCATTGAGAGATGTCAAGGAATATTGTATGAACAAGCATATGGCTTGTGGATTGTTCTCCTTCCTTAAGGAGTGAATGTATGGTGTTGCCCTATCTTAAGGGTTTTGATCAATAAAGTGAAGAATTTCTATCTATTCAGACCTTGTTATTTTTTATGATTATTTACAGTTATTGGGTTTATTTGCGTTGTCTTATATTTTCATATCAGATCTATTATAGCTTGGTTTTCTCTTGAAGGTTCTATAGCTCCTATTAAAGGTCATATTGGTTTTGTTTTATTGGTTTCACTTCCTTAATTGTACATGTGGAGTTGAATCACATCATAGTAACTCTTCATCACATGTTTACCCTAGAGGACCGACTAGCTTGGGTAAATGTGGGAGAAGGGTGTTACAATTTTCAAGCCCAACCCAGACATGTGGATAGGGGGAAAGGGTGTACTAATTCCTTATGGACCTAGTGGTCATGTGGACCCAAAGAAGGACAATGATGAAATAGGGCTTGTAATGTTGGAGGAGAGCGAAACTAGAATATGAGACCATGCTGCCAAAATCAGGGGTTCCCAAGTAGTGGCTTTCTTGAAACCATATATCAATAGGGTAGATACCATGGGACTAGGTTTGAGGATTGACCCCCCATTTAAGGTGATGGAAAAAATCATGGTAAAATCCCTTCCTTTTTCCAAGCCTCCGGAAATCCACGCCCAAGATGACCAAGAAAAACAAGTGTAAGCACTCAATTGCACGATGAAAAATATTTGGGTCAAATTGCCCACCTTCTAACATATGCTCTCAATAAATGGGTGATGAGACATATGACTGATGCAGGGAGTAGAGATCAAATGGCACAATGTATCAACTACATTGGTGGTTGTTAGGGGTTGTTGGTTTCCAACTGAAGAGATATCAAGGAGAAAAATTCTCCTAAAGGGTCAACCACCTTTGGTAGGTAACACTACCCACAGTAGAATGGGGATATCAAGAGAACATTATTTCCTTCATAGATACAAGCTAAGGCTATGATTCATGATCTATATATACCCATGTTTCTTTGGGAACAAACCTATAGTACAACTAACTACATTAGACTAGTAGGTGTCCTCACAAGATCTTGAAGGACAAAACACTATAAAAATGACTTATGTATCTCAATATTCATGTGTTTGGTTGTCCCATATATATTCACATTCATGATGAGAATATATATAATCTTGAAACTTTTAGCAATAATTCTTATTAGATTTATGTTCAAGTAGAATGAAAGACATTAATAACCAAGATTGGAAGTTTGATGAGGATGCTTGATCCTCTTAGTCTCAAGAACCTCTAATAAAAGAAAAGGAGGGTGAACAAATTATTGTCCAAGGTGTTAATTTGTGAAATACACCAATATTGAATGCATATTAACTATGTTCAGATGTATGAGACGATACCTTAGCACCATTGTAATGTCCCAAGTTTTACTCCATCATTAATTATAGATAGTTGTGTTTAGCATTGTTTTAAATTCGCATGAATATTTTATCATTGTGCTGAGTTGAAATCGATATGTCAAAACATTGTATATTCATTTGATTTTAATTAATGAAATATCAAATCAATTAACCAAAGCATGAGTTATTGCACATAGTGTTGTCACTAATGACAACAAGTGTCATTGATGTTAAAGGGAATACATAAGGAAATAACAATGTCACCTATGAAGCAATCAAAGAGGTTTAAATTTATTGAGTTTTTGGTGAAGTTATGATGCCCTAGTAAGCCTATGGATAATATGGTTGGACAATCCTTGATGAGATCTTTTCAACGATATATCATACTCTGAAAAATACCTCTTGGACAAGAACTTATGGCCTTGTGAAAAATAACAATAATAGAGGACCCAAAAATATGGGGGAAAAACCCCAATCACCAAATTCATTAAAGAATGTGCATGATAATGGTAGGTCATGGGTCATGGTCATATGGATTTCAAAAATTAGGCCCAAAATCTAGGACTAAAGTCAAGGGCATGGTCAACTTGGCGAAAATATTAAGGTGGAAATCCATGAACTAATGGCACGAACCATGGTTGGCTCCATAAGCTTCAATCCATCAATTTCATATATAAATATACATGCCATGGAGGAAAATAAGGACGAATTCATGCAAGAAATAAAATAAATTATATGTTACGGTTTTGAGTGCAAAAGTGATGTGTATTGGTTAGAATTCATCAACATTATCTTTTGCAATTGGAGGTTGAAGTTTCACTATGGGTAACTAGGTGATCAAGTTATGATTGTTGTTTGGGCCATGGCTAAGTTTTTATTATTGTTTGAGAAACATACATAAGGATTTGATCGAGCTTCATTTCCATTGGACATAGGGTTGATCCACATTGCTATTTGATATGTAGAGGTCTATAAGGCCTATTATTGAGCTCCATTACCATTTTAAAATGAGTCAAGACATGTTACTATTTGATGATCAACGAAGACCCATAAGGCATGTAGCTGAGCTCTATTGCTATCATATAAAGAGGTCTAACTAATCTCCATTATTATCAACAATGTCCAAGCTCCATTGAGGTCAAGCTTCATTTCTATCGTAACTAGAGGCAAAGCTCCACTACTATTGTAGAAAAAGGTCGAGCTCCATTGCTATCATAGACATAGGTTGAGCTCCATTGAGGCTCAACTCCATTGCTATTGGAAAAGGGTAAAACAATATCATTATTTAAATATAGAGGCTCATAATTCAAAGACCGAGTTCCATTATTTGATCAGGTTCGTGGTGGAGTCGATCATCACTATTTAGATAGGCTCATGGAAGAGTTTTGTTGTTGTCTTATTATCATTTATCGAGGCTCTTGGTTGAGTACTCCATTAATTGATTAGAAGCCAATGGATAAAATTTATTTCGTTAGATCCATTCGATTCCATCGACACTGATTTGAGTTTATTTCATGGCTAGCAGAGATTGGAAGTTTGGTTCATTGATTATGATGATTTCACCACTTTGGTCTAAATCACGTTAAGGGCATGGCCAATATGTAACCATGAATAAAGTGTCATGGTTTTGATAGAATTTTGACCACAACTGCATACATTGCAAATACCACCAATCATGACAAAGGTTACCACAGTTTCTCTTGGTTGAGGCACAACCAAGACATGGAGTCTAGGTTACCATGTACAATTAGAGCTAGCATGACATGTTGGATTACATAAACAATATTTGGGATGAGTTGTAGTGCCAATGTTTGGTTGTTGTAAAGGCTTGTGATGTTTATAAAGTTGATTTGTATTGAAGTTATTGGATGAGGACTGGTGATATGATCAAGTCCCCACTCCTTTTGAAATAATCTCACACATGATACAGTCAAATCACAAGGATGGTAAGACAGGCCACATTACATAGTCCAATTGGTAGCATACATGTATATTGTAGCCAAGATCAAGGGTTTGAAATTAGTCATTCAACAGGTCATATAATATTTTTTTTTTATTTTCCACATAAGTTTGCCTTTTCTCAAACATTTAGGTTGTTGGAAATGCACATTTCATAAATCTATTGTTGAAAAGAGCTCTTTTTGTAGAATGTTCTTGAAAGGGACCTTCTATAGAACAATTAATTTAATTTTTAATTCTATATGGATTTTGGGGCTTTTTGGGGCTTTTTGGATTCATTTTGAGTGAAATTGGATTCCAGAAGAAGCATGGCGATCAGGGTTTGGAGATGAACAATTATGAAGGGATGAAAAACCTTTTTGATATATATTTCATGACCATAATATATGTTATATGGTTTAGGGGGTTATCAGTAGATTGCAGTGTTGTTGAATATATGGCAGAAATAGGTTCCAAGATGAGTCTTATGTGACTAGATTGATTAGTAGGTTGGAATAGAGTTTGGACATGGATGATAGTTTTTCTATAGCGGTATGACAACAATAGTTTATTTAGTTTGAAGATTTATATTGAAAGAAGAGAATGTGGATCCACTTTGAAAAATTTTGAAGAGTTGTCCACACAGAGTTAAAGAAGGAGTTGGGTGCCTCAATAAAGTATAAGCCTAGATAAATTTGAAGCTTTCACATTTCTAATGTTGGTTCCTCAAACAGGTTGGATCCTAGAGTAAGTCTAAGCTTTCTTATCTCTAAGGATGGTGCCTTAATTATGTAGTAGCCTATGGTGAGTAGTTGCTTACATATTTTCTAGGTTTGTTCCTCAATCAGGCTGTAGCCTACCACAAGTATTCTCTTTCATATTTTGGGGGAAGGGGCCTCCAATAGGTTGGTTCCTGAAAATCTATGTAATGAATTGAAGAAGAAGAAGAAGAAGAAGAAGAAGAAGAATTTGTGGTTTTCTACCATAGGGGTTTCCACGTAAAATCTTGTGTCCTCTTGTGATGATGTGATGACTTCTTGATATATTGTTTATATCATGATAACTTCATGATGCATTGTTCTATTTATTAATATCATACAAATGGTTATGATTCATCACTACATAGTTGTTCATTGATGAAAATTTGTGAAATGATAAAATTTTCATCACACTAATCCACCCTCCTCCACCCCCCCCCCCAACTTACTGTGATTTTTTGCATAAAAAGTGGTTTTGAAGCAATTTAGCTTCAGGAATAGTTAACTACTAGAAGGTGGATCTAAGGAATCCTAGAAATATGGATCTAGATGAAAACTTTGTCATGGTTTTGGAATTTAAGTTAGAAGAGTTTAAAAGAAAATGTGATGTGTTGACTGTTATCACTCAGAATTTTTCCCTAGAAGTTATCAAAAGAAGGAAAATACCAAGGTAACCACAAAACAATATTTCAATTATAGGCTCTAGCCAACCTATGACTCAGAGAGGGCTCTCTCTATATGATTTAGCTTTGTTTGCTGAGATTTTAGGCTAGTTCTTAAAGTTCAGGGGGTTTTGATTTGTATTGAAGGTTAGATGGTGGAATCCTTAAAACAAATGGATAGAATGAAGTCTCTGGACCATTGGGCTATGGAGTCAAAGAAGGGCAGCAAAACTAGGATTAACTCATTAAAGGGAGTGTTCAAAGGGAAAGCTAGCAGAGTGAAGTACAGGTCTTTAGGTTGGATGGGTGAAATGATCTTAACCAAGGTGAGAGAGCACTCAAGAATTCTCAGACCGGGATTAAAATGAAGAATAGAGGATAATCATGAGAAAAGGGCAATTAAGAATCCTTTACTATAGATTAGAGGGAAACTACCTAAACTAAGGAGAAATCAAGAATTCCTTAACTTAGATAATTAGCAGAAAACATTTAAATGCATAATAGTTAAAACAGAGTGCAATGAAGCAAATTTTGAGATATCATTCCATATTATAGCATTCAGATTTCAGATACATTAAAGATTATGGAATTTTTTTTAAAGAAAGATAACAACACAAGAGAAAATACTTGTCTGTACTTCGCACTACACATGAATCCTGTGAAATGTCTTGGCTTTATTCATTAATCCAGCTTGCTAGTCCAAATAGTGATACAATAGCTTACAGTCTTTGATTAAGAAAGTCTATAGAAATGTCTAAGAATCCACACTACATACTTCGAATTGTGAAGTATTTATACAAAAAATTATTACAAAATATCTCAAACTAACTTGAGATTTAATTTAGGAAGTACAAATATCTTCTTGCAAGAAGATAGAGACAGCTAATGAACTGTTTCATGTTGTCCCTTTTTATTCGGTACTGCTGGCTTTTATGGTCAAATTTGTAGCCCTTTGTGCTGGCTTGTAGTTGTGATGTTTCATGCTAGAATCTTCTTCAATTTTTATCTTTCACCTGATACAGATTGACCCTGATACTCTTTGACCATGCTGCCCTGTTTTCATCTGTTTACCTTGCTGCTCTCATTTTTATTGTGTAGTAACTTTTGTTGGGTGTGGAGCCTGATTATCTTCTATATTCAAAGGTATCGCCACATAGGACCCCAGTTCGAAATGGGGGCGGCAACGCCGCCCGTAAAATATTCGCTGCATGGGCGGTCCAGGGGAGGGGGTGGCTGCGACCTTTGGGAGCCCCCCCCTGGCGGGGGGTTTCGGGGGCAGCGCCCCCGAAGCTAAAAACAGCTGTAAAATTGCCTTGTAAAAGTATAGTAATTTCTAGTCAATCTGGGCCGTTCATTAGGCAGATGATTTGACGGTAGAACTTATGTTTAGTTTAGGGTTTTTTTCCCTAGAAGGCAACCCCTCTCTTTGTATGAGGGTATTGTATTTGAGGCTATGAGATAGATGTGTATTCGGTGAGCGAGAAATAGAGAGGTGAGACTGTGAGAGAAAACAGAGGATATTACAGTGGATTTGCTGTAGGTTGTGTCTCTTCATTTTGCTGGATAATAGAAAGGAAGGACTGGCTGTTCGGGGTGGACGTAGCCCAAACTGGCTGAACCATGTATATCTATGTCTCTCTTGTTTTGTGCGTTTTCTGTGTTTATATTTCTGCAATATTTTATGTGTTCCATTGCTCCGTAATATATAATTTTCTAACAACTGGTATCAGAGCCGAAGGTCTATTTGGCTGATAAACTCGCAGGAAAGAAGGGTTACTGGTTCGAGTGGGAGCAATGGCGGAAGATGGTAAGTTTAGGGTCGAGAAATTTAACGGCCAAAACTTCTCGCTGTGGAAGATGCAGATGGAAGATTATCTGTATCAGAAAGATTTATACCTACCATTGGGCGGAAAAACAAAGATGCCAACGGGTATGAAAGATGAAGAATGGAACCTTCTTGATAGAAAGGCACTCGGAACAATACGGTTGTGCCTTGCTGCGTCAGTCGCCTTCAACATTTCGAAGGAAACCACGACAGAGGGTTTGATGCAGACGTTGTCGAAACTATATGAAAAACCCTCGGCCTCAAACAAGGTATTTCTTATGAAACGGTTATTTAATATGAATATGTTGGAAGGTGGATCTGTTGCAAACCATTTAAATGATTTTAATACAGTTACAAGTCAGTTAAGTTCTGTAGGGTTAAACTTTGATGATGAAGTTAGAGCTCTGTTATTCTTGTGCTCATTACCAGAAAGTTGGAATGGTTTGGTAATGGCCATTAGTAACTCCGTTTCTGGATCTAGTACTTTAAAGTTTGATGCTGTTGTTGGTGCTATCCTTAGTGAGGAAATGCGACGGAAAAGCTCCGGTGAGACATCGGGAAATGCTTTGAGTGCAGAGTCTAGAGGAAGAAAAATGGAAAGAGGAAAGAGCTCAGGATATCGCAGTAAATCAAGGAAAGGCAGATCCAAGTCCAGATCGAGGATAGTGTGCTGGAAATGTGGAAAGAAAGGACACCTAAAGAAAGACTGTAGATCTCAGAAGGGAAAAGAAGGAGATGCACAACAAGAAAACAATCATGAAGCAAATGTGACAGGTGAGGTGTTACAAGATGCTTTGATTCTTTCTTTCGAAAATATTACTGATTCCTGGGTGGTAGATTCAGGGGCTTCATTCCATGCCACACTTGATAAGAAATACTTTCATGACTATGTTCAAGGAGATTTTGGACAAGTTCGTCTGGGTGATGATAAACCCTGTAAAATCGTTGGAATGGGTAAGGTTCTTGTAAAACAGCAGAATGGAAACCAATGGCTATTAAAGGAGGTAAGGCATGTTCCAGATCTAAAGAAAAATCTGATTTCAACAGGGCAGTTAGGCGGTGAAGGTTGTGTGACAACTTTCACAGATAAAGCTTGGAAGGTCACTAAAGGAGCCCTGGTAATAGAAAAAGGCGAAAAGGTTGGTACATTGTATTTATGCAATGGTATTTCTAACTCTGTTAATGCTTTAACTTCCAGAGGAGCAGATGCAACATTATGGCATCATAGGCTCGGACACATGAGTGAAAAGGGGATGAATATTCTTCACTCAAGGAATTTGTTGCCGGGTTTGAAGAATGTTGATTTGGACTTTTGTGAGAACTGCATTTATGGAAAACAAAAGAGAGTCAGATTTCTCAGAGTTGGGAAAGAAAAGAAGAACAAAAAATTAGAGCTTGTGCATACAGATGTATGGGGACCTGCTCAGGTATCATCTCTTGGTGGCTCTCGTTATTATGTTACTTTTATTGATGATGCAACTAGAAAAACTTGGATTTATTGTATTAAGAATAAATCTGATGTATTTGATACTTTCAAGAAATGGAAAGCTTTGGTTGAGATTGAGACAGGAAAGAAATTGAAGTGTCTTAGATCAGACAATGGAGGTGAATATTGCAGCAAAGAGTTTGATAGGTACTGTTCAGAGCATGGAATTCGCAGAGAGAAGACAGTTCCAAGAACACCACAAGAAAATGGTGTGTCAGAAAGGATGAACAGAACAATCATGGAGCGTGCAAGGTGCATGAGATTGCATGCAGGATTGCCTTTACAGTTTTGGGCAGATGCTGTAGATACTGTTGTTTATCTAATAAACAGAGGGCCTTCAAGTTCCTTGGATGGTGGTGTTCCAGAGGAAGCATGGACAGGTAAAAAGGTAAACTACTCTATTTTAAAGCCTTTTGGTTGTGAGGCCTTTGTTCATATTGATAAAGAAAATAGAACAAAGCTTGAGGCAAAGTCAAAGAAATGTACCTTTATTGGATATGGTGTTAATGATTTTGGTTATCGCTTATATGATTACGAAAATCACAAAATCATTAGGAGCAGAGATGTAATATTCAATGAAAAGGTCTTGTATAAGAATCAGTTGCAGGAAAAGAAACAGGAAAAGGAAAACAAGGAATACGCAGTTCTTGATGAAATCACTAAAAAAGTAAAGGTGCCTGAAAATAATAATAATCAACAACCACAACAACAGCAACCACCACAACAACAACAGGCACCCCAAACACCTGAAAGTGGTGTTAGAAGATCTACCAGGATAGGTAGACCCCCTGAACGACACTCTCCTTCATTATATTATTTATTGTTGACTGATTCCGGTGAACCCGAATGTTATGAAGAAGCAATGCAGGTTGAAAGCAGGAAGAAGTGGGAGGTAGCCATGGAAGAAGAGATGCACTCCTTAATGCATAACCAGACTTGGGATTTAGTCAGGTTGCCTGTAGGAAAAACTACATTGAAGAATAAATGGGTTTACAGGCTGAAGGAAGAAGATGGAGGAAAACAGAGGTATAAAGCTAGACTTGTGGTGAAGGGGTTTGCACAGAAGAAAGGTATTGATTTTGATGAAATATTTTCTCCTGTTGTTAAAATGACTTCAATTAGAACTATTTTAAGTCTTGTAGCAGCTGAATATTTGCATCTTGAGCAGTTAGATGTAAAGACAGCCTTTCTCCATGGGGATTTGGAGGAAGAGATATATATGCAGCAGCCACAAGGATATGAGGTGAAAGGGAAGGAGAAACTAGTGTGCAGGTTGAAGAAGAGCTTGTATGGCTTAAAACAGGCTCCAAGGCAGTGGTATCTAAAATTTGACAAGTTTATGTCTGAACAAGGTTATACTAGATGTCACTATGATCATTGTGTTTATTTGAAAAAGCAAAATGATGGCAGCTATATTATATTGTTACTGTATGTAGATGACATGCTTGTTGCAGGATCTAACATGCATGAAATAAATGTGCTCAAAAGAAAATTGGCAAATTCATTTGCAATGAAGGATTTGGGAGCTCTGAAACAAATCCTTGGTATGAGAATAACTAGAGAGGAAAAATCGTAAATTAACATTGTCTCAGAATGAGTACATACAAAAGGTGTTGAAAAGATTTAACATGCATAATGCAAAACCAGTTAGTACACCTTTTGCTAGCCATTTCAAACTTAGCAAGGAAATGTGCCCAAAGACCCAAGAAGACATGGATTATATGTCTAAAGTTCCATATGCATCAGCAGTTGGAAGCTTAATGTATGCAATGGTCTGCACAAGGCCTGATATTGCACATGCAGTGGGAGTTGTAAGCAGGTACATGAACAATCCAGGAAAGGAACATTGGATGGCATTGAAATGGATTCTCAGATATTTGAAAGGTACCACAAATCAAGCATTATGCTTTGGTGGTTCAAACATCTCCCTACAAGGATATGTTGATGCAGATATGGCAGGTGACAGAGATAACAGGAGGAGCACTACAGGATATGTATTTACTGTTGGAGGAACAGCTGTCAGTTGGGTTTCAAAAATCCAAAGTGTTTTTGCACTTTCAACAACAGAAGCAGAGTATGTTGCTGCTACAGAGGCTAGTAAAGAAATGATTTGGTTACAAAGGTTTATGGGTGAATTGGGTAAGGAGCATGATATGGGCACGTTATACAGTGATAGCCAAAGTGCCATTCATCTTGCAAAGAACTCAACATTTCATTCCAGGACTAAACACATATAGCTCAAGTACCATTTCATACGATCAGTGTTGGAAGATGGAGAGTTGAAGCTGGAAAAGATACACACTAGCCAGAATCCTGCAGATATGCTAACAAAAGTTGTAACCAGGGAGAAACTGAGAATATGCTCAGTTTCAGTTGGTCTTCAAGGATGACGATGAAGATGAGAAACAGCCAAGTCCAAAGAGGAGCCATTGTCCAGCAAATGGAGCAGCGGTGGAGTTGCTACAATCAGTCTCCAAGTGGGAGATTGTTGGGTGTGGAGCCTGATTATCTTCTATATTCAAAGGTATCGCCACATAGGACCCCAGTTCGAAATGGGGGCGGCAACGCCGCCCGTAAAATATTCGCTGCAGGGGGGGTCCAGGGGGGGCGGGAGCCCCCCCCTGGTGGGGGGTTTCGGGGGCAGTGCCCCCGAAGCTAAAAACAGCTGTAAAATTGCCTTGTAAAAGTATAGTAATTTCTAGTCAATCTGGGCCGTTCATTAGGCGGATGATCTGACGGTAGAACTTATGTTTAGTTTAGGGTTTTTTGCCCTAGAAAGCAACCCCTCTCTTTGTATGAGGGTATTGTATTTGAGGCTGTGTGATAGATGTGTATTCTGTGAGCGAGAAACAGAGAGGTGAGACTGTGAGAGAAAACAAAGTATATTACAGCGGATTTGCTGTAGGTTGTGTCTCTTCATTTTGCTGGATAATAGAAAGGAAGGACTGGTTGTTCGGGATGGACGTAGCCCAAACTGGGTGAACCACGTATATCTGTGTCTCTCTTGTTTTGTGCGTTTTCTGTGTTTATATTTCTGCAATATTTTATGTGTTCCATTGCTCCGTAATATATAATTTTCTAACATGCTTTCCTAGGGTTAACCAGCCGAAGCCTTTGACGAACCGGTTTTGCGTTTTCGTACGTCTTGATCTCATGTTGAATTATAGAAGGATCAATGCCAGGCATTTCCTCATAAGACCAAGCAAATACATCACGATATTCCTTGAATAGGTCGGTGTAAATTTGAATTTCTTCAGGGGAACACTCAATTCCGATGAAGATATTCTCGATGACGTTAGGGTCCCTAGGGATGTTTATAGGTATCGTTTTTGAAATTACCGACATATTACCTTCGGCACGAACGTGTGTTGGAGCCAAAGGGTTCGACACCGTACAAAAATCACTAGTGAAGAGCTCGGAGAATCTAGATGCTACTTCCTGCAATGGAGGAAGAAAGTATGAACGATGGTGTAAGTCTTCCCAAGGTCGATCTATACCCATCATTACTTCGAGGATTGCTTCTTCAGAAGGCAGAACCGAATCTAAGCAGTCCAAGGCAGAGGTAGAATCAAGGCTCCAAGCCGAGGCCACATGACCATCTAACTCCTCTTCGGAAAAAGGAGTAGAATGGTTGTCTGCAGAGTCTACGATAGACTGATATCTAAGCTCAGCTGTAGATATAGGGAATGCCATTCCATTTACTTGTCCTTCAACTAATGTGGTCGTAGGTGAAGACAAGGTCCAAGGGTATGAAAAATAATGAGTTCGGAAGAACTCTTCTCGAGGAGACTCCTTAGATGATGAAATAGCATTAATTTTAGCGAAAGGAGAGGGAAGATAAAATGTACCCATCAATGAGGAATACATCCCTACTCCTAAATTCTCAGTCGGCGGGCGAGGGTTATCCACCAAAGGGACAGTAGAGTCAGAGCTTGCTTGAGGATCAACTGGACAATAGTCCAATTAATCAACCTTAACGATTTTCCCCTCATGAGGAAAGCAAATAACACGAAACAGAGTCGAAACAACGACATCCATCTCGTATACCCAGTTCCTTCCTAATAGGAGATTATAGTCTAGGTTAGGGTCTATGACCTCTACTTCAATATTGACGACCTTTCCCCCAACACATATAGGAAAGGCCGGGATAATCCCATGCGCCTTGTGAGAATGACCGTCAAATGTAGTCAAGACGGTGGGTGAAGGAATAGCCGAAGGTGATCCAATAGCCTTCCAGCATGACATCGACATAACGCATGTGGAAGCTCTTTCATCTACTACGGTGCGAAAAATATTGATTTTCCGGTATGTAGACTTTATTTGAAAAGCCATATGATGAGGGAGTTGCTTTTTGACATTTAACATGTCAAAAGTGAGCACTAAAGAGTTAGCTGGATCGACTGCTCCAATCGCGGAGAGTAAAGCGCTTCTCTGAGCTGGACACAACTAGAGAACCTCTAAAGCGGACATGGTGCACAGACTCTGAGCCAGATCCTCCACAATGGAGTAATTCTGGGCGGCCCTAGCATTAGGATTAATTGTCGCGTGTTTAGCAGAACCTTTCGGTATCCGTGGTATAGTCTCGACAGGGGGTCGCTCAATATGAAGGTCAGTACTTCCGGGAACAGTCTTGTCCTTGGAAGTTTTGGCTTCACCATAATCACGTGACCGAGTAGCCACATGGACGTTAGAACCCATCATGAAAACATTTGACGATTTTTCCTCTTCCTGGTTGCCCCCAGCGGAGGTTCCAGGGTTCGAACTCGCGCCAACAAGAAGTTGCTGCCCTTGGGGAAACGGGTTGGTTAACACAGCTTGAGAACTAGAAGTCCCTTGCTATCCTAACAAGCGCTGAGCATCTTCAATCTTAGGGCAGAGATGAGTTAGATGCTCTCCACTGCACAACTTGCATGGAAACTTGACTTTCTTTCTCGACTCATTTCTACCACCACCAGCGTTGTTGCCGGATTTATTTGCATCAGGCTTCCCATCCTGGTTCTTTTTCTTACCTCGTCCTTTCTTTTTCCCATTGGAATTTTGATTTCCTTTGGGATTATCAGATTGGACGACATTTATTGAAGAAGTTTGGGAAGCGGGGGGATTAGACAATGTGACTTGGTTGTTAGAAGCAGTTTGCAAGGAAAACTGCTGCAATTGATTCAACAAGTTCATGGTAGTTGTGTCTACTGACCCGACGATACCATCCACGTGCGGACCTGGCTTCGACTTAGCTACATCAACCTTAGATCCAGGAGAATCTGGCAAGTACTTTTGTAGGATCCCAGACTGAGAGTAGATCAATTCTAATTGTTGGGCCCTAAAAATGGCTTGCTCCTCAAAATAGACCCTGGACATGGAGACATCCTTGGAGATCTCGGGTTGTAAAGACTTCAAAAACCACTCGAGACGGTACTCCGGAGGGATTTCGGCTTTAATGAGCCTCTTTCTCTGTCTCCATTCCTGAATATGGTCAGAAATGTGGGTTGCCTTATCCTGACGAAAGGTGGCCAGAAGTTCAGTTCCGGCATCATAGCGGACAGGCAACTGGAAGTGATTTAAGAAAATATTGGCTAAGTCAACCAACGATGTAAAGCTACCTCCTGGCAACTCTATATACCATTTGGCCACATTACCAGTCAAAGTGCGCTGAAAGAGTCTCAACCTAATCGAGTCATCGATAAGGGAGTTAGATGAGCACCACAAATGGAATGTGGTTACATGGTCGCCTGGGTCTTCACCACTCTTCCCTTCGAATTTTGGAATGTCCGAAGGGAGTTTGGTTGGGACCGGAGGCCAGGCCGTATTGTACTTGATTAGGTCATTTTTTAACTTAGTTAGATCTGGCAAGTTTAACGTTTCCAGAAACGGAAGCCTAGGAGGACCTTGGGGATTCCACCCAGACTGGGCAGAACTCCCAAAGCTCTGAAAAGATTGTCCTGGAATTTGGGAGGCACCAGGCTGCCTGAAGTAACCAGTAGAACCGGCTGAACCAAAAGGCAAGCCTTTTGGTCCAGCAAAATTCGGAGTTTGACCAACTCCGGCCGTATAACCTCCATAACCAGCAAATTTTCCTCTTAAAGGATTGTAGGGAGTTGATAACCCCTAATACGGATTCCAAGCCGAAGCAAGGGGAGGAATACTTTGAAACATGCTAACCGTGGAGTACGGCCTATTCCCTTGTTGGCCGATAAACGGATTCCAAGTTCCCGCGCTACTAACCCCAGGGTTATTCCAACCTTGGAAAGGATTGCTGCTTTGTCCTACAGAAGAAAAAGGCATGGATCCTACCATCGGGTTGGAATGTGGTATATGACCACTTCCGAAAGGAAAACCCTAGAATGAAGCCGATCCGCCCATCATGGACGTAGCGGCACTAAACGGAACCGATGGAATACCCTGTGATTGGGTGCCAAAAGGGAAGAATCCGGTACCAAAAGCATTGGTTTGGGCATTTCCACTCGTGGACGGAATGGAGGTAGACCCAACTAAAGATGTGCTAGCAAAAGATCCGAACAAGGAAGCGGAGGGGATGGAAATGGTTCCGCCCTCTTGCACCGATGTTGGGTTTTGCATAGTCGTAGCACTCGTAGAAGCCATGCTTCCAGTAGTGTTCATCGATGGTAAGCGCGTAGCGTAACCTGGACTTGACGGTCTATGCGTCGGAGTCCCAACGTATTGCAATACGTCTGGATGACTAGATGGTAGTGGAGAATTTGGAGCCACTAATGACTCTGAAATTTCTTCTACCTCTATGTTATTCTCCGCTTGAAAGAGAACTCGAGAAAGGACTGGAGTGTCCCTCTCTTGCTCAGAAGTGCCAGGCCTTGCTTGGCCGCTAATGGCCCCGAGAGGAGGATCAATCCCTGATGTGTCAACCGGCGTGGGACGGAACCCACCGGTATTATTTCCTCTGCGCCTCCTAGGAGAAGGCTCTAAACTTGGTGGCGAGAGACCACGAAGTCTTCGAGACCATCTTGGAGATCGGTCAGCCACTTTGAATTTTTTGTTATGATCTAACTAAAGACTTAAAAAATTGAAAGCTAGGCCAACTAGGAGCACAGAGCACACACTATAAAGTCCCTAAAGATACAGCCAGTCAAACAACTTCCAAGTATTTCCGCTCCGGGTGATTAAGACTAGACACCAAAATACGAGAAAGTGAAATAAGGGGCCTTCCGAAGATAGTCTGGGATGATGAGGACCCAGTCCTATCAGCGAAGGTATCAGAGGAAGTTACGCTGACCTCCTAACAACAGCCTGCGCTGGTGCAAGCCCCCAAGCTTCGCAAGGGTGCCCTCCAGTAGTACTGTCGAGAGTGATGCAACGTCAACCTCAGGTGCCACGGGATTCCCCTCCGCAGCCACCTGTGTAGTTCCCTAGGAGAAGCAACTATGGATACCAACTCGTTGCAGAAGCCAGGCGGAACAGTCGTGAGGTAAGTTCAGACAAGTAGGAGAGGGGGTATCTCTCTTCCCTGTCTTTACAGACCCTCGTGCTTAACTCCCAGATCCGGAGCTTTCCTAGTCTTCCTAACGCTATTGGATTTTCTCTCGTTATTCAGACTCCTACGTTTGACGTTTATATGGCCTTGGAGAGTTAACTCTCCACTCACCTAATCTAAGGCCCTAAAATCCTAATCTTGTTGGTGTAACTGACTAAAACAAAAAGTTCTAGTGAATTTTAGTTAGCGCTTGATTTTAATAGGTTGTTCTTTAAGTCACAAGGTAACGGAAGTGAAACTAGTGGTGTTTTTTGACGCAAAAGAAATTAATAAAAACTTAACTACATGCACATGCACTTTTTCGTTTTTCGATGAAGAGCAATTTCTATAGGGTTTAGAGGTACTTCTAATAAAACAAATTTTTCTTTTCTTTTCGTTAATGCACACTTCACACTCACAAAAGCTAACAAAGCTATGTATGCCTAAAAGGGGATGCAAATCTATCCTAATGCAACAACTATATGTGGATGCAAGATTCAAAACTACTCTAAAAACAAAAATGAAAGTTGCTTGCTTATCAAACTTTATCTTGCCACTTAAGATGCCTAGATGGAATATGAGATGTTTCCATTCATTTCGTCTAAACACTAAAAACAAGTTTTAAGACAAACATAAAGCACTTTCACTTCTCTAAAAGGAAACCAAATGAAAAGCAAGTTCAAGAAAGCAAAACTAAGATTTTCAAAAGATTTTCTTCAAAGCAACAAACAAAAAAGTCTTTTCAAAAAATGCTCTCAACAACACTGAAACTTGTGATTGAAGAATAGGCAATTAAACACTTTTGCGAATCAACACCACTTAATGGATGAAAACCCAAAAAAAATAAATGTGTTTTAAATCGCTCTTAAAAATCAAAAGCAGCAATGAAAGCCTTGGCAATGAAAACCAAAAAGATCAAAAAGACAAATTCCAAGAAAGTGTCAAACAACAACTTTCATGAAACAAAGAAGTAGATGGTCACAAAAAGCAATTTTGTCAAGCAAACAAAAAGTCACCAAAAGCAAGATTAACACAAAGATTGAATTCAATCTTCCTACCCTGATGAAATAGAGCAGCCAAGATTCCTAGCAAGAAATCTTGCGTGCTTTAGCCAAAAACGATGACGCTTGCAATCAACAAAAAACAAGACCAACACTCCTTATAATCAGAGAGAATTCAGAACGAGATGTTCGCTGTAAAACAAATAACTGATACTGGAAAATGACTGTTTCAGACTGACTCAAACCACCAGACAAACCTTCAGAGGCCAAAAAGATTTACAAATCTTGAAAATTGGAATATATACGCGACTTTACTGTACTACAGATTGCGTGTATACGCGACTGTGTTTGGGGAAACCTGCGTATATGCGGGTTCACTCAAAGAAGCAAGCCTATATACGCGACTGTATCTAAGAAAAACAGCGTATATGAAAAGCTTCAAGAAAAATAAAAAAGACAAACTGAAGAAACTGGCAAAGCTTAAATTTCAAGAACAGACCAGACAGTAACAGCAAGCAGACAAGGCAGCTGAGCCCTGATTGGCTTGAAAAACACCCAAACTAGGAACAACAAGAGTGTTGTCCCCAATGGAGTTGCCAATTCTGGTATAGGTAATTACTCCCCTAGGGCTTTTTGGGTGAAACCCTAGCAGACTGAAAGTTGTCTATTCAAAGAAACATGCATTCATACAGCCATTATGCTATTATAAGCAAATTCTATGATAAGGGTACGTACCTTCGGTCCTACATTTGGGAAGGCCTTTAGGGTCCAAACCCTTCTTGGAGTTCCCTTCTTCTCTTTTGTCCTGCAAAACAAACAATTCAAAGAACACAGCAGTACATGGACAAAAACTTATAAAGAAACCATCTTCATGCTATAAAGAAAGGTAGTTAGTTATGAAATCCAAACAACCATTTACACATGAATTCAAAACATGAATATCATTAACATAAAGAAGATTCATTTCGGGAACCAAGACATGTGTTTCTTTTATTATAGACAAATAAAGTACATAAAAAGGAATATGTTCACCTGAGTCACCTTCAGCAGGCTCCAAGCAAAGCTTCCTTCCGGATCCGTTCCAGCCTCAAGCCTCTAACAAAACTCCTTCCATGACTCTCTCCATGATGTCATAAATGGTGGATGAACATCAACACACAAGGAAACAAAGGTTTCCTGTATAAAATGGGGAAAGTGCAGAAGGCACAAGGGACTTCAGACCTGGTCAAGGGAAAAATCTTAGCATAATAACCTTTCTCTCTCTTCTCCTTTCCCTTAGGCCTTCCCTTTGAGGTCTTTTTATACCATCTCCAAAGTAGTTTTTTAGTTAGGAGTTGGTTGGGAATAGTTGGGCCACGGGCACTAACAGGTGATCAGCAAGTAAAACCCGCGATCTCCGCCCGAAAAGAAGGAATTTTATATTTTTTTAAGTGTTTTAATACATACACGCGGGTTGGATATACACAGACCCGCGTATACACGCGTTTAACTCAGGGAAATGTCGCGTATAAGGGATAAAACACTATTTTTTAAATTTTAGGACCAGGTCTGGAAGGAGGGGTTGCCCTAGGCCATGAGTACAGCATCACAAACCATAAGAGTGAGATTTGGAGCTATAACACACATATATAAACAATCTTTCAACCCAAAATAATAGGCAACTTAGGAAGGATCCCTAATGGTTGACTGGTTCCTTTATTAAAATCTAATAGATTCTGGGTGATAGGGACAAGATGTGGAGAGCCTAAATATTGCTAAGCGGTTGAGGACAAAATACTAATAGATGCACCCTGATATATGATTTTTCTAGGTACGGCCATATTGTAAGTCTGCACTGTAATCTGGAAAGGAACATAAGACGAAAGATGATATATTTCCAGTTGACTCCAATCAAAAGAAGTGACTAAACTACTCAGAGGGGGTGTCGTAGGAATGTGAGAGTTTTCCTCTTTCTCTATTGGAACAAGAAAACTACTCTCATGCACCTAAGCAATGGGCAGATTTCCCTCAAGTTCATTAGAAACTAAAAAAACCAGAAGAACCTCAGTAGTATGATGTTCACTCTCTATCAGAAAGGTATGGTTAACTGAAGGTGGAGCCAACTCTACTGGTTTCTCAACCAATGGTTGATCAAGAATGGACTCACGAGACTCAATTTCAGAGAGAGTGGGGTTGACCAAAGATTACTTTTGGGTAATCACTGAATCAACTGGAGGAGGATCAGGGGAAAGATTTCGATAACCAACTAGAAGATGAGGCTGGGAAGCAGTAAGGTTTTCCAACTCTTTGGAAGCTTCATCCATAAGAGGAAAAAGGTGAATGGGATGGTTACCTTCACACAAATTACAAGAAAATTTGATGTTTCCCTTTTTCCCATGGACCTTATTATTACTAGTTGAGGGTTTGTCACCAGCATGAACTCCAAAGGCTGATGACAAAGGTCGATGTGAACCTGTGGACCACACTTCTAAGAGTAGCGGTGGAGTTGCTACAATCAGTCTCCAAGTGGGAGATTGTTGGGTGTGGAGCCTGATTATCTTCTATATTCAAAGGTATCGCCACATAGGACCCCAGTTTGAAATGGGGGCGGCAACGCCGCCCGTAAAATATTCACTGCATGGGGGGTCCAGGGGGGGGCGGCTGCGACCTTTGGGAGCCCCCCCCTGGCGGGGGGTTTCGGGGGCAGCGCCCCCGAAGCTAAAAACAGCTGTAAAATTGCCTTGTAAAAGTATAGTAATTTCTAGTCAATCTGGGCCGTTCATTAGGTGGATGATCTGACGGTAGAACTTATGTTTAGTTTAGGGTTTTTTTTGCCCTAGAAGGCAACCCCTCTCTTTGTATGAGGGTATTGTATTTGAGGCTGTGTGATAGATGTGTATTCGGTGAGCGAGAAATAGAGAGGTGAGACTGTGAGAGAAAACAGAGGATATTACAGCGGATTTGCTGTAGGTTGTGTCTCTTCATTTTGCTGGATAATACAAAGGAAGGACTGGCTGTTTGGGGTGGACGTAGCCCAAACTTGGTGAACCACGTATATCTGTGTCTCTCTTGTTTTGTGCGTTTTCTGTGTTTATATTTCTGCAATATTTTATGTGTTCCATTGCTCCGTAATATATAATTTTATAACAACTTTTTGCTGTAAATTTATCATAGTAAATCAGTCATATTTTCCCACCATTCTGCCTCAGGTAATATGACATTCATTATCCTCCTATAGATCTCATCGGCTTCAATATATTTGGCAAAATTGGTCTTGGTGAGGAATAAATGTTTTATCTCATGCTCAAGGAAAAACAAGTTTTCAAATCTATTGTACAAAACTTTGCCTGTTGGCAGGGCTTTTATTAATGAAGTGCTAGCTTGTTCCTTAGACAACTGTCTGAGTCTATTACCATAGTCCAACTATGTCATGAGTTTTTCATTGATAACCAAAGGACTGGGCAGACCTTTCTCCCTCAAAACTTGGAGTTTAGCCATGAACCTATCAATGGCTACCTGCATGTTGTGGAACTTTTCTTATAAGTTAAGCATAAGGTTCCTTTTGGAAAGGACCTTCCTTATTTCCAAAATGGTCTTAGTTCTATCTTCTATATTGAGTTCTTGGAGTTCATATCTATGCTTGCTGTTGAGGAAGTGGATGAATCTATTGGCATCCTCAAGCTTAACTCCCAACTCCTTCTTTACTTTCTGGATAGCTTCTGTAGCTATCTTTATTAACTCTGTTTGTTCAAAAATAACTTGGATTGATGGCCAAATATCATTGACAGAGTCAATGATATTGGCCCACAACATTTCCTTGGTTTTCCCAAGGGGTTTCTCCAGTGTTAAGTCTTTCTCTAAGACTTTGATTGTTTCACTCATTCTTTGGGCCTTTTGTGCTTCTTCCTTTTGCTTAAGCTGGGCAAGTTTGTAGTCAATTTCCAAACTTGCCACCTTTTCTCTCAGCCTGGATAGACATCTTTTCCATGGGTTTAACCAATTCTGTTGCTTTCTCTCCTAATGCACCTGTGGTTGTAGATTCTACTGTGACTAGCAATGATGTGGCAGGTGGAACTGTAGGTGCCAGTGAAGCTACCAGTGTAGAAGGGACTGTTTTGGATACTGTAGGGATGACATCTTTAGAAGTTGTGGCCAAGTCACTTTCTTCAATTGAATTAAAGCTTCCAACTCCTTTTTTGTCTCCTTTAATTGATCATTCAACTTTATGACCAAGGCCATCAACTCCTCATGTCTGGTTTGGCTCTCTACAACTTCTATAGTTTGAGGATGTTGCAATTGTGGTATTTTTAATTTCCTCTTAAGTACAACAATATCATAATTTTTCTTCTTTATAAGTTTATTTGTAGCTTGTATATCCTTGGGATCGTGTGCCAGTTCAACCACTAAGTCCTCTAAGGACTTGATCCTAGTATCCTTGGCCTGTGAAGAGGCCTTCTCTAACTAAAATTGTGCTGAGATGTTGTTTAAAGAGTTTCGTAGCTGATGAGTAGCTATGGCTTTGCTTGTCAGGGTGGAGTATATCATCTCTCCAGCCTGTTTATGTAGTTCAATCTGGTCTATGGGATGAATATCCCTGGCCAACACTTCAAAGTCAACCCTTTTGAAATTAGATGTTGTCTTGGGCTACTGAGCTGTAGGTTTGATGAAAGACATCTGCAACTTTCCCTCTTTAATGTCAAAGGCTGACATTAGTCTTGTTTGGTTTGTGGGAGTTAGCTTTAGGTACTGAGCATATGTTTGGGCCTTAAGCCTCTCATTTCTCACTTTGATTTCCTTGTACCTATCTTTTATGTCCTGGTCTTTATCAGCAGGCCTGCTAAAGGATGACACTTCCACACTAAGTTGCCTTTCCAACATCTGAGTTTGTGATGTGGAAGGCTCTTTCATGCCTTCAGATGGAGTAGTGGGCCTACTTTTTTCTACTTCTATGTTTGTAACCTATGATGATTATTCTGTGTATTCTTGTTCAGAGGCCGGATTGAGCCTTTGCCTCTTGCTTGTTTCTTGTTGCAAATTTTAGGTGTCCATTCCTGAAGTGGAAGCTCCCTCTCTATTTCTTTTTGGAATTTTCTCCTCATTTTGAGGAGTCTACATGACTGGAGGAGTACTCATGGTTCTTTCTTTATCTTTTGGTACCTGCTGAAAAGTGTTGTCATCAAGATGCTTTTCCAAATCAATCAGATCATTTTCTACATCTACTCTGGTGTTGTCTCTATCTACTAGAGTACCTTCCACCCATTCTATTTGATTGGCATATGCCTTTATTTCTAGTATCTGGTGGTGGATGAAGGGTCCTAGCTTGACATTTTTCCTTTTCTTGGCAATGAATTCCAAAGGGTCATATCTCCATACAAAACTCCTTTGGACTTCATTCTTTCTAGGATTAGGTCTGCCTCTTTCCCTGCCTCTCTAGAATTGCATATGAAGGGACCTAATTGATCTTTGATTTTAAAATAGGCCTTCTTCTTGGCATTGATGAAGTTGACTTCATCTGCATTGATGATTTGTATGTAATACTCTATGGAAAACAACCTCATAGGGAGGTATCTTTGCAACTTATATGGTGCAAGCAGGCAACCATATATTCTAATTTCTGTGTGGTTTTGATAAAGGTACCAATCACCCACTTTGGTCTGCTTGGAAAGCTGGAGGACTCTCTTTATTTCTGGGCTTATCCTAGGTGGAGGATTCCCAGTGAGCATGGTCATGACTAGATGCACAAAAGAATCTATAAAGTCTGAGTAGGTATATGGTGATCCAAACTCATGGAAAAGTGGGGTCCAAAAAATAACAAATCTAGGCTGGCCCCTGGTGTTAAGCTTTTGGAGGGTAAAAGGAAACTTCTATGACTGATAATACAAAAATAGATGGTATAATACATAGGAGTATTTGAACACCCTCTCATTTCCCATTCTTATGAAATACTCATGCATTCTATCAGCTATGAATGTGGCAAAGTCATATATGGTTGCAGGAGGCTGTCTTGGGGTATAGATGGACATGAAAGAAAGAATAATTTCATCAATGTACTCACTTGTGGTGTAACCCAAAACACATGATATCATGGCTACAATGTTCTGGCCCCATGGAGAGAAAATGGCTGACACATATGGAGGGGAGTCCTTGGGGATGTGTTTTTCCTCTGTAATGAAGGTTTGGAATAACCGAGCTAATTTTGCAGGGCTAAGATTGGGATACTGGTCCAACAGGTCTCCACTTGAGAATGGCGTTAGGTTTGGACCTGGTTGGAACTACAACATTTCATTAATGGACTTAGCTGTGATAGTGAATAGGATCTTCTATTCGTGAGACATTATGGTTCTATGGCTGGGGATGTAGCATGCATAGCACATATGAACAATTTCTGGAAAGATGTGAAGGTGGGGGAACTGGTATTTGGGCAAATTTGACTCCCAAAGGCCAATCTCATCAGCATGGTTAAGGTATTTGTCCCTACTTTGGTAATGCACTTTGAGCAGGGGTTCTAAGGCAGTAGTGTCTTTTATTTGGAAGTCCCTGTCAGCCAGGGAAAGGTGGTCTAGGTCAAAATGGGGAGTTGTAATTGGTCTAATGTCCATGGCGATGGGGGCAACCATAATTTAGTTCTTATGGATTTGAATTATGCTCTGGGGGTTTCAGCAAAGTTTCTTGGGACTTTTATAGGGTTTTAGGTAAATGGAGGTCTTGCAGATGGTTATGGCTCAGAGTGTTAAAATTAAAGTAAATTTGATTTTTTACTTAATTAACCGTGCTATGAGGGTGAATTTACTTGAAATTTGACAATGGAGTTGGTATTCCATGATTAAATACCTGGAATGGGGCAAAGTTGACTGTAAATGGTGGTTGATGGTGGCTGCATAGGTTCGTATGGTTTTGGTACGGACTGATGAATGAGCTAGGCTATCTGCAGCGCCTGTGGAGCAATGACAGAGGTCTATGAGCAAATTCACTGTTTGCAAGGGTCACAACGGCTTTCTGAGTTCTCAATAGCAAATGCACGAAAAGAGTGAAAAGAGGGGTAATTAGGCTTATATAGAAAAAATCTTAATTTTGTCAGGTTCATTAATTGATGAACAATGGGAAATTTTTTCAGTTATATTGGAAGGTGGTTTAATGGGGTCATCGCACCGCTTTTGAGAGGGAAGTGGTTTTGAGGGGGCTCACCCAATCTAGTCGAGCGTGTGACACGTAGCATTCTGGGGGTCAGGGAAAACCGCCTTATCGGGCAGGTAAAGGATGGACATCGGGCCAGACCGATATGGACGTGAGTCGTAGGATGAGGGGGAGGGAGATCGTATAGGAGTCGGGCGATGGAGTTGCACGGCAATTTACACAAAAAGTTTTCGGGGGGCCCATGGGTCTAATCACCAGCGGTATAGGATTAAATTAAAACTTAATCTCATCGGGGGCGCTTTAATATAGGATTAAGGACTGAGGGTGGGGTTTTAATATATTTTGTGGGATATGGGGTAGTCATATAGTTTATAAATAAACTAAGGGGTGGGATTACTTTATATAAAGGAGTTAAATATATACAGGCCAATGGGTTTTTCGGGAATTTTATATATTTAATTAAAAAGTTAATATGAGGTGAAATGAGCGGAAGGGGTATTGTACTTAGGTATACAAAATATTATGCGCTTTCCATACACTTAGTACTTAGGATAATGTATTTTATGGGTTTTTGCATAAAATATATTTATCATGGGGTTTTCCTAGGAAAAAAGAATTTGACCTTAGGAAAAGGGGTTTTGTGAGAGGGACGAATGAACTACAAGGGAATTTAACACCTTTCCTTCTTAAGTCATCAAGCTGAGGGTCCAGTCCCACCAAAAGTCATAGAAATGCTCTGAGCCTCTTTAACTTAAAGAACTATAGGTATTAATATTTTTATTATGAAAGGGAAATTAGTGAGTGTTATAGGGGTTAAAATGAATGGTGGGGAATTAATCATTTTGAACTGGTGAACCATTGCTTTTTCCTTTGTAAAATGCTTTTTGTACATAGAAACATATCATTTAAGCATAATGGATGTGCTTTTTGTTGGAATTATGATACATATGTTGTACTTGATGGCAACCCACTCATCTCAGATGATAAATTATAGTGCAGAAAAGTTCACGCACTTTTATGCAGAGAAAAGTTTATTTCATGTAGAGAAAAGTTCACGCACTTTTATGTAGAGAAAAGTTTATTTCATGTAGAGAAAAGTTCACGCACTTTTATGCAGAGAAAAGTTTATTTCATGTAGAGAAAAGTTCACGCACTTTTATGCAGAGAAAAGTTTATTTCATGTAGAGAAAAGTTCACGCACTTTTATGCAGAGAAAAGTTTATTTCATGGAGAGAAAAGTTCACGCACTTTTATGCAGAGAAAAGTTTATTTCATGTAGAGAAAAAGTTCACACACTTTCATGCAGAGAAAAGTTCCTTTCATGAAGAGAAAATTTCACGCACTTTCATGGTTGGCTCATGGTATTAGTCCGACAGTTTTTGATCCTATGGTTTTGGTCCGTGGTATTGCATCCAAAAGTGTTGATCTCACGCACTTTCATGGTTGGTTCATGGTATTAGTCCTATAGTTTTTGATATTATGGTTTTGGCTCGTGGTATTGCATCCAAAAGTATTGATCTCACACTCTTTCATGGTTGGTTCATGGTATTAGTCCAACAGTTTTTTGATCCTATGGTTTTGGACCGTGGTATTGTGGAAGGCCTAAGACTATAAAAGAGGAAGGAGATCATTTGGGAAAGCATCATCGAATGAATTGAATATCTAATAAGTGCTAGATCTGAAATATTTGTGATTGGGTTATGGTGCAGATTTAGATCTGAATGAAGGAGGAACCTTAGCGCATAAAGAAGGATAAGTTCTTTTGATGGGTCATAATCTTTATGCTTGAATAATACTATCTTTGCATGATTTTGATCTGTTATATGAGGCGCATGCTTGATCTATAAATCTGACAATCTGGGTTAATTAGTGTCTGAATATTTGAAAGAAGGAATTATCCTTTATAGATATGCACGCAGGTTTCAGGTTGTTGAAGTAGCGTATATCTTTAAATTATGATCTAGCTGCCTCTGTCTATTGCTGCAGTATTCTGGGTTCAGAATTTGGTGTGTGGTTACTGTTACTGTGTTCTGGGTACAGCTGTCAGAGAAGTGTTTACTTGATTCAGTGCTAATTGGGAAAAGGAGATTGTTTGATGCAGATATACTTGATGATTGATTGATGTTCATGGATCCAGTCTGAAAATTTATGAAACGTGGTCCCTGGAAGAAAGAGAAGGTTGTAGCCTTCAGTAGGCCAGCACCTACGTACTAGTATCTTGGCTAGTACAAGAGCTAAGGGGGTTGTAGCTCCCTTCCAGGAGAAGCTGGAGAACGAGAGAGGGTTGTAGCTCTCTGTAGGTTGTAGCCTGCGTACTGGTAAAGGACTGCACCAGTACAAAATCATTGTAAAAGGAGTTTCTAATTGAAAGAAGATAGAGACATATTGCAACAGGTGGTTTTCACCCACATTGGGTTTCCACCTTATATCTGGTGTTCTTTTGTGTGACTATTTGCTTTTCTTGTTCCTGCTCATTATTTTATGATACTGACATACAAAGTAATGATAAGTATTTGAAGAATTATTCAAAGTATAAATAAGGAAGATAGATTGATAAGAATTTGATAATACTGATTCACCCCCCCCCTCTCAGTATTATTTCCAACAATTGGTATCAGAGCAGGTCCTTCTGAAGAAGCTTGATTGCTTGAAGGAAGATCTAACATCATGAGCAACTACGAGAGGGAAGCATCAATCAGGCCACCGATTTTTGATGGAACAAACTTCGTATATTGGAAGGTAAGAGTTACTGCCTATCTTCAATGGAAAAGCATCATCGAATGAATTGAATATCTAATAAGTGCTAGATCTGAAATATTTGTGATTGGGTTATGGTGCAGATCTGGATCTAAATGAAGGAGGAACCTTAGCGCATAAAGAAGGATAAGTTCTTTTGATGGGTCATAATATTTATGCTTGAATAATAGTATCTTTGCATGATTTTGATCTGTTATATGAGGCGCATGCTTGATCTATAAATCTAACAATCTGGGTTAATTAGTGTCTGAATATTTGAAAGAAGGAATTATCCTTTATAGATCTGCACGCAGGTTTCAGGTTGTTGAAGTAGCGTATATCTTTAAATTATGATCTAGTTGCCTCTGTCTATTGCTGCAGTATTCTGGGTTCAGAATTTGGTGTGTGGTTACTGTTACTGTGTTCTGGGTACAACTCTCAAAGAAGTGTTTACTTGATTCAGTGCTAATTGGGAAAAGGAGATTGTTTGATGCAGATATACTTGATGATTGATTGATGTTCATGGATCCAGTCTGAAAATTTATGAAACATGGTCCCTGGAAGAAAGAGAAGGTTGTAGCCTTCAGTAGGCCAGCACCTACGTACTAGTATCTTGGCTAGTACAAGAGCTAAGGGGGTTGTAGCTCCCTTCCAGGAGAAGCTGGAGAACGAGAGAGGGTTGTAGCTCTCTGCAGGTTGTAGCCTGTGTACTGGTAAAGGACTGCACCAGTACAAAATCATTGTAAAAGGAGTTTCTAATTGAAAGAAGATAGAGACATATTGCAGCAGGTGGTTTTCACCCACATTGGGTTTCCACCTTATATCTGGTGTTCTTTTGTGTGACTATTTGCTTTTCTTGTTCCTGCTCATTATTTTATGATACTGACATACAAAGTAATGATCAATATTTGAATAATTATTCAAAGTATAAATAAGGAAGATAGATTGATAAGAATTTGATAATACTGATTCACCCCCCCTCTCAGTATTATTTCCAACAATTGGTATCAGAGCAGGTCCTTCTGAAGAAGCTTGATCGCTTGAAGGAAGATCTAACATCATGAGCAACTACGAGAGGGAAACATCAATCAGGCATCTCTTCTGATTGTTGGTTGTACGCAAGGTTCATTTGAAGTATATGCGTACATGTGTTGGGTTGCGGATTGGTCAAAGATCGAATGGAACAGGTTCAGGGGGAGCATATCATGCATTGTTGGCATTATGGAGGAAGTACAAAAGGAGATCATGGATGCTGGTCTGAATATTGCTGCAATACGTCTCTATCTCTTTCATGGCCATTTATGGTGTTTGATGGATTATGGTTCTTCTTTGCAGATCTGGTTTATAGTCAGGGGGAGCATGTTCTTAGGGGGAGCATAACCCTTTGCCCTTGATGTCAAAGGGGGAGAGTGATTGGTTGTTGTTGCCATCAAGTCCAAAGGGGGAGATTGTTGGCATTATGATACATATGTTGTACTTGATGGCAACCCACTCATCTCAGATGATAAATTATAGTGCAGAAAAGTTCACGCACTTTTATGCAGAGAAAAGTTTATTTCATGTAGAGAAAAGTTCATGCACTTTTATGCAGAGAAAAGTTTATTTCATGTAGAGAAAAGTTCACGCACTTTTATGTAGAGAAAAGTTTATTTCATGTAGAGAAAAGTTCACGCACTTTTATGCAGAGAAAATTTTATTTCATGTAGAGAAAAGTTCACGCACTTTTATGCAGAGAAAAGTTTATTTCATGGAGAGAAAAGTTCACGCACTTTTATGCAGAGAAAAGTTTATTTCATGTAGAGAAAAAGTTCACGCACTTTCATGCAGAGAAAAGTTCCTTTCATGAAGAGAAAATTTCACGCACTTTCATGGTTGGCTCATGGTATTAGTCCGACGGTTTTTGATCCTATGGTTTTGGTCCGTGGTATTGCATCCAAAAGTGTTGATCTCACACACTTTCATGGTTGGTTCATGGTATTAGTCCTATAGTTTTTGATCCTATGGTTTTGGCTCGTGGTATTGCATCCAAAAGTATTGATCTCACGCTCTTTCATGGTTGGTTCATGGTATTAGTCCAACAGTTTTTTGATCCTATGGTTTTGGACCGTGGTATTGTGGAAGGCCTAAGACTATAAAAGAGGAAGGAGATCATTTGGCAAAGCATCATCGAATGAATTGAATATCTAATAAGTGCTAGATCTGAAATATTTGTGATTGGGTTATGGTGTAGATCTGGATCTGAATGAAGGAGGAACCTTAGCGCATAAAGAAGGATAAGTTCTTTTGATGGGTCATAATCTTTATGCTTGAATAATAGTATCTTTGCATGATTTGATCTGTTATATGAGGCGCGTGCTTGATCTATAAATCTGACAATCTGGGCTAATTAGTGTCTGAATATTTGAAAGAAGGAATTATCCTTTATAGATCTGCACGCAGGTTTCAGGTTGTTGAAGTAGCGTATATCTTTAAATTATGATCTAGCTGCGTCTGTCTATTGCTGCAGTATTCTGGGTTTAGAATTTGGTGTGTGGTTACTGTTACTGTGTTCTGGGTACAGCTATCAGAGAAGTGTTTACTTGATTCAGTGCTAATTGGGAAAAGGAGATTGTTTGATGCAGATATACTTGATGATTGATTGATGTTCATGGATCCAGTCTGAAAATTTATGAAACGTGGTCCCTGGAAGAAAGAGAAGGTTGTAGCCTTCAGTAGGCCAGCACCTACGTACTAGTATCTTGGCTAATACAAGAGCTAAGGGGGTTGTAGCTCCCTTCCAGGAGAAGCTGGAGAATGAGAGAGGGTTGTAGCTCTCTGCAGGTTGTAGCCTGCGTACTGGTAAAGGACTGCACCAGTACAAAATCATTGTAAAAGGAGTTTCTAATTAAAAGAAGATAGAGACATATTGCAGCAGGTGGTTTTCACCCACATTGGGTTTCCACCTTATATCTGGTGTTCTTTTGTGTGACTATTTGCTTATTCCTTCTTGTTGCATCAAGATAACTCTTTGAGGTGGATGCTTGAGATGTTTCTCCATTATACCCAGACCTGTCTTGTTTAGCGGAGAACGTTGTACATTGATGATCTCATCCAGAGTTTCAGATCCTTTGACAAACTTAAGATTAATAGCCTTTGTTTTCTCAATTTCTTTTCTAAGGCCAACAATTTCACCTTCTAACTTTTCAAGATATTTTTCTTTTTCATCAATTTGAAATTGTAGAGTATCAATGATCATATTCTTTTCTTCTATACATGTCTTAAGTCTAGAAATCTCTTCATAAAAACTATCCACATCTATATCATCCATGTAATCATCATCTTCAAATGCCATTAAAAGTTTATAGTCATTACCTCGTTCATCTTCATCACTATTTGATAGACCATCACTGTCTTCATGAGTGTAGTAGCTTTTCTTATTTGCATTTTGTTTCTTGTTCCATCTGGCAGGTTCCTTTCCTTTGTCAATCTTATCCTTATGAGGACATTTGGCAGCATAATGACCTACTCTTCCACAAGCAAAACATTTAAAAGGTAGCTTACCTCTGAACCTTCCAGTACCCCATTGAAGATTTCTGACAAAATTTTATTCTTCTTCTTCTTCTGGCACGTGACTTGATTCATAGTAGTCTCCTTTGCCTGAAGCCTTAAAAGCAGCTTCTCTCCTGTCTGATGGACCTCCTTTTCTCATTTCATAAGCAGTTAGAATTCCGTGTAGCTGAGACATAGTAAGAGTTCGTAGATTTTCCTTTTCTTCTATTGCAGACACTTTAGATTCAAACTTGGGGGACAATGATCTTAGGACTTTTTCAACCACAACAGCCTCTTTTATTTCTTCACCCAAGTTTTTCATACAATTAACAATCTCGTCTACCCGAAGGAAATAGTTAGCCACACTTTCATCATTATACATTCTGAGATTCTCATACTGAATCCTGAGGGTTTGAAGTTTTGCACGTTTTACCTGTTCATCTCCTTCGTAGCTCAAAACAATCTTGTCCCATATTTCTTTTGTGGATTTATATTGCATAACCTTCACAAATTCAGATTGAGATAGACATCCTAGAAGAGTATTAACCGCCTTTGCATTTGTTTCATATTTCTTCTTCTCAGCTGAATCTGTAGGAGTAGCTGATGGAAAAGTATACCCTGTTTCTCTAATGTCCCATACTTCTGTACCCAAAGATTGAATATAGGCAGTAACTCTTACCTTCCAATATACGAAGTTTGTTCCATCAAAAATCGGTGGCCTGATTGATGCTTCCCTCTCGTATTTGCTCATGATGTTAGATCTTCCTTCAAGCGATCAAGCTTCTTTAGAAGGACCTACTCTGATACCAATTGTTGGAAATAATACTGAGAGGGGGGGGGGTTGAATCATTATTATTTCCAACACTTTTATCAAGTGATCTTTTTAATCATGCAACCTTTCTATTACTTACTCATTCACCTACCCTACCATTTTTTCTTCCTTTATTTGGGTGCATTTAGGCTATCAAACCCTTATCAATCTTTTTCTTTTCTTTACAACATAAACTATCTCATTATAACCTTATATAATCCAAGGGTTCAGATTAAACTGATGAGAACCTTTTATTTACTCTACCTATCAAATGATCTTCCAAGATTACACTGTTTGGTTAGATTTTATTTTCTAACTATAAACATAAAATTCAAACATGAAATAGCCAAGTTTAAACAATTTGACTACCATGGATTGTGGCATGAGTAACAAGCTGCACACAATCTTTTATTATGCATAAAAGTAAAATAGTAGTGGCATTTTGACTTGCTCACTTTCATGGTCTCTTTTTGTCTTTTGGGGTTCATATATTTTCATTCTTTTGGACCTTATTCTTATTCTTTTTGTCATTTGTTTATTTTTTTAGGACATACCCTCTTTACATTTTTTAATTTTTTAATATAGAAAACATTTGCAGAAAGCAAAGGTATGTACAATAAAATAATCTTAGTCATTCAAAAGTATGACTCCTATTGGTATAGGAACCTAATAGTGGCTCCACTTGGGGATGGCATTTTCTAGTGAAATGTCAAGAACTTTGTAGATCAGTAGCCTTTGAATTATTGTTGATGTTACCTTGCAAAATATTCCTCTGTGCTTCTGCATTCTTAATACTTATGACAGTGACTCTTTCAAAGCTTAGGGCCTTCTCTTCGGGCTTCAACTTCAAAAAATCACCACCCAATCCAATCTAGACTTTTGAAAATATGCTCTAATGCAAAGAGAAAATTAGTAACCAGGTTCAAAATAGTGTTTTAGAATTCGACCATTCAATAGCCCACCTTCTGCTTCTGTACTATCCATTTCCTTTAGGAAGAAAGCATTATTACCTCTAAAAGCATAAATTACATATCAGCCTTTCCATAGGAAATAAAATTTCCCATGTTTACCTTTGTCTTCCCTCCTTGAATCCCACTCTAGGACTTTGTCACCAAGGTAGAAATCTTCAGCCTTGGTTCTCTTATAAAAAATATTTTTAATCATTTCCTTCACAACTTGATACTTGATATATACTTCCTCCCTGGTTTGTTGAAGATGAATTTTTTGGTTGATTCTTCTTTGGATACTATTTGGTTCAACCTGCATTTCTTGAAGCAACTTCATCACTGGTGTTCCCAAGGAATATGGAAAAACAACTTTCATCTAATAAACTAGTTGGTAGGGAGAAGTACCAATTGATTTCTTAGTGGTTAGTCTATCTGTCCATAAGGCATTGACTAGCTTTTTATTCCATGTTTTCTTATTGTCCTCTAACAACTTTTTGATGATGTTTACCAGGCTTTTGTTTGAGGATTCTGCCAGTCCATTTCCTTGAGGATAATAGGTTGTGGAATGTCCCAGGGTTATATGATACTTGTTGCATAAATCTATCATTCTTTTGGATTTAAAGGCTGTTGCATTATCAGTAATGAACTTAGTTGGACATCCAAATCTTGACAGAATATTGGTTTCAAGGAAGGTTATGACAACAGTGTCAATGACTTGCCTTGAAGGTATGGCCTCTATCCATTTTGTGAAGTAGTTTGTGGCAATAAGGATCCATTCGTGTTGGGCAGGGGAGGATGGGTGAATTTTTCCAATGAAGTTTAAACCCCATTGTTGAAAAGGCATTTCAACAGAGATTGGCTTTAGGGGTAAAGGTAAAGCTTTTTCTTTCCTTGAAAAAATTGACATTTTTGATAGGAGGTCACATATTTCTTGACATCAAAAAACAAAGTAGGCCAGTAGAAACCAGCTCTAAGAATTTTATCTGTAGTGGTTTTCCAGTAAAGGTGTCCTCCACAGTCACCTGCATGAAACTCTTGCAACACCTTGTCAGCTTCATCTTTTAATAAGCAATTGAGAAGAATGCCTTCATGATCTCTCCAAAACAAAGCATTGTCTAATATACAAAATTTTAAGGATTTCATCTTTAAAAACCTACTTTTAGTCCTAGATAATTCAGGAGGAGCTTGTAAATTTAGTAAAATGTATATAACATCAGCATACCATGGTGATTCAATAAAGGCCTGGTTGATTAGTGGAGTCGCCATCTCCTCCTCATCATCTATTGTTGCAATGAAGTTTATATCCAAGGCCTGACAATTTGATTCAGCCATGAGCTTGGCTAAACCTTGGCCCTTGATTAACTTAGTTGGTTTGATTTCTATGTCATATTATAAAATAGTAGCAATCCACTTTCCTCTATTTCCATCTGGACCTTCCTGAGTTAGGATGTCTTTGACTACTAAGTTAGGAACACAGGCCACTATATGAGAATATAAAATCTATACCCTAAAATCCTTGATGGCTTTGACCACAGCAAAGGCTTGTTTTTCCATAACGTTATATTTCAAGGGGGCATCTCTCAGGGCTTTGCTAAAGAAAGCAATAGGTTGTTCATAGCCCTGGTCATTTTTCTGAAGTAGGACTGCAGCAATTGTGTGCTCAGAAGCAAAGGAAAATAAAATGAAATCTCTATCAAATTTCGGACTGATTAACTCTGGTGTTTTAGTTAAGGCCAATTTAATGTCTTCAAAGGATTTCCTAGATTCAACAATCCATTTTATGGCTGAATCATTTTTCATCATATTATTTAGTGATCTAATTAATTCTGCCAAATTAGAAATAAATATTCTAAGAAAGTTAATTTTCCCAAAGAAAGTTTGCAATTCTCTAATATTCCTGGGATGTTGTATTTGTAAGATGGCTTCTATTATTGCAGGGTCTATTCGGATACCATCTTTTGAAATTATATGACATAATAACTTTCCTTCTTTTAACCCAAACAAAGACTTCTTGGGGTTCAAATAAATTCCATATTTCCTGCATTTGATAAAAACCTTCCTTATATGATCAAAATGCTGGTTGTCAGATTTTGAAAATACAGTAATTTCATCTAGATATATCACAAGGAAGTCATGAATTTCTTTGGCAAAGGCTATATCCATAGCCCTCTGGAAAGTGGCTCCTGCATTCATTAGTCCAAAAGGCATTTTCACATACATGAATGTGCCCCAAGGAGTAGTAAAGGCATTTTTGGCTTGGTCATTAGGATGAACTAACATCTGATTGTAACCAGAAAACCCATCCAATAATGAGATTCTAGATTATCCAACTACTCTCTGTAAAATGTGGTCCATTTTGGGGAGAGGGTAATTGTCTTTTAGTGACTCTTTGTTGAGGTTTCTGAGATCCACACAGAGTCTGATCTCACTAATTTTCTTCCTAGTTGGCACCAAGCTTGAGACCCAATCAGAAATTATGATTGGTGCAATTATTTTAGTATCATACATCCTCTGAATTTCCTTTTCAATTGCAGGTAATAAGACAGGATTAATCCTTCTAAGTTTTTGTTTGAAAGGCTTCTGATTTTCTTTTATAGGAATGGTGTGTTGTATGATGTTGGTGTCATAGGATTTGAGGTTCTCATAACTCCAAGCGAAAACATCTTGAAATTGTTTTAATAATTCAATGTATTTCACCTTTTCAATTGGAGGTGATGATTTCAAAAGTTTGATCAATTTGGATTTTCATCAGTGCCTATATTACACTCCTCTATATTAGATTTCGAAGGTTCCATTTTAGGTTTCCTAGGAACATCATTTGAATCAAACAAATATTCTAAAGGGGTTAATCCCTTAGGTAAGAAATTAACTTTGAGATTAATTACTTCAGTGTCTTCGTTAATTATTTCATCAATCTCAACTTGCTCTAGGTTTTCTACATCGAACTTAGTAAATTTAGTAGGATGAAATCTATCTATTTCTTCACCTTCTATCTTATTTAGTTCTATCTCATTTTTAATGTTAGGATCTACTGATGTGTCAGTATCTATATTGCTATTTATAAATTATTCTTTCGAGATTAAAAAGTTTTTTACCTGCTTGTCATCAGAAAATATTTTCCAGTTCTTCAAATTATCTGGAATTGCATGTTTGTGCCTAACTTCAGCAGTGTATTGATGGTTAGGTTGGAAGGGTAATTTGCAGGTGCTGGTAAACATTGCTAAACTATGAGCCCGCATATTGTGTTTTCTAGGAATTACTGCAAGCTTGGCTTCTAAGAAAGTGTTAAGTATTTCTACAATGGTTCCTCTATAACAACTTAATCTAGGGTCCTTTGTCATATATACAACATCAATCTATTTTATAACTAGTTCAGAGTCATCCATGACAGAGACTCTTTTAGCTCCTAGATTTCTAACTAATTTAAGACCTAAAATTAGTGCTTCATACTCGGGCATATTGTTAATACATTTGAAATTCAGTCTGTATGCATGGCCTTCTGAGTGATTATTCTCTAGATTGTATATCCATACTCCTGCTCCCACTCCAAACTTATTGACTGACCCATCAAACTCAAGATTTCATAATATCTCGTACTCATAATTTTCATCATCTGGTGCAACAAACTTTTCCTCATTTATGGAAATTTGGCTACCTTGTTTATTAGAAAGTTCTAAAGTTTAGTTTGTAGAAATTTTGAATAATTTAACACATATTCAACAGAGATTATCCTGATCATGTACTATTGCGGAATACATACACAATACATAAGCTCCTCTACGTTGATCATCAATATAGCAGCATCAATAACAATAAAACATCAAGAGCATTCACACATTAACACAGTATGTAACCCGTGGAAAGCATCTCGCTAAAAACCCCACACTATTTGTATATTAATGATTGAGACAATGTAACATTACAAAGTACAATGCTTATCACAAGCAATCCAGTACCAGATCCACCTGTTACACACAATACAACTAAGATCTGATCTCCAAATCTATTCCACTGCTTGCCTGCCTCCACTGCTCAATACCTGCTCAAGAATGAATGAGAATGGTTTACCAAACTCGTATTTCACCTCCAAAGATTCACTCACAATGTGTAAGACGTGAGCAGAATCTACAAACTAGGCAAATACATGAGAAAACTCATTGGAATACTCAATCCCTTGATTGTGCAAGATCTTATGCACAACTATAGTCACAACTGATAGCAATCTGATTCTCTAACACTTGTCCCTGTTGAACTGAACATGCATTGACATGCAACTGAGTTAACTGATGTATTCTATAGTTGTATTATGAGTTAATAATTAGTTTAACAACTCATCATTAGTCTATTTGCAGTTAGACTAACTACAACTAGTTTAACCAAGTCAAACTGAACACAACTCCACAATCAACTCCACCAAACTCAACTGATTGAGTTCTAACTGAAGTCATGCATGCAACAACTCAACTGACTCATAAGAAAAGCATACTTCCTTCTAACAGCTGCATGGGCCACATCTGTAGCTCAAACTGAAGTGCTCCAAGAGAATAAGATCAAGTTTATAGTCCAAATATTATTATGAGACAATAATATTTGACTTTTCTATTTTTGACAGCCAGTCTAAAAATAGACTTTGATCACCCACACTGTGGTCACCCACACTTTGGTCACCCACATTGTGATCACTCACACTGTGATCAAAAATAGAACTTGCGCCATAATTTGCCTGTGGGCCCACTTAGTGGAGGCGACTCTTTTCACTAAGCTCCATCATCTTGTTACAATCTCAACACTCCCTCTCGACAAGATATGGATTATCAGCAACCCCTATCCTGCCTCGATGGTACTCGAATTTGCTCCTGGTGAGAGCCTTCGTCAGAATATCAGCATCCTGATCCTCCGTTGGAATGTATGAAAGCAACATGATCCTCCGCTGCACACAATCTCTGAAATGATGGTACCTGATGTCAATATGCTTAGATCTATCATGAAATATAGGATTAGCCGAGAGTTTAATGCAACTCTGGTTATCACAGTAAATCACAGTAGGATCCAAATGAGAACCGAAAAAACCAACCAGGATATTCCTCATCCATATAGCCTCGCATGCAGCCAAACTTGTTGCCATATACTCAGCCTCAGCTGAACTGAGTGCCACGGATCTCTGCTTCCTGCTGTACCAAGAAACTGCTGTCGATCCAATACTGAAAACCCCTCTTGATGTGCTCTTTCTATCCGTTGGGCTCCCTGCCCAATCTGCATCCGTGAAGCCACATAGCTTCACCTCATCCTCCTGTCTGTACCACAAACCATATCCCGATGTGCCTCTCAAGTAGCGCAATACATGCTTGCCCGCCTTCCAGAAGAGCTTGGTAGGCTTAACCATAGCTTGTGAAAGCTGGTTAACTGCATAGCATATATCAGGTCGTGTATTGACCAAATACATCAACGACCCCACCAACTGTTGATAAACAGTGGCATCCACTTCTTCTCCCGAAGTGGCATCCTCCTTCCTCCAACCTCCAGGAAGAGGAGTATCAACAGGCTTGCAGCCATGCATGTTGAACTTCTCCAGCATCTCCCGAGCATACTTTCCCTGAGAAACAAATAGTCCACCACTACGCTGCCATATTTCCAATCCTAGGAAATAGTGAAGGAGGCCCAAGTCCTTCATCTCAAACTCTGTAGCAAGATCCTTCTTGCATGACAGTATCAACAGCTCATCACCCGTTAGAATCAAATCATCAACATACAGTACAATGATAAGCAACTTACCCTCCACCAAAATCTGGTATAGGTTAGGATCCGCCTCGCTGTTGGAGAATCCAAGTCCTGTGAAATAGCTGTCTATCTGTGTGTACCAAGCACGTGGTGCTTGCCTCAACCCATACAGCACTCTCTTGAGCATGCACACATGCGACTCGCTGCTGAAGACCTCAAAGCCTTCGGGCTGCTCAATGTACACCTCCTCCTCAATGACTCCATTGAGGAACGTAGTCTTCACATCCATCTGATGAATGTGCCATCCCATCTACGCTGAGAGAGCAAGAATCGTCCGTATGGAAGAATACCTTGCGATAGGTGCAAAGGTCTCCTCATAATCGATCCCCTCTATCTGTGAAAAGCCTCGGGCAACAAATCTTGCCTTGTACTTCTCCACACTCCCTTCAGCTGCCTTCTTGACCTTGTAGATCCATCTCGAACCCACCACTGATTCCCCTTCCGGTCTAGGAACAATCTCCCATGCACTGTTTCTGACAATAGAATCATACTCTTCCACCATGGTGTCTACCCATGCGGGATCCTCCACAGCTTCCTCGAAAGAGGATGGCTCAGTCACAACACACTTGCTCATCAGAGCCATGTATCCAGTGTACCGATCAGGTGACTGTCTCTGCCTGCGTTGGGCTGTAGGTGGTCCTACAACTTTCTCTGCATCTTGAGCCAGTCGCTCAGCTTCTGTCAAGCGCTTTCGCCCTCTGATGGGTGGCGCTGCATGAGTGGTCTCTTCCACTCCATGAACCTCATCCTGTGGCTGATCCACGTCCTGAAGCTCATCCTTAGGAACTAATAGCTCCTCATCTGCATGCAAGTGTAGCTCCCTCTCAAGCGAACACTTCATGGCTTTCTCCTCCTGAAATTTTATATCCCGTCGCACAACAGTTTTACCATTGTCTGGCAAATACACACGATAGTTGTGGGGCGTATCAGTGTACCCCACAAATATCCCAACCTCTGCGGTCGGCTCCAACTTCTTCCTGGCATCCTTCGTCACATGCATGTAAACGTTAGCACCAAAAATCCTCAAATGAGAAAGATCAGGCTTCTTACCAGAATAAGTCTCCTCAGGTGTACTCATGCCAAGTATCCTATGAGGACAACGGTTCTGCACATAAACTATTGTATTGCATGCTTCCACCCACAAGTGAAGGGGTAGGCCCTGATCATGCAACATTGCCCATGTAGCACCCACAATCGTTCTGTTCTTTCGCTCAACTACCCCGTTCTGCTGTGGGTTATGGGGAGCTATGAGCTCTCTACGAATCCCTTCTGCCTTGTAGAAATCCTTGAACTCATCCGAGATGTATTCACCACCATTATCGCTCCTAAGAGCCTTCACCTTCTTCCCCAACTCCATCTCGACCAGTGCTTTGAATTCACAGAACTTTGAACATGTCTCACTCTTCTTCTGCATGAAGAAGATCCAGCACTTACGAGAGAAATCATCAACAAAAATCACATAATACCTGTGTTTTGCTGTCAAATCAACTGAGAAAGGTCCACACACGTATGTGTGAATTCTCTCAAGGATCTTCGTGGCGCGACTATCCTTCTCGTGAAAGGTGGATTTCACAAACTTCCCCAAAGTACACCCCTTGCACTGATCTGACTGCGCAAGTGTGCCTTTAGGAAGCCCTGTAGTGATCTGCTGCAATATCTTCAAGGCTCCATGGTGAAGGTGACCCAATCTCCTGTGCCACAACTCGCCATCATCCCGGCTGACCAATCCTTCTGCCTTGCCCGCCATTGCTGCGCATCCATCTACATGCAACTGATAAAGGTTCCTCACTCGAACCCCTATCTTCCGGGTCTCACCAGTTGTCTTGCTGCGCAGGAAAGCCTTTCCCTCGCTGAAAACAACATCATACCCCTTGTCTTCTAACATCACCACTGAGATGAGATTCTTCGTCAATCCTGGAACATGCATGATTTCCTTCAATACGAAGGGTTTACCAGACTCCCTCTCAAAGGAAATGGTACCGATACCGGTCGCACTGTATCTACCATCATCGCCCATCTCGATGTGCACTCCAAGATCTTTGTCCTCCAGATCAGAGAACAAATCTCTATCTCCCGTCATGTGAAAAGACGCACCACTGTCCAAGAACCACACTGATCCCATCACACTTGAAACCAAAAATGCGATCAATGAAAAATCAAGCTCAAACTGTGAGGCTAGAGCCTCTCCTGCTGAAGATCCAGCAGCCTACTTGTTCTTCTTCTTCTGCGGACAATTAGTGATATAGTGTCTGTGCTGGTGACAGTGAAAACACTTCACCTTGGACATGTCTTGCTTCTTGCCTTTCGCACCGGAATGAGAAGCTTTCTTATTCTTCCCCTTCTTTTCTTTGGCAGCCAAAGCGCAATTCTCTTCATCAAATACCTTTGATGAAGATCCATTCTCACCTTTATTGTTTCTGAGTTTATCCTTGAGCGCCATGTCTCTCTTGCTTTGGAATAACATTTGCAATCCGTTGAAAGACATTTCAACAACACTGCTGCAAATTTGATTTTCCACCAACTCCAAACTCAACCGCTTCCGATCTAAAATTCTTGAGAACACAATATTTCTCATACAGAGATTGACTGTATGGGCATTCACCGGATATCTCACCTTCCAAAGGAAGGATTAACCCAGAGGCTACCTGGCCCGATTACAGACTCTGCCTGAAGAAATAGAATGTAAACACTTCCTGAATAGTAGATCTAATGATCAACAACTCCAATACCATGTAGAAACTTTTTCTACAATTATCTAGCTCGATCTGATACCATGTAGAAATTTTGAATAATTTAACACATATTCAACAGAGATTATCCTGATCATGTACTATTGTGGAATACATACACAATACATAATCTCCTCTACGTTGATCATCAATATAGCAGCATCAATAACAATAAAACATCAAGAGCATTCACACATTAACACAGTATGTAACCCGGGGAAAGCATCTCGCTAAAAACCCCACACTATCTGTATATTAATGATTGAGACCATGTAACATTACAAAGTAAAATTCTTATCACAAGCAATCCAGTACCAGCTCCACCTGTTACACACAATACAGCTAAGATCTGATCTCCAAATCTATTCCACTGCTTGCCTGCCTCCACTGCTCAATACCTACTCAAGAATGAATGAGAATGGTTTACCAAACTCGTATTTCACCTCCAAAGAATCACTCACAATGTGTAAGACGTGAGCAGAAGCTACAGACTGGGAAAATACATGAGAAAACTCATTGGCATACTCAATCCCTTGATTGTGCAAGATCTGATGCACAACTATAGTCACAATTGATAGCAATCTGATTCTCTAACACTTGTCCCTGCTGAACTGAACATGCACTGACATGCAACTGAGTTAATAATTATTTTAACAACTCATCATTAGTCTATTTGCAGTTAGACTAACTACAACTAGTTTAACCAAGTCAAATTGAACACAACTCCATCAACTCCACAATCAACTCCACCAAACTCAACTGATTGAGTTCTAACTGAAGTCATGCATGCAACAACTCAACTAACTCATAAGAAAAGCATACTTCCTTCTGACAGCTGCATGGGCCACATCTGTAGCTCAAACTGAAGTGCTCCAAGAGAATAAGATCAAGTTTATAGTCCAAATATTATTATGAGACAATAATATTTGACTTTTCTATTTTTGATAGCCAGTCTAAAAATAGACTTTGATCACCCACACTGTGGTCACCCACACTTTGGTCACCCACATTGTGATCACTCACACTATGATCAAAAATAGAACTTGCGCCATAATTTGCCTGCGGGCCCACTTAGTGAAGGCGACTCTTTTCACTAAGCTCCATCATCTTGTTGCAATCTCAACATAGTTAGTTTCATTTTGAATAGAAACTGCAATTTCTTTTGGTTCCATATCGATATTGTCTAAAAGATTTTCTTGTGTTTGATTAACATTATACAGGATAAACGAATCAATGTCTGAATGTACGGAGTAGATAGGAAAGTTTTGAGGCCGATCTTGGCTACTTACCATGTATTTCATTAAAGTTTCTCGGTAAAGCTTCTTAGGTTGTCCAAAAATAGAGATTGTTGCATATGACATATCAAGCTGTAAAGATCCCTGATGTTTGGCTCCCCATGATATGGATAATAGCATGCCATACTTTGGTGGGATGTCAGCAACCACAATATCCATAAGGATGCTTTTGGCAAGATATTGAACTAAGGTAACACACAAATATTTAATCAATCATAGACACTTTACTTGACTTGAGTCAAATGAGAATAAGTCCTTGTAGGGCCTTGTAATGTCTAGGTTTAATTTATCCATTACTGATTTGGGCATTAAGTTGTGGGAGGCCCCAGAATCCAACATTGCATTGTGTATAATTTTTTCATGGATGCTAAGGCTAATGTAGAAAGGTGGTACTCCTCCTTATAGTGGTTTTACATTAACATCTGGACCAAATATAAGTTCTGATTGGTCATCAAACAGGTTGACTGAATCCTCCTTTTTGACAATGTTTAAATCCTGGTTTATCTATGTTTTTTAGGTTTCATTCTTGATTAATTCTATTAAAGGGACTGAAATTTTTAGCTTAGCTACCTCTGCTCCCAGATTAAATGGTAAAGAGGCTTTTTCTGTTTAAGGGTTTTGAATTTTCATAGTAGGGATTTGAGTAGGATGGTCTTCTTTTCCTTTATTAGGGACCTCTTTATGTGGTTTTTCAAATCTGGTGTTTTGAGGTTTGTCCACTGGTTCTTTAGGGGGAATTGAAGTGGGTGGTTGATCATCAGAAGGTTGATTAGGGGTTATATCTACAATGGTGGGGCCATAAGGGTTCTAGTTTTGTCTAGGGAGAATCTGGATGATTTTGGAAACTGGGGCTTCTTTAATTTTCTTGGGTTGATTTGACATTGTTTTCTTGGTTTGATTGGGGATATCAGAGTTCCTTTTACTCTTTAGATTATACTATTTATGCACTTCAAATATGGAAGAATCATATCCTTGTTTATAATCAAATGACTCTTCGAACTGGATTTGCAATTGCTGCAGCATATACAGTTCCTGCTTATCTTGGGTTAGAAAAACAATATCTTCATCATCTAATCCCATCAGGTTAATTTGTGTATCCTTTTCTGGATCATCTAGCTGGGATGTTTCTGCAAGATTTTCTTGAAAAGGAGGCCTAATATTCTGATCAAGCCCATTTTTTCCAATGTTTTGGTTTTGATTTCTTCTAAAATTTGGGTTTCTAACTGGAGATGCTTTTTGATTGTCCCATTGGAGTTTCCTTTCTATGTTATCTATTTTATTCATTAGTCTTTCCATACTTTTGGCTAAACTATCTATTTTGATGTCCGATGGTGAAGCTTCATCTTTAGCAGTTCCCCTCTTTTCATTTCTAACTCTAGCTCTTTTAGCTAACAAATTAGCTTCAACACTAACAGCTACACTTTGCATTTCTTCTAACGTTGGGGGGCTTATTTCCCTAATTTGGAATGCCATATCTGTCTCAAAACCATCAGGGAACTTTATTAAGGCTAAGTTAGGTAGGGGTCTAAGATTAACTGGGTTTGCGATATATATACTATTAAATCTAGTGCAGTAATATTGAACAGTTTCATTAGGCCCCCTTCTAATATTTTCATATTCTGAAAGGATTTGTAGGGGATTTTTCTTCTTTTCCCATCTCTTCAAAAATTACTGATGAAATGCTTCTAAACTATCAATACTGATATCAGGCAATGCTCTAAACCATTTCCCAACATCACCAGCTAAAGTCTGACCAAATAGTCTCATTTGAACATCCACAATACCAATTTCATGTAGTTCAAAGTAATATGTCATCTTGTTAACATGGTGTTGTGCAGTGTAGTGTCATATGCCATCAAATAGAACAATTTTTCTTTGGTAGTCTGTTGGCATAGCATCAAGTGGGGCAGGAAAAACAAGAGGAGCATATTTGTTTGCCATGGTTGTAGGCTGGGAGGGGTTAAGATGTGGATGAAGAACCAGGACTAGTAGGTGGTGAACGAGATATAATAGGTTGGTGAGGAAGAGTAGGTACAAATGGTGGTGGAGAATGGACTTCAGAAGTTGAAGGGAACAACAATGAACTGAGAGTGGTGGTCAATTGTTCAGAAAGCTCAAGGATCTTAGTAGTACTAAGGGATGATTGTGGAGAATTCAGAATGTATTCATCAATTGACTGGTTGGCCTTTTGGACTTCAAGATCTGTAATGAAATCAGGGTCTAAAATAGTATCATATATTTCACTTTCAGACTTTGCTTTAAATAATGACAAATCAAATTGCTCATCAAAGAGAAGATCTTCTAAAAACAACCACCCATTGGGACATGAATTAGCTTTAACTAAGGGTGTGTAACTAGCCGAACTTTCTTCGTTTTTGGATTTTCTTGAAATCAAGTTGGGATTATCAACTATTGGGGCAAGGTTTCAATTTGGGTTAACCCTATTATAATGAGTTCTCCTTGAAGCTAGAATTTCAAAAAAAAATCTAATTTTTTTCTTTTTGTGAGATTTTTAAAATAACTTCTAATAAATTACTTTAAGAGGCTCAAAATACAGATTCAAAAATTTCTTAAAAATTTATTAGGACTGAGGGTTTGAGTTCCCGAGTATGGTCGCCACTATGTTATCACTTAGAATTTTTCCCTAGAAGTTATCAGAAGAAGGAAAAGACCGAGGTAACCATAAACCAATGTTTTAATTATAGGCTTTAGCCAACCTATGACTTAGAGAGGGCTCTTTCTATATGATTTAGCTTTGTTTGCCGAGATTTTAGGCTAGTTCTTAAAGTTCAGGGGGTTTTGATTTGTATTGAAGGTTGGATGGTGGAATCCTTAAAAAATATGGATAGAATGAAGTCTCTGGACCATTGGGCTATGGAGTCAAAGAACGACAACAAAACTGGGATTAACTCATTAAAGGGAGTGTTTAAAGGGAAAGCTAGCAGAGTGAAGTACAAGTCTTTAGGTCGGATGGGTGCAATGATCTTAACCAGGGTGAGAGAGCACTCAAGAATTCTCAGACCAGGATTAAAATGAAGAACATAGGATAATCATGAGCAAAAGGAAATTAAGAATCCTTTACTATAGATTAGAGGGAAACTACCTAAACTAAGGAGCAATGAAAAATTCCTTAACTTAGATAATTAGCATAAAACATTTAAATGCATAATAGTTAAAACAGAGTGCAATGAAACAGATTCTGAGATATCATTCCATATTATAGCATTCATATTTGAGATAAATTAAATATTATGGAAAAACTTTTAAAGAAATATAACAACACAAGAGAAAATACTTGTCTGTACTTCGCACTACACATGAATCCTGTGAAATGTCTTGGCTTTATTCATTAATCCAGCTTGTTGGTCCAAACAGTGATACAATAGCTTACAGTCTTTGATCAAGAAAGTCTATAGAAATGTCTAAGAATCCACACTACATACTTCGAATTGTGAAGTATTTATACAAAAAATTATTACAAAATATCTCAAACTAACTTGAGATTTAATTTAGGAAATACAAATATCTTCTTGCAAGAAGATAGAGACAGCTAATGAACTGTTTCATGTTGTCCCTTTTTATTTGGTACTGCTGGCTTTTATGGTTGGATTTGTATCCCTTTGTGTTGGCTTGCAGTTGTGATGTTTCACGCTAGAATCTTCTTCAATTTTTATCTTTCACCTCATACACTTTGACCCTGATACTATTTGACCATGCTGCCCTATTTTCATCTGTTTACCTGGCTGCTCTCATTTTTACTGTGTCGTAACTTTTTGCTGTAAATTTATCATAGTAAATCAGTCATATTTTCCCACCATTCTACCTCAGGTAATTTGACATTCATCATCCTCTTATAGATTTCATCGGCTTCAGTACATTTGGAAAAATTGGGCTTGGTGAGGAATAAATGTTTTATCTCATGCTCAAGGAAAAACATGTTTTCAAATGTGTTATAAAAAACTTTTCCTAGTGGTAGGGATTTTATTGATGAAGTGCTAGCTTGTTCCTTAGCCAACTGTCTGAGTCTATTACCATAGTCTAACTGTGTCATGAGTTTTTCATTGATAACCAAAGTACTGGGTAGATCTTTCTCCCTCAAAACTTGGAATTTAGCCATGAACCTATCAATGGCTACCTGATGTTGTGGCACTTTTCTTCTAAGTTAAGCATAAGGTTCCTTTTGGAAAGGACCTTATTTCCAAAATGGTCTTAGTTCTATCTTCTATATTGAGTTTTTGGAGCTCATATCTATTCTTGCTGTTGAAGAAGTGGATGAGTCTATTGGCATCCTCAGGCTTATTTCCCAACTCCTCCTTTACTTTTTGGATAGCTTTTGTAGCTATCTTTATTAACTTTGTTTGTTCAACAATAACTTGGATTGATGGCCAAATATCATTGACAAAGTCAATGATATTGGCCCACAACATTTCCTTGGTTTTCCCAAGGGGTTTCTCTAGTGTTAAGTCTTTCTCTAAGACTTTGATTCTTTCACTCATTCTTTGGGCCTTTTGTGCTTCCTCCTTTTGCTTAAGCTAGGCAAGTTTGTAGTCCATTTCCAAACTTGCCACCTTTTCTCTCAGCTTGTTCATCTCTGTAGCCTAGATAGACATCTCTTCCATGGCTTTAACTAGTTCTGCTGCTTTCTCTCCGGATGCACTTCTTGTTGTAGATTCTGTTGTGACTGGAAATGTTGTGGCAGGTGGAACTATAGGTGCCAGTGAAGTTGCCAGTGTAAAAGGGACTGTTGTGGATATTTTAGGGATGACATCTTTAGAAGTTGTGGCCAAGTCACTTTTCTTCAATTGAATTAAAGCGTCCAACTCCTTTTCTGTCTCCTGTAATTGATCATTCAGCTTTATGACCAAGTCCATCAAATCCTCATGTCTGGTTTGGCTCTCTATGACTTCTAGAGTTTGAGGATGTTGCTGCTGTAGTATTTTTAATTGCCTCTTAAGTGCAACAATATCATCATTTTTCTTCTTTATAAGTTGCTTTGTAGCTTTTATATCCTTGGGATCGTGTCCCAATTCAATCACTAAGTCCTCTAAGGACTTGATCCTTGTATCCTTGGCCTGTGAGGAGGCCTTCTCTAACTGAAATTGTGCTAAGATGTTGTTTAAAGAGTTTTGTAGTTGATGAGTAGCTATGGCTTTGCCTATTAGGGTGGAGTATATCATCTCTTCGGCCTGTTTATGTAGTTCAATCTAGTCTATGGGATGAATATCCCTGGCTAACACTTCAAAGTCAAACCTTTTGAAATCAGATATTGTCTTGGGTTGCTGAGCTGTAGGTTTGATGAAAGACATCTACAACTTTCCCTCTTTAATGTCAAAGGCTAACATTAGTCTTGTTTAGTTTGTGAGAGTCAGCTTTAGGTACTGAGCATATATTTGGGCCTTAAGCCTCTCATTTATCACTTTGATTTCCTTGTACCTGTCTTTTATGTCCTAGTATTTGTCAGCAGGACTGCTGAAGGATGACACTTCCACACTAAGTTGCCTTTCCAACATCTGATTTTGTGATGTGGAAGGCTCTTGCATGCCTTTAGATGGAGTAGTGGGCCTACTTCTTTCTACTTCTGTGTTTGTAACCTGTGCGAATTCTTCTATGTATTCCTGTTCAGAGGCCAGATTGAGCCTTTGCCTCTTCCTTGTTTCTTGTTGCAAATTTGAGGTGTCCATTCCTGAAGTGGAAGCTCCCTCTTTGTTTCTTTTTGTAATTTTCTCCTCATTCTAAGGAGTTTGCATGACTTGAGGGGTACTCATGGTTCTTTCTTTCTCTTTTGGTACCTACAGAAAAGAGTTGTCATCAAGCTTCTTTTCCAAATCAATCAGAGCATTTTCTACATCTACTCTGGTACTGTCTCTGTGTACTAGAGTACCTTCCACCCATTCTGTTTGATTGGCATATGCCTCTATTTCTGGTATGGGGTGGTGGATGAAGGGTCCTAGCTTGACCTTTTGCCTTTTCTTGGTAATGAATTCCAAAGAGTCATATCTCATCGAAAACTCCTTTGGAACTTCATTCTTTGCAGGATTAGGTCTACCTCTTTCCCTACATTTCTAGAATTGCATATGAAGGGACCTAATTGATATTTGATTTTAAAATAGGCCTTCTTCTTAGCATTGACAAAGTTGAATTCATCTGCATTGATGATTTTTTTGTAATACTCTAAGGCAAACAACCTCATAGGGAGGTATCTTAGCAACTTATATGGCGCAAGCAGGTAACCATATATTCTGATTTCTGTGTGGTTCTGATAAAGGTACCAATCACCCACTTTGGTCTGCTTAGAAAACTGGAGGACTCTCTTTATTTCTGGGCTTATCCTAGGTGGAGGATTCCCAGTGAGCATGGTCATGACTGGATGCACAAAAGAATCTATAAAGTCTGAGTAGGTATATGGTGATCCAAACTCATGGAAAAGTGGGGTCCAAAAAATAACAAATCTGGGTTGGCCCCTGGTGTCAAGCTTTTGAAGGGTAAAAGGAAACTTCTCTGACTGATAATACAGAAATAGATGGTATAATACAGAGGAGTATTTGAACACCCTCTCATTTCCCATTCTTGTGAACTGCTCATGAATTCTATCAGCTATGAATGTGGAAAAGTCATATATGGTTGTAGGAGGTTGTCCTGGGGTATAGATGGACGTGAAAGCAAGAATACCTTCATCAATGTACTCACTTGTGGTGTAACCCAAAACACATGATATCATGGCTACAATGTTCTGGCCCCATGGAGAGAAAATGGTTGATACATATGGAGGGGAGTCCTTAGGGATGTGTTTTTCCTCTCTAATGAAGGTTTGGAATAACTGGGCCAATTTTGCAGGGCTAAGCTTGGGATATTGGTCCAACGAGTCTCTAATTGAGAGTGGGGTTAGGTTTGGTCCTAGTTGGAATTGCAGCATTTCATTAATGGACTCAGCTGTGATAGTGAATAGGACCTTCTAGTCGTGAGACATTATGGTTCTATGGTTGGGGGTGTAGCACGCATAGCACATATGAACAATTTCTGGAAAGATGTGAACTTGGGGGAACTGGTATTTGGGCAAATTTGACTCCCAAAGGCCAAACTCATCAGCATGGTTAAGGTATCTATCCCTAATTTGGCAATGCACTTTAAGCAGGGGCTCTAAGGCAGTAGTGTCTTTTATTTGGAAGTCCCTGTCAGCCAAGGGAAGGTGGTCCGGGTCCAAATGGGGAGTTGTAATTGGTCTAATGTCCATGGTGATCAGGGCAGCCATAATTCAGTTCTTGTCGATTTGAATTATGCTCTGGGGATTTTAGCAAAGGTTCTTGGGACTTTTAGAGGGTTTTAGGTAAACGGAGGTCTTGCAGATGGTTATGGCGCAAAGTGTTAAAATTAAAGTAAATTTTATATTTTTTACTTAATTAACCATGCTATGAGGGTGAATTTACTTGGAATTTGACAATGGAGTTGGTATTCCACGGTTAAATACCTAGAATGGGGCGAAGTTGACTGTAAATGGTGGTTGATGGCGGTTGCAGAGGTTCGTACAGTTCTGGTACAGACTGATGAATGAGTTGGGCTATCTGCAGCATTTGTGGAGCAATGGCAGAGGTCTGTGAGCAAATTCATTGTTTGCAGGGGTCGCAATGGCTTTCTAAGTTCTCAATAGCAAATGCGTGAAAAGAGTGAAAAGAGGGGTAATTGGGCTTATATAGAAAAAAACGTTAATTTTGGCGGGTTCATTAATTGATGAACAATGGGAAGTTTTTTCAGTTATACTGGAAGGTGGTTTAATGGGGTCATCGCATCGCTTTTGAGAGGGAAGTGGTTTTGAGGGGGGCTCACCCGATCTAGTCGAGAGGGTGACACGTAACATTCTAGGGGTCGGGGAAAACCACCTTATCGGGCAAGTAATGGATGGACATCGAGCTGGACCGATATGGACGTGAGTCGTAGGATGAGGGGGGGGGGAGATAGTACGAGAGTCGGGCGATGGAGTTGCACGGCGATTTACACAAAAAAAATTCGGGGGGCCATGGGTCTAATCACCGATGGTATAGTATTAAATTAAAACTTAATCTCATTGGGGGCACTTTAATATAGGATTAAGGATTGAGGGTGGGGTTTTAATATATTTTGTGTGATATGGGCTAGTCATATAGTTTATAGATAAACTAAGGGGTGGGATTACTTTATATAAATGAGTTAAACATATACAGGCCAATGGGTTTTTCGGGAATTTTATATATTTAATTAAAAAGTTAATATGAGATGAAATGAGCAGAAGTGGTATTGTACTTAGGTATACAAAATATTATGCGTTTTCCATACACTTAGTACTTAGGATAAATGTATTTTATGGGTTTTTGCATAAAATATGTTTATCATGGGGTTTTCCTAGGCAAAAAGAATTTAACCTTAGGAAAAGGAGTTTTGTGAGGGGGACGAATGAATTGCAAGGGAATTTAACACCTTTCCTTCTTAAGTCATCAAGCCGAGGGTCCGGTCCCACTAGAAGTCAGAGAAATGCTCTGAACCTCTTTGACTTAAAGAACTATAGGTATTAATATTTTGATTATGAAAGGGAAATTAGTGAGTGTTATAGGGGTTAAAATGAATGATGGGGAATTAATCATTTTGAACTGGCGAACCATTGCTTTTGCCTTTGTAAAATTCTTTTTGTACATAGAAACATATCATTTAAGCATAATGGATGTGCTTTTGTCAAGTGATCTTTGTAATCATGCAACCTTTCTATTACTTACCCATTCACCTACCCTACCATTTTTTCTTCCTTTATTTGGGTGCATTTAGGCTAGCAAACCCTTATCAATATTTTTCTTTTCTTTACAACATAAACTATCTCATTCTAACCTTATATCATCCAATGGCTCAAATGAAACTAATGAGCACCTTTTATTTACTCTACCTATCTAATGATCTGCTAAGATTACACTATTTGGTCATATTTTATTCTCTAACTATAAACATAAAATTCAAAACATGAAATAGCCAAGTTTAAACAATTTGAATATCATGGATTGTGGCATGAGTAACAAGCTGCACACAATCTTTTATTATGCATAAAAGTAAAATAATAGTGCCATTTTGGATTGCTCACTTTCATGGTCTCTTTTTGTCTTTTGGGGTTCATATATTTTCATATTTTTGAACCTTATTCTTATTCTTTTTGTCCTTTGCTTATTCTTTTAGGACATACCCTATTTACATTTTTTTATTTTTTAATATGGAAAACATTTGCAGAAAGCAAAGGTATGTACAATATTACAAGGCTTAATCTTAGTCATTTAAAATTATAACTCCTATTGGTATATGAACCTAATATTGACAAAGTAGATTGAATAAATTGAGAAGAAATTAGGTGAGACATAAAAGAAGCTAAAATAAAGGGATGAAAAATTTGTCCTTCTCAAGGGAGAAGTGGATAAAAGAAGGCAATCAACTAAGGAAATTCAAGAAGAAGTCTAGGCTAAAATGAGACACAAGAAACAATCATCTAGGTACCACACACTCTTTTATGGTTCTTTCTACCTATGTCATGCATTCAGTCATAAGGCAACTAAATGTAGTTATAAAATAAGCATGTCTAAAACATGGAAGAAATTCCATTGAATGTTTTACATGTCATTGTTGGGAATAATACTGAGAGGGGGTGAATCAGTATTATTAGATCAATAATTTTATTTCTCAAATAGATTTATATACGCTACTTCAGTGAAGTGAACTAGTGTGTACACACAATTTTGATTAGAGAAACCAACGTATATCTAGAGAACTTGTGATTTAGACAATTTATCATGTGTTGATCTTAAACCAGTACATCAGTAGCTTATTAGACAGTGCAGTAAAAGCAAAATAAAGCATCACATAAGCAACATAGATGAGCACCAAGATTTAAGGTGGAAACCCAATGTGGGTGAAAACCACCTATTGTTTTTGTCTCTGTCTTCTTTTAATAATAAGAAAATATGTTTACAATCTTGTACTGGTGCAAACTCATACCAGTACATAGGGTTCTACCTGCAGAAGGTAAAAACCTTCTCTCATTCTCCAGCTTCTACTGGAAGGGAGCTACAACCCCCTAGCTCTTGTACTAGCCAATATGTTTACTAGTACGTAGGTGCTAGCCTACAAAAAACTCCACTCTTCCACCAGGGACCACGTTTCATGAATTTTCATACTGGATGCTCCTGGAAGATATCAAGACATATGAAGACCTTGACTCATCAATAACCCATCAGAAATTTAGAAACTCAAAATTGATCAACCAACATGAAGTTAATCTAAAACAATCAAATCATTGTCACTAGAACATTGTGCTAAACCCAGAAACCTACATCATCTTTCAAAACCAACTGTAACCTCAGAAACCATGCATCAAATTTTATACGCTACTTGGCTGAACCCAAACTGCGTGTATACGCTACTTCTGTTAATCAAACCTGCGTATACCTCCAAAGCTACTGCAAACATAAACTTTTGAATCAAGTCTGTACCAACCAGCAATATATTGAACATCTACTGTCAACTTACAGAGCTTTACATAGTAAACAACAGAGATCACTTCTTCTCACTTATACAATCAATCTATCAAATATCAAACTTCTTATTCATTCAGTTTTACATTCAGATCTTCATTGACAGACAACAGTAAAACAATGGCACTGATATGATAGATCAGTCATCCTTACACATCAAGCTTTTCTTTTTCATACGCTACTTGGAAGAGCCGAAACAGTGTGTATACGCACCTTCACCAAAGCGAACCAGCGTATAGATCTACAAATACTTACTTCATAACTTCGTTGCACCTCCAGACTTCAGACATACCCAGATCAGAACATTTACAATGTAAATCATGCATTAGCATTCAAATCTAGACTATCCATGATCAAACCATATAATAATAATTCATTTTAGGTCTCATGATCCTGATCCATCATTAGATCTCATCCCCATCAACCGCTAAGGTTCATCCTTAGTTCAGATCAAGCAAAGCACCATAAACCCATAACATGCATATTTTCTTTTGATCTCACACTTCATAAGATATTCATTACTTGTGTACATAGCCCTTTGATCTTCTCCTCCTTATATACTTAGATCCTTTGTCAATACCTCAGACCAAAACCACTTAGGACCAATACCTTGGACCAAATACCTAGGGTCAATACCTTGGACCAAAACCTTGGTTTTCCAACATGTACGCGCTTTTCCTCTTGTGGGAGTGCGTGTATATGTATACGCTCTTTTTTTTCTATGGACTAATGTGTATATGATGTTTTGACTAAGTGGACTTGTGTATACTTCTTAAACTGCTTTACATCAACCTTTTCCTTTACCTTCTTTATTCTGATCAGTAGACCTTAGTTCCATCTTCTTGTTCTTCTGTACCATTGCCCAGTAACCTCTGAATAGACCTATTGTACTATGACTTTCCTTTTACCAAAACTGAATTGACCTATGAGTGAGTTGTCATCAAGGACAACACTTGTATCATAATGCCAATAGTGATAACCATGGAAACAAGGCTAGGGACTGTGAAGTAAATCAAAGAAAGGAAATAAGTCCTCCAAAAGTGTAGAGGGAGAAAGAAGAAAAGTGTCATCTCATACTATATGCTCAAAATCAAGAGAATTAGTGGTACGTCGACAGTGGTTACTCAAGACACATGATTAGGGATCAAAACAAGTTTCTCAACATCAGGGAGATAAATGGGGGTAAACTAAATTTTAAAAATAATGCATTCACAAGAATCGCAGGAAAAGGAACTATCAACATTGACAATGGAAGAACAAAAGCCCAGGATGTCCTATATATAGAGGGTTAAATCATAATATTTTAAGCGTCAGTCAAATATGTGATCAAGTTTTTGATGTTACCTTCAAATCTAAAAGGTTTGAACCAAAAAACTAGATATAGCTAAACTGGTAGCAAAAGGTGTCAGGACATATGACAATATATATATCCTTGATGGGTCAAAAATTGAAAAATGTTGTAATGGTAATATGGATGAAAGTTTTTTGTGGCATAAGAGATTGGGACATATCAATTTTGACACATTGAGAAAAGTAACAAGAAGACAAGTCATCAAAGACATGCTCAAAATCTCAAAGCCCCATAATGATTTATGCAAAGCATGTTAATTTGGGAAACAAACCAGAGCATTCTTCAAGATGAAAGAGTATTCAACATCCTAACTTATTCAAGATGAGAGAGTATTCAACATCCCGATCATTGGAAATTATTCAAACAGATCTCTATGGACCAACCAGGATGCGCACTATGAAAGGAGAAAGGTATTTCATGTTGTTGGTTGATTATTTCACAAGAATGACTTGGGTTAGTTTTCTCAAACAAAAATATAAAGCTTTTGATAAATTTAAGAATTTTAAGGCTCTTGTTGAAAATCAAATGGACCTAAAGATTAAATTATTAAGGACATATAGAGGAGGAGAATTAACCTCCCATGAATTTAATGAATTCTTCATACATCATGGCATTAGGAGGCACTTCACTATCATAAGAACATCTTAGTAGAATGGTGTGGTCGAAAGGGAGAATATAATGGTTCAACATGTGGCAAGATCTCTTATCTTTTAGGCTTATCTACACAATACGACTATGTATATCTTGAATAGGATGGAAAAATAAAAACTAAAAATACCAAAACCCTTTATGAGCTATGGAAAGGAAGACTAGCCATAGTTACACATTTCAAAGTGTTTGGTCACAAATGTTACATTAAGGTTAATACATGGTAAATTTGAAGCCAAAGTCGATGAAGGAATATTCTTTGGATATGCCTCTGAAAGCAAGGGATACATATGTTATAACAAGAGAACACGAGAAGTTATTGAAATTAATGATGTGAAAGTAGATGAAGAACTATCGTATAATGAATCTCTTCCTCAATATCAATCCAATCAGGCCATATTCCAAGAATCAACGTTAGAATAACAAGAAGATGAAGATTTTGAAGAAGATCATAGAAGGAAAAATGAACGTTTGAGCATAAAGACCCCATCTAGATATGTACAAAAAAATCATTTGGATGATCATATTTCGAGAAACAGAGATTTATATGTTCAAACTAGAAGGAAACTTGCAAGTACATCATCTCAAGAGAACATGGAATTTTTGTCTCTTTATATGAAGCCCCAAAAATTTACACAAGCTAGAAAGGATGCACATATGGTTAGAGCCAAGAATGAGGATCTAAATTAGATTGAGAAGAATCTGACTTGGGAATATTTTCCAAGACCAAAAGATAAAAATATAATTGGCACCAAGTGGGTTTATATAAAAAATATCAATGAATATGGACAAGTCATTAGGAACAAAGTAAGGCATGTATGCAAAGGTTATGTGAAAGTTGAAGGCATTGATTTTGATGAGACATTTGCTCCAGTGACATGATTAGAAGCTATCAGAATGTTCCTAGATTTTTCTTACTTCAAATGATTCAAAGTATATTCAAATGGATGTAAAGTCAAAATTCTTGAACAAAGATCTCAAGGAGGAAGCCTATGTTGAACAACCATAAGGATTTTAGCTGACCAAAGATAAAGATTATGCATGCAAACAAAAGAAATAATATATAGTTTGAAATAGGCTCCCAGGGCATGATACTCAAGATTGGATGGTTATATTCATCAACAGGGTTTTAATATAGGCTCTACTAACAACAATATTTATGTCAGAATTAAAAGAGATAACATATTTATTGTTGTTGTCTATGTGTATGATATTATTTTTGGTAGTGATGATGACTCCCTGAGAAGGAACTTTGCGGGCAACATGAAAAAATAATTTGAAATTTCCATTCCAGATGAATTATCCTTTTTTCTTGGACTACAAGTCACTCAATATAAGAAAGGAATTTTCATATTTCAATATAAACATCTTAAAGAAATGTTGAAAAACTTTGGAATGGAAAATTGTGCCCTGTAAGCACTCTTATGGTTACAGGTTGGAAACTACACAAAGATGATGAATCTCTTGAAATAGATAAAAATATATACAAATAAATGATAGGTAGTCTTCTCTACTTAATGACATAAATACCATAAAATATGCAAGTTGTTGGATTAGTAGGAAGGCTTCAATCATGTCCAAAATAATCTCACATAAATGATGTTAAAAGAATATACATGTATCTACAAGGCACTAGATATTATGGTTCATGGTATCCCAAGGAAACAAACCTTACTCTTAAGTTCTATACTGATATAGATTGGGCCAGTAGCGTGGATGAAAAAAAAAAATCACTAACAGAGGAGAATTTTCTCTTGGAAAGTGTCTGGTCTCTTAGCTTAGCAAAAACAAATCCTTCGTTTCTATATCTACTATTGAAGTAGAGTGTATTGTGATAGACGCATGCTATACTTAGGTACTATGGATGAAGAAAAAATTGAAATATCTTCAAGAAAAAATGATCATCCTATTTTTATCATGTGTGACAATACCAATGCAATTCATATCTCAAAAAATTCTATCATGCACTCAAGAAACAAGCAGATTCCCATCAAGTATCACTTTTTGTGAGAACAATTTGTAGATCAATTACTCAAATTAGATTATATTTCCACCAAATAACATATTTTTTATATCTTTACTAAGCCTTTTCTAAGGGAAAGTTTCGAATATCTTAGAAAAAGGATGGGAGTTGTCTCTTTCTTATTGGAAGAATTTCTATCACTAATATTATCCATGGTTACAAATGGTTGTCCTCCAACCTAGGAGAGGATGAAGATGTATAAGAGCCATTGGAGAAGCATCAAGAGTATTTCCTTAGGGGGAGACTCCATCAATTCCACTGGAAAGCAACATGACATCAAGGATAAATTCTATCAAGTCCACAAAAATGTTCAGGAATAATTGGTGAGCATTGGTAGGCATGTATAGGAAAAGGAAGCATGGTCTTAGGGGGAGTGTGGTAGTGTTTTTGTGGCAATGTTGTACCAAAAGACGCCTCTTTAGAAGTTGGTTGTTCCCCGCAAAAGATCACAGGCAGTGTTGGTGATATTAGTGAACAAACTTAGTTGAACAAAGCATTGAAAATAGTGAAAACAATGCATATACAAACGTAAACTAAAACAAAGAGATAAATACACAAACAATGCTCAATGGAGAAAACAAGTAAAAAAAATAATGGAAAAAAATCCCTTTATTGACTACTGGTGGTAGATGTTGAATACAATAGATGAATCTTAAACACTTGAAGAGAATTCTTTGGGAAATGGTGCTAAAAAATCCTTAGAAAGGAGGTTCTTTTCCTCAATCTCTTTGTAAGCTTGGGCCTCTCTCTTAAAGAATTATGAAGGCTCTCCAATGGTGGACTCTTATCCTCTCACTAAGATGATGGATTGCTTAGAAGACATATGGCCAACATGCTAGTGCTCTTACTTTCTTTAGATTCAACAATGGAATGTTGGTTTGCTCTGATTTGGCCAGCATAACAATGTCTCTTCTTTTGGTTCTCCCATGACCTTTCTATATCAAATTTTTGAATCCATCTTCCCTCTATTGGTTCATGCACAAAAATGACTCATGAGTAGGACAAGATGATTCCATTGAGGGTTGCATATCTTCGGGGCTACTCAAATTCGGTTGTCTTGGACTGAGACCCTGTCAGGGAATCGCCTCCAAGTGTGTGGAGTGGTCTCGAATTTTCCAAGTCATCCATTTTTTCAACCGCATGGCTTCCGAAGAAAATTTTGCATGGTGCGCGGCTATCGAATAAATAGCCGCAACATCCTCAATTTTTTAACCTTATAAACTTTGGACCTTAGGAGAAATTAATTTTTTAAAACTTCATGATGTCTTCAGCTAGAAAATCTTCACTTGTGCATTCTGTTGGACGACTTTTAGCATCTTCTGGATTGTGCAAACATGTGTACAATTTTCTAGTGTTAATAGTTTCCCCCTAATGTATGAGGTTAGGAGCAATCGTATAATCAAAATACATCACATTTTCTATTCTGGTGGAGAATCTGATCAAATTTTTTAGAGAGATAATAACTTGTTATGGAGATGAGTAGGGAAACCCCTTGACTGATTATAAATGATAACCATGCTCTGAAGAAAACCTAAAGAGTAAAAAGGTATCTATATGAGGTGAGCATGTCCCTTGCTCGTTATGATGACTAGTGACGAATTATTAAAATCATACATGAAATGGTTATGTCCAGACACCATTATGGTGGTTGATGTGTTGATGGTAGATGATGACAATTGTTGACGCCCTCAAGGGTGCTTCTTCGATAGATAGACTAAATTTGATTCCCCCATGCATAAACAAGGTGGATCACTGCTGAATGAGGTATTGAGGTATGCATGGGACTTCAACTTTGGGTACCTCCCCCATATCATGATGTAAGCATTATTGAATGAGGTGCTTGCTGATGCGAGGGTCTTTGACTAATTAAAAGAATTGCAACAGCCATTAAGTACAGTAGCACCTTGACATGAAAATTATTGTTGGTGTCGAATGTCAAGGAGACCGATGACATCAGTGGGCAATATTGATTCCCAATGTGCCACCCGAGGATATCCCTTCAAGGGGGGAGTTTCAAAGGTATTGCCTCCATCCTGGAATATGAGTGTTGAAGTCGATAGGAAATAGCATCAACCACCCGACATGCTGTGTAAGGGAATCAATATAAGGTGTAAACAGACTGTAATAGTGTGGATCAGACAAGGCATGATAATGAGAGCTGATGATATGAGTGGAATATGGAAAAATGGCCCAAGGTCGAAGCTATTATGCAAATGTAAGCAGTCAAACCACTTTTGTTGATAAGGATGGCCTTGGAGTTGATAGGATTTCCAGGGTGGGTGTAAGTATATTTTGATTGGTGTGAGGATGGTAAATGAATGTGGGGGGTGTGCGACCTCTGACCAAGGGTGACTAGAGACTGTTGTCGAGTAAAAAGACATGAAAATATGGGTGGGAAACATTTTCCTAAAAAAACAAATCTTTGTACACTTGCGAAAAGAATGTAAAGGTGGTTTAGATGTACAAACACAGAGGCAAGTGCCCCGAAAAACATGTTGGACTACATAATGATGTAGGGATGATGTTTTTTTGCTGAAGATCGGGGCCCCATTGGCTGCTCTCGGGGCGGGGTTTGTGGGGTGGATGAAGTGACACAAATGGGCTATGTAAGTGGGGGGATGTTAGGCCAAGTGTGGAATGTGGTAGTGCATTCTGCTTAATCTATCGTAAAGTACTAGGAATGGATTGGGAGTGGGTGTATGGGAAATGAACGAGGTTGATCTTCAAGGCATGTAAGTGAAGTGGTTCCCAGGCCTGAGTAGGTGGTCATGGCTCCTGATAGTGAATAGGGGTCTATTAAGATGAAGTGAGCCATGAGTTGGAGGGCTCTATTGACCGTAATGGATGTTTATCATATGAAAGGAGAGGTGGTGATAAACATGGTCAAGATGATGGAACATATGGTTCATTTTGGAAAAATGATGTTAGGATATGCAAATCTTAAGACAAAGAATATCATGCTAAGTGGTGAATGATACCTGCTCTATTATTTGCCTGTAGGGTGTTCGTTGAACTGGGTTGTTCGTGATGTATCTGCAATATCCAAGGCCAATATCCCAAGTGAAAGCATATTTTTAAAACATATACATAATCTGTGATTGATTGAATGATATGAATTAAAGAACAAGAGAAGGCACACCTAAAATGATTTTTTGGGCGTGCGGCGGGTCAAAAAATGTGTTTTTGCAATCACTAGAATGGAGAGTTCCATGATGGAGATGGTGTGGTATTGATGCTTGCATCTCTCCCAGTTTTGGAAATGAAGGTCCTGAGCTTATGTAATGGGCTCCAAAAAATGGCCAAAAGGGTGATACTTAGGGTTGAGGGGGCCAAATACCATTTCATTCGTATTGTTGAGATTGAGAGGTCAAAGCTAGTTCCAGGAGCATTTCTTGTCGTTGCAGTCAGCTAGAGTACCAGGGACGCGCACAGGGAGAGATAGGTAGGAGTTTTTACCTTAGCCTTTGTGTTTTTGGTACCTGTAGGGTAGATAGGTTGTACAGGGGTTGCCTATACAGCCTTTTCAAGGTGTGAATTTAGGGCCGCATGGGCGATTCATATGGATTTGTGTGGTTATTGTGTGAACCTTTGAGGTTTGTGTGGCAATGCCATGTAAAAGTGGCCCTCAAACACATGGCCCATGCATCTGAATCACAATAAGCCACGATAATATCCATCAGGTGTCGTCATGGCTTTTTCGCTGGACCATAGGCGGTCTGCATGTTTGTGTTGAACATAGATGCATGGACCATGCGTTTATGTTAAACACATTGCTCGGACCTCAACTCTTTGGTCATTGTGCCCAATGGCCCAACAGACACGTGCACATGGTTTTGTTCGCAAAATAGATGTGTGTTGTGTGCATCTATGAGGAACATAAATGTGCGATTGTCAAAAAGAAAAGAGGGTTTTTCTCTTTTTTATAGCCTACGGAGCCAAAAATTGATGTTTGATATCCTTGATCGCAGGATGATGTGGAGAGAGCGTGACTGGGTGACCCTATGTATGGCAGTCTCGGGGGGCCCATTAGCCAGCCAAAATTTGGCTCGATGGGGGTTGCTGAATTTTCTTCAAAACCCCATACTAAGATCGCAGAACAGATTCCTACATTTTTTGATCCGTTGTTGGGATCTGGACTTGTAGGTTATGGTGGTCTGTAGGGTTGATCTATCGATATCAGTCCATATTGACGTATATTTTGTGACAGGTTTGATGCCTCATGGGGAGGCTTTTCCATTTCCATTGCCATCTAGGCATGTGGATATCCATCGATGGGCAAATATTGAGGCTCACTACGAGCCCAACCCTTATAAGGAGGGTTGTATCTGGGTTGCTCCCATTGTGGATCTCGCTGAACGAGCTGCTCTAATGATGATTTTTAGGTTGGTGGGGTCAACGTCCCCCCACAGAGTATTAGGTCCTCAAATAGCAGTCCTACAACAGTTGCATATGGGCCACTTCTTTGATTGGGCTCAGTTCTTGTATAGGGGCATGATGTCACAATTGACACAGGTGCAGTGTGGAAAGATTTGGATATTTTTTCTATGCGATTATTTTATGCATCATTATGTATGAGAGGGTCATGATGCTCTGACCTATTCTACGAGTGCTGGCAGGGCCTGCTAGGGACCCTCGTATGCGATGGTGGGCACCTGTGATTCCATGCGTAGGTGGTGGTGTTGTGGGGCGTTATTGGAATGCCCTCATGTAGGGTTGGTTTAACTCTAACCCTCAGTTGATTTTGGAGTTCCCCTACCATGGTGTGGAATTCCAGGGAAATCGAGATATGGGGCTTCCTCCAGGTGATGTCTGGTGACCAGTAGGTATGAGAGTTATGTTTTCTGTATTTCTACATGTTTTACATGTATAGGTATTTTTTTTATAAGATGATTATGATACCATGTTTTTTTATTTGTAGATGCATGGCCTCGAGGGCGACCACTAACCTACTTGGTAGGAAATGATCCCATATGCATGGGTGTCACAGGGGCGACACCCGTGCCCTAGAGATTGAGAGATGTGAGGCCACCTTCTAAGTGGCTGGTGCAGCAACGTCGGTTAGATATTGGTGGACCCTCTAGTGAGGGTAGCAATGTAGCGGTGGCTAGGGACACAAAGCGGTGGCATGAGCGTGTCAAGGCAACAAAGGAACGGTTGGCAACCGTAGGCTAAGATGCTGAGTTACTGAGATACCTGGGGTAGTGTTGAGGCCCTGACTAGAGGGCTTCCCACCGAGGGTTGGGCGAGCCTAAGAGAGGTCATAGTGGAGATAGTGATGTCGCTTGAGTGGGCGAATCGACCAAATTTGCACTAAATAGCTACGGTGGTGGTCACGATTGGTCCTATCTTAGCTCCTGGCACGTAGATTGGTCCACGGGAGTAGTAGGGAGGGCCTTAGTTCTAGATTTTGGATGATATTATGTATGTACTGGGGAAATCATCCATTATGAGGATTCTCCCCTGTGATTCTGTTGACTTATTTATCCTTGTCGTAAGCTAGTGGATTGTACAACTATTTTTGTACTCATGTATTTTTTATATGTATATATGAGACAATAATTTTTTTTTTTGGTGCCTCTTATGATATGTATTATGCATCTATACTTTTGATGTATTTATGCATTTGTTTGAGATGGATATTATGCTCATGGTTTATGTATCTTGATATTTATATATATGTGATGTATGCCAGTCTAGGATTTGATTAGTTATATGATCAATTGTATGATTTTGATCCCTTGTTATATGTGTAAATGTGATATGATAAAAATGTTGAGCTAACATTTGTGCATTTAGATACTTCCGAAAAAGGTGCGAATCATGAACCTGAAAGGTCTTGTTCAATTGTGATACAACTAGATGGGAATCAAGGAATACATGAAGGTGATAGATACCTAAGTGGTAGGAATCAACCAAGAGACCTATGATGACGTCATATTCAACTTGATTGTTGGTGTTTGACATGATACAAAGTTTGTTAGAGAGAGGAGGTGTTTGGTTAGGAAAGTATATGGCTCAGACTTCGACAGTGAGGTTTTGAGACCATTGAGAGGTGTCGTTAGCAAATCCGCGATGATAGGCTAGCAGATGATCCATCTATGACATATGATGAGAGAGTGATTTTTAGTGTGAATCAATGATGAGGTGATCATCATAAAAAAAAGTCATAGTGCATACATGTACATTCTAGCATTTTATGGGTGAAACTTTTTGAGGTAGAGACCACTGATGAGATTTTTTAGGCAAGTCTCATTGGGCTTTGACAAGATGTATTCCCCCTTGAGGAGGCAATGTTTAACAATGTATGGGTCCTTCCATAGCATTATGAACTTCTCGGGTCCTACCGCTTCTTGGCCAACATCATAGCGGAGGACTAACTCCCCCTTGGTAAATGTTTGAGGGGTGATGTTGCGATCAAATGGGGCTTTGACCCTCTTTTTGTGTGCTTCATTACTCTAGAGAGATTCTCGTCGACTTTCATTACTCTAGAGGGATTCTCATCGACTTTTATTGCAAAGGTTTGGTGTCACTAAGAAGCTCGATGGCAGAGTGTAAGGTAGGGATCTCATACTCAACGGTATGCCCACAAGGCTGAGAACACCATATGGTGCCAATTGGTTTTGTGATCTTTTGTGCTACAGCATGGTTTTGAGAACCTTGTTGACATCTTATACCTAACTGTTACACTGAGGGTAGTATGGTGAAGCAAACTCATCAGATAAGCCAAGGTGTTGGGATAGCTCTTGAATGATTTCATTCTCAAAATGTTTACCATGGTCTTAAAAAAACTCCTTTGGAACAACGAACCATGTTATGGCATGGTTAAATAAAAACCATGCCACTATTTCTACGGTGTTATTATATGTGGGAATTTATTTTGCCCATTTGGTGAAGTAGCCAATGACAACAACAATGTACTTTTGGTTGCCAGATGATGGGGGGTTACAGGTCATGAAGTCGATGCCCCACTTGCAGAAGGGGTTGACCACAATGACTAGAAGTAGGGGAGTGGGTGGTGCTCATGCCTTATGAGTGTATCACTCACATCTTTTCACTGCCTGTATGAAATTGTGGAAGAGGGTGAACCAGAAATAACCAAAACAGAGGATTTTTTGGGCAATAGCCATCCCTGAGAGGTGATTGCCGCAAGCCCCATTGTGGAAATATTTTAAAGCTTGCTCAACTTATTGGTGGTTGAGGCATTGATGTAGGATGGTGTCGATGCCTCGTTGATAGAGGACATCCCCAGAAGGAGGTAATGGGGGCCCTAGTGGCATATGCACCTCTGATAATCATGGGTAAATTGGAGTTTAAAATTTTGAGTTCATAAAAAGAGGAGGATGTCACCATACCAAGGTTCGTCTGTTGATACTAAAAATAGATGTTCATCGGGAAGAGGCTCATTGACAGGAGAGCCTTGGGTCTCTCTTGGGAGATCTGTGGTGAATTCAGTGAGGATGAGCACCTTTCTTTTATTATGAGAATTAAACTGTAGATCAAATTCTTGTAGAATAACAATCCATCGAGCATATTTGTGGTCCATCATATGGTGAGTGAGCCGATACCTCATGGGGTTAATAGTTGCTATTAAGGTAGTGATCCGAAGGATAATATAATTTCGAAGCTTTTGTACAGAATGTACAAGAGTTAAGGTAGTTTTTTCTTCTGGTTCATACTTCAATTCAGGCCTGGATAAGTTCTTCATCATGTAATAAATTACGTTCTCCTTGTTATCTGCTACATCTGATGTTTATAGGTATAGGGTATAGTATTTGTTTTGGTCGGGTGGGCTAATCAAATGAGCTTGAGATAATGCATATTTTAAAGCTTCAAATGATATTTAAGCTTGATCATCCCAATGGAAGGGAATATCCTGATGAAGGAGGTGTAGGAAACCTTACACGCAAGTAGCATAATCGAGGACAAAATATCATAAACAATTGGCCTTACTGTGCAAGCTTTGTAACTATTTTAATGTTTTTGGAGGTGGTACCTCCTTAATGGCTTGGACTTTGAGAGGGTCGAATTTGATACCTTGCTGGGAAAATATGAAACCCAGTAGTCTTCCAGCATTGACACAAAATATACATTTGAGAGGGATCAAGAGTAGGTTATATTGTCAACATCTCTAAAAGACCACATGGAGATCCTCCTAATGGCTAGCATGCGTCTTGGATCGTAATGTAAGGTTGTCCAAATATGTGAGGATAAGATGTGCTAAATTGTGGAATATGTAGTTCATGGCCCACTGGAAGGTGGCGCCAACATTTTTAGACAAAAGGCATAACCTGGTATGAAATGTACCCCAAGGGCTTTTAAATGTTGTTTTTTAGTGATCTGAATGGAAAATATAGATTTGGTTATACCTAGAGAACCCATCCATGAAAGATAGGGCCTCATGATTGGCGCAAGCGTCAATAACTTGGTCATTAAATGGCGTTGGTTAGCTTCCTTTGGGACAAGCTTTGTTTAGATCTCTGAAGTCAATACAAATGTGGATGGTGCCCTATTTTTTTATGATGGGTACATGGTTAGAAACCCAAGATGTGTAAGAGATAGGACAAATGAGCCCAATTTTATGGATTTTATGAATTTCCTATTTGATTGCTTTGGCCTTAGAAAGATGTAACTTTCATTATTTCTTCCTGACAGGATGGGTGTCAAGCCATATGTCAATATGATGTTCCATAATGGTGTGACTGATGCTTGGAATCTTAGAGTAATCCCACACAAAATTATACATGTATTCTTGGAATAGGGATGTATATGTGGTTATTTCTTCTGGATAGCATGTTGCCCTCAGGGAGATCTCTGTAACTTTTCTAGGTTTGTTTGAAATATTCACCTTGATGGTAGGTGAAATATTTGACATGTTCCCTTCCTCAAATGCATTAGGTGCTGGGATGGAATTTTTGAACCAATCGACATTTCCTGGTGGGAGGAAATCTTTTGATTCAATGGCACAGATATTGTGGGTTGGTGCGCTAGTGGGTACAAACATTTTTTCGGGTAAAAAAAATGAATGATGATGCATGGCATCCCAAGGACATTCGGGTTCCATCATGGCTTCTATAATATCTTGATTTGAGTGAGCATATTATCTACTGTTGACTTGATTTGTGCCAGGTCTTGAGGTTGGGATTCAAACCTAGTTGTGTTGGTTGACAAGAAAGAATATGATTTGTTGGTTGATGTCGTAGAACCAAGCAAGTTTGACAAAGTGAATATGGTATGGTTCTGCACAGTCAGTGATGTTACCACTGGTGAGGTGGATTTTGCAGTCTCGACACTGAAAAATGATGAGAAAACAACACGAATCATGGTTCCTACAGATGAGGAAATGAATCATATATGGTGTTTCTTGTCGTCAGCATTAGGTGGTGGTATAATTTCAGTTATGGTGGATTGATGCCACGTGGAGGACATTCTTGCATTCTTGTTGGTGTATAAAGGGAAAAAGTAGCATCCTCAATAGGAATTTGGCACTGAATACTAAGCTATCGAAATATTTGTAACATATGACATGTCTCAGTGCTATGAGAGGTACCGGTACAAATACTGCACACCAGACTAGAACTAACCGAATAGATAGTGTCGGTGGCGATACTACTTGTAGTCTGAGACGTTGACACCTAGTTGATGTCATGAGATGGTACATCCTAGGGTGGTAGCCATCTCTGGATCTTAGTATTGGCATTACGGGACATCCTAGTGTGGGTTTGCCTCAGCGTTTCTCTCATTGTATGAAAACATGGAAGGTATTGACAATTCCTCATATGATGGGATTGAGAGCAAATGAAACAGTAACAACGTGTGATTTTCTCTTGATTGGAGAGATGGATTTTGGAATTTGGACCATTAAGATAAAGATGTCATTAAACTTACTCAATTCATGACATTGATTTACCAAATGGTTGGCTTTATCACATAGGGAACATGTGAGGGGTGATATTTTTTTCCAAATGACCTTATATCATTTTTTCCCAATCTAGATTGATGATGGTGAGGGGAGATGTAATGATGAGGGCCTCGCTGAACTATTGGCGGCCATTTCTCCTTAAACAGATATAAGACGTTTAAGGATCCGCCTTTCCCTGTTGGGGGGATGGGCTCCACAGACTCAGTAGCAGAGTCCAGTAAATAAGAGTTTTCGGCCATGAATCGACGCATGAAACTCAATGATTCACAGAACCTGGGAAGATGGGGGGACTTTGCATATGATGGTTTCCTGCACAGATATTTCATATATGGAGCTTACACCTAGGTCTACTTCTTTGAGCAACCTGGGGGATCGTATAATATTGGTTAAATTCTCGAAATTTGGGGCATTGGTTAATCAAATGGTCTTGTTCATCACATAAAGCACATGGCAATGTAGGAAGGGGGATTGGTTGTTCAGGTTGCCCCCCTGTTCTATGGGTGGGTGTTTGAGAGGGGTAAGAGCATGAATCTGGTTCCTATCAAATGTAGAATATGGTTTTGCATCCATCGTCAACTTGGGGTTTGGCAGGTGCTAATGGTTCATTAATACTGGCTTGAACAAGTGCGCTTAGCATCTCTTGGTATCAAGGGATTTCAAGGCAATGATGAGTGTACTACCCATATTCTGCACATATAACACATGCATGATTAGTGCACAATACCTTATTATGCAATGGAATAGCCTTTGCTCCATTTGGTGGAGTTGGGGTTACCAACGTTTTTGAAGCATGCATAAGAGATTTTAACTCATCTAACTTGGGGCATATGTTAGTAGGGTGTCCAGCTTATTCACACAAAGCACAGGTTTGTAGTGCCCTGGAGAAGTTTGAGGTTTCCCCTTTTATACTTTTTTTTTTGCCTTCTTGTTGGCCCTGACTAGTGCCGATGCAGGAGGTTCTCGAGTTGGGGTGACTTCCTGAGGTGGATGTACAGGGAGAATATTTGTCGAGGTATTTCCTGGACCTGTCGATATGGTCATTGGGACCAAATACCAAACGTGTATAGTGAGAGCCATAGTTGGAAACGTGAGCATTGCCATGACTTGGTGTGAGACAAAGCTAGGTGGAGGACATAAAAAGGGTGTTTAAGTGATGGTGTGAGGTAGGAACATGGAATCAACAAGTGCATATATCATGGTATCTGGAGTTGGTTCCTAAGCTTGGGGGGTGTTTGATAAAGTCATCATGCACACTGGTGCTCCTGTGGTTGGAGAAATTTCCTCTATCACTTGACGGTCTCTTGGGAGTGTCCTTAGGAGTGTTGAAAACTTAAATGGCAAGGTCTAAGTTCGATATAAGTGATGATCCATTCGTGAGAAGATGAGACTAAAGCTATCACACCATCAGATGCGGGTGATTCCTTCTTCTCATAGTATGTGAGTTGATCTATTGTAATGATTTTTCTGTCCTGGGGGAAAATCATTACCTTGAACACAGACGAGGCGGCTACTAACATATCGTACATGTAACTTTGGGCCGGCAAGATATTGTAATCCAATTGGGCATCTAGTACTTCGATATCTATTAGCATGGTTTTTCCGGCCAACTGTACTCGCACGCTAGGAGATAGTCCTACGGGGGTTGAAGGGCACCTGTGGTATGCTTTAAGCATGATTTCAGAATGCTTGAGTTCATGGGATCCTAGTTTCTACCAAATAGATTTGGACATTATACATGTGGATGCCCCTTCGTCGACAATGCAACGATGGATGGTGATGTTTTGGACCGAGACTGGAATTTGGAAAGCAACGGATGATGTTAGTTGTAGGGTAGCTTTATCCAAGTCGAAGACCACTAGGCGAGAATCATTTGGGTTGATTGTGCCTAGAGAGGAAAGTAAGGCTTTCCGTTGGGTTCGGAATGTTTTCAAGACCTCTAACGCTGACATATATGATGGTGATTGCGCTAAGTCATTCACTATGTTGTATCTATGAGAAACTTTTTAGTTATGTCTAATGCGTCGTAAAGGTCTTTTGACCATATTTGGCATAGGTTCTATAGGAAGTCAACAAATGGTCAACGACCCTGTAGGTATTTCCGTGGTCAAGTGGAAGGTTTGGGCTTTGGGGGAGCTTTATAACTTTTATTTCACGTTTGCAGGAGGATATCTTCTCCTGTCATGAAAATGTCGTGATTAGAATTGTTATGGGGGTTCCCTCCAGAAGGATGTGGGTGGGATGATTGTTGTTGAGTGTTAACCACTCCCTAATGGGGGAAAGGGTCTTGCATTACTACAGTTTGTTGACCTCTTTGCCCCCTATTTTCCTGTATCCTCTATAACTCAAGGAGTTGAAGACAATTATGGGTATAATTACCATATTCCCCATAGATAGCACAAGAATGATTAGTTTGTAGACTTGTGTTCTTGTTTTTATTTTGTGGGTTATTGTTGGTCGATCCCTAGTTTTGATTTCGGTAAGGGTTTCCTCTTACTGGTGCCCGTGGGGGTTGCTGGTGGTTTCTATCCCACTGTTTGGGTTCTCCCTTTGGTTTTCTCTTTGGTTTTTTCTTAGCAATATTAGGTGGGTTAGCTGGGTTCAACTGCTCCTCTAATTGTTGTTGTTGAGCGAGAGAAGGTTGCACTAGATTAACCCTTGCATTATTTTGCATTGGTGGGTTATTCTGTTGTTGTGTGGGGAAAGGAGAATATTGATTTCCTTGTCCCTGATTGGTATATGGATTATGGGAAGAGGACATTACGTCTGTATTCCTAGAGGAGTATTGGTTTCCCTGTGGGGGAAGATATGAGCCTCCATGAGGGGGTTGATATTGGTTAACCCTACTAACTATATTTTGCATTAGTGTGGGTTGACCGGGGTAGTATCATGTATGTTGTAATGGTGGTGTGTTTTGCATAGCATCAAATTCTTGGCCATTGAACGAGTATCCAAGGTACAGGTAGGTATTGTTGAGTTGGTTTTGAGTTATGGACCTAATCAATCCATCAACAACATTGGATGTGCCTGGTGTCTCTTTATAAGTCTGCAAGCGTGGGGCATCTGGAGGCACATGATAGATGTATCCAGACTAGGTGTATATAAGCTCTAAGTGTTGATATTTTCCAATGGAATCCTCCTCATTATGCAAGGATGAATTTTCCATGTCTTTTGAAATTTCCGATGTGAGGGATCTCAAAAATAAGTCGAGGATGACTTTGTCTTCCAACTATGCTTTACACAAGCTATGACGTTTCTGCCATTCATGTATATGATCTGATATGTGGGTAGAAAATGTTTTTTTGAAGTGGGTGACGAGTTCCATGCCCGAATCATGATGAAATGGGAGCTATGAAAATGTGAGGAAAGTTGTAGCTAATGAGCTAAAGTTTCCATGTGACGTAAAAGGCCGGTCAATGTACCATTTCATTGCAGACCTAGTAAGGGTGCATTGAAATAGTAGTAATCAAATAATATCATCTGTGATACTATTAGATGAACACCACAGGTGAAAATTCATGACATTTTTTCTAAGGGTCTTCTCACTGCTTCCCTTCAAATTTTGGAATGTCCGAAGGGAGCTTGGTGGGCATAGCTGGCCAATTTTGGGTATGGAAGATCAGTTCATTGGTTAACCTACTTAAATCTGGTAGGTTTAAAGAATCTAAGAACGAGATCTGCGAGTTATCCATCATTACGAAAAAAAAATTGATAGCTATATGTAAAGGGCTCCTCTATGGGGAAGTTTAAGGAGAACTACCCCGATGGGTGTCTCACGGACTATCTGGAGGAGTGGTATGTGGGTTCCCAAAAAGGGTAGCATGTGGGGACCATTGTGGGGTCGTGAAGGGTGTGCTTTGATGGGGAGGTATCTTGAGCAAAGATGCACCAATAAAGGAAGATCCTATAATGGTGGTTGTGTGACTTCCTCTACGCCTAAATGGTGGGAGCCTTGGAACACCTCCCAGTAATGGGGGGAGGTTTAATAAACGTAGAGATTAACAGGGAGTCATGGGGTCCCCTATGGTGTCGATTAGAGTGTGTGCTAATTTGTGTATGGTGAGGGAAGGAGATTATTCTTCAAACAAAATTAATCACATACATAAAACAAAGCGAAAAACAAAAAGGTTACTTTCCCTTTAACTTTAGCTTATGTGATCAGTCAAACAAAAAATGGTTTTCGTTTGTTTCTTTGTGTGAAAAAAGATCCTAAGAAGACCTAGTTGTCCTTTCCACTTTCAAAGTAACTGGGCCTTGTGGAGTTATATTTTGATGGGTCCTGGGGCAACGTCCCGAAAAAACTAGTGACACCTTCCAACAATTAAAGAATCAACCAAGGTGTTGGTTTAGGGTCCCTAGGGTCAATTTTTGTTAGTTTAATCAATTCTTGGTTAGAATTTTGTAAAGAATGTAAAATCTCTGTGAAAAATATGCAATAAGAGTGCGAAGTCAAGTAAGATTCAAAGGGGTATTAGCCCTTTATATGGGTAGGTGATAGGATGGTTTTGATACTCACCCATGGGCCGCGAGCCATGGTATTGTATTGAAAAAGCTATATATATTCAAGTTATAGCGATTCTAAGTAGTGAATGGTTTTTTGAAGAACAAGTGTAAGGGCAAGGTGATAAGAAGGGAAAGCTTTGCTTCCTATACTTAGGCTAAAGGGGAAGGCTCCTGGAGCTTAGTGCGCAGAGACCTTCACGAGTCCACAACTAAGTGCGCGGGCCCTTGCAGCTGGGTGCGCAAGGTGGGAGAGTCTTTAAATTGAATGTTGAATCCAATAAAGACAATTTTGGGTTGAATCAATTGCATTTGTGCGTTGTTCTTGATATGTTCTTGAGTTAATGTATCTTTCATCTCTAAGTTGCTTCTTATGAATAAATGTATTTTCACTGTGCGAGTCTATTGAATCTTTTGTATCTGTGTATGAAATGAGTAATGAACCATGTTCACGAAGATAGTAACTAGATTTGTTATTATAAATGTTCGAAACAAATAGATCTACGTGAAGGAATGCCTAGGGTCGCTATTTACTAAGCGAAATTCGTGAATTTACCTCTTTTATGTCTGATAAGCACAATCATATACCTTCGCGAAGGCTTGGAGGTTAATTGGATAGAGTTGCAGCAGTGAATAGTAGGGAGGTATAGATTTGCGTGAAGGCAGATCTGAGCTATAAGGGCTTCAGAATACACATCACATGGTCTCTAGATGCAGAAACCTGGTTCTAGCATCCCTCGATACTGCATTGGGTGAGACTGCAGCCTGCATTATGTAGGTTGTTGTTGAAAAGGGCCAGCAGTTAGGGTTTTGTTGGTTGGCGCAAATAACTTTGAACTAGAGCCAAGCCCCCTTAAGCCAACAAATGGTTCCATTGCCGGGATCGAGATCTATCTAAGAGATGTGTGATAATTGGTTTCCTATAAAGAAAGAGATTGAGAAGTGGATTGACCGAAAAGTGCACGCATTTGCATCTAAAGAGAACATAAGCCCTAAATTGTTCAAGGAGCAGTGGTTTCAAAGATATTTGTACACGGAAAAGGCTGAAGCCTTATTTTGTTTCTTCCTTGATGAACTACATGAATGGTTGTATAGATTGGCAAATAGTCATGGGATGTGGAGGCTCGATAGTCCTATAGTGTGGACTCTATAACTGGTGCAATGTCTTGAAGCATCAGAAAGAAATACCACGTTGTCCATTGATAATTGGATTGATCGCACACTTGGAAGTTTTGTGACTAAGTTCACGGTTGATCGAACTATCACCTATAGTGAGGTAGAACGTAGGCTCTTCAAGGGACTGCGAGGTAAGTATATGAATCATTGAAAATGTGGATTAAAATTTTGTTATGTGAAAATAGGGTTATGCAATTACCTTGATGTTTGGAGCTACGTGAAGTGGTAAATTCTTTAGAAGAAACGAAGGAACGAGCTCAAAGTACAGTTTGCTCATTGAATCCCCTTCAAGTGACAATGAAGGGACGGTGCTGACTACACCGGGAAGTGTAGTACAGTTGATTAAGTAGGGTATCTCATGGATACTTCATCCATCCATTCCACCTCCACCTCCACCTCCACTTCCACCATTCAGCATGGCGAACATGATGAAGATGTTTGTTTTTAAAGGGGTCGGGAGTGAAGACCTCGAACAGTTCTATATTGTTGCAGATGTTATTGGTCCAAGAAAAAATAAAAATTCAGATAAACAGACGCATGTGGACCCTATGGTCCTCACTGAGGGAAACTTAGATGATATCGGGGACAAAGTCTGTGATACAACAATCGAGCTCTGGACGCAGTTTGAGCAGCAATACATGCAGACACTAAGGAGCATCCAGAAGGATCTGCACGAGTTGCAGATCCAAACATGTAGGATTCAAGTGAGCTTAGGACAAGCGAGCAGGGTGCAAGTGAGCTTGGAAAAAGTAAATGAGAGCGTGTTGGAGACAAAAAGGACTCTATACCTCAAAGTCATCTCCTTACCAGAAGGATCAGTCCGCGTGGAATCAGAGGAAGATCGACTTCAACTTGGAAAGATCAAAGGCATGGGGGTGAACTTAGCATCGTTGCCACTTCAGATCCTCCATGCGCTTCATCGAGGGGTCTCAGATGAGCTTTGAATCAGAGAGCAGCGCGCACTAGTAGTGATCAACAAGGTTAAGTGGAAAAATGAGAAAATATTCGCTGAGAAGACTCAGACTTTGAAAGAAAAAGAAGAGTTGGTTGTGCGTAGTCAGAGCCTGGAAGCTGCAATAACACAAGCATGTAATTCAATGCTAGAATTACACATTCCAGGAGATGCCACAACTATGGTGAAGATCAAGAAATTGGCTGCTGTAGTGCAAAAATCGAAAGATGAGATAGGCAGAGTCATGTTTGACTTCCAGACACAGATATCAGAATTACAACTAAAGCTACAACTAACTACTCCACCAGAGGTTAGGGAGCAGTGCGACGCAGCCATCAAGGAGCACATGGCTACTCTAGAGAATGCAATCAAACGCTGCGACTTCCTTTTTAACGATGCCATGGAGTTATGGGACACTTTGCAGGAGGACCCAAACTTGCAGATATTGAGTACAAAAATCAGAGAGGCCCAACAAAAATATGATGAGATCAGGGCAATTGTACGCACATTGGTGCCAGTCTAGTGCTTCGCACGCCAATAGGAAGAGAATTTGATACAGGCACAAGTTTATGGATTGCAGCAAAAATAATTAATGTTAAAGGCCCAGCTTCAACCTTGGACAAAGGAGGCCAACTAGATTTCTCAGACTATTCAGGAGAAAATGAAAGCTTTGCAGTAGACTCATAGGACCATGCGTCTGGCGGTAGAGGGACCAACTATAGAAAAGTTAGTTGAAGAGGTGAAGCATGTTGTAGTACAAGGCATTACAGAGCTGAAAGAATTGAAGCAAGATTTTAGTGAGCTCTACCACAAAGTAGAGAAGCCAGCTGAGTGAATCGAGGGCGAATCACCATATTTGTGTTGGGGGTCTATTGGGATAGGGTCCCTAGGGTTAATTTTTGTTAGTTTAATCAATTCTTGGTTATAATTTTGTAAATAATGTAAAGTCTCACCTAAATGTGCAAGGGGAGCATGAAGTCAAGTACAAGTCAAAGGGGTATTCGTCCCTTGTATGGGTAGGTGATAGGATGGTTTTGAGACTCACCCATGGGCCGCATGCCATGGTATTGTATTGAAAAAGCTATATATATTCAAGTCATAGCGAGTCTAAGTAGTGACTAGTTTTTTGAAGAACAAGTGTAAGGGCAAGGTGCTAAGGCAGGAAAGCTCTATCTCCTGTACTTAGGCGAAAGGGGAAGGCTACTGTAGTTGAGTGCGCGGAGACCTTGGCAAGTCCACAGCTAAGTGCGCGAGCCCCTGCAACTAAGTGCGTAGGGTGGGAGAGCCTATAAATTGAATGTTGAATCTAATAAAGATGTTTTTGGGTTGAATCAATTGCATTTGTGCCTTGTTCTTGATATGTTGTTAAGTTAATGTGTCTTTCATATGTAAGTTGCTTCTTATGAATAAATGTATTTTCACTGTGCAAGTCTATTGAATATTTAATATATGTGTATGAAATGAGTAATGAACCATGTTCACAAAGATAGTAACTAGATCTGTTATTATAACTACTAGGAATGAATAGATCTGCATGAAGGAAGACCAAGGGTTTCTATTTACTAAGAGAAAGTCATGAATCTACCTCTTTTATGTCTAATAAGCATAATCGTATACCTTCGTGAAGGCCTAGAGGTCAATTGGATAGAGTTGCGACAGTGGACAGTAGGAAGGTATAGATCTGTGCGAAGGCAGAACTGAGCTATAAAGGCTTCATAATACACATCACATGGTCTTTGGATGCAAAAACCTAGTTCTAGCATGCCCCGATACCGCTTCGGGTGAGACTGCAATGTGCACCATGTAGGTTGTTGCTGAAAAGGGCCAGCAGTTAAGGTTTTGTAGGTTAGCGCGAATAACTCTGAACTTGGGTCAGGCCCCCTTAAGGCAACACAAGGTAATGGAAATGAGGCTCAAGTGTTTCCTACACCATCACCTATAAGGGAAGGATGCCCTAGATTTTGGCCACTAAAGTACCTTCGTCCCACATGAGCATTCAAGTCTTTAGTTTCTTGGTAGTCAGTTACCAGTACCGAGCACTAAATGGGTTAGGTAGCCCCAAAGAGTACCTCACGTAATGGACCTAAGCCGAACCCCCTCAGAATCAGGCCTCTTCCATGTTTGTGTAATCTTTTCCGTGGGTCGATTGAAGGATTTTAAGCTCCATAAAAAGTCAAGAACTATGTTTCAAAGATGTAGCATGTCCATGGAGGCTTATGGGATTCCTACTCCAAATGGTCCTAACCTAAACTATAAATTTTTCGGTGGCCCCTATGGGGAAGCTTAGTTGGTTCAAGTTATGGTTCTTTTTGAGGAGTCTTTATTCACATAGGGAGTGATTTTATAAGAAAAAATAAACTAAGTACAAAAAGCTCCGGAAACTGGATTCTTCTAGTACAAAGCTTATAGAAGCTTAGTGTGTGATGCAAGTGAATATACAAAGTGTGGTATGATGTGGATATTTAGTGATCCTTTATAATATCCTTATAATTACACTAAGTTTTGATTGTTCCTTGTATTGAAAAATAAATATGGTGTGGATAATGGAACACTTACTATTTTCCTTTTTAAACTATGTGAATTTCAACAAGGAAGATGGATCTTCAAGTGCTTTAAGAAAGTTTTCATATGCAAACCCAGGTTCGTCTAAGAGATGCAAGGGAAGTAGAGATTACTTACTTTTTTTAATAACACTTGCTCCTGGTCCCAAAAATGAAAAAATGAATTCATTGGTTAGTAACAAGATTTATGGATGGTGGGCCACTTATTCCTTTAATAATTAAGCTATGTGATTTCCAGAAAACTTTAGCAAAATAGTTTGGAAAAAATATGTGGAATTTGACCACTTACTTTTCTCCCTAATTAAGCTATGTGTGTATTGCAAATACAAATAAAAAATTCTCCAATTTCTCCATTAATTGAGGTTAGTAAGCAACCAGGCAAAGTAAATAGATAATAACAAATGCAGAGGTGAAGGAAATTCACTAAAGGATACCAATCACCTCAGAAGAGAGAAAATACAAGGCTTTTTTTTTTACTTTTGTTGGGACAGGGTCCCCTGGGGTCAATTTTGTAAACAATTTTGTTATCGTAAAGTCTCTGCATTTTGAGGAGCGGAGTGCATCGGTCGATAGGAGTCAAAAGCGCTTTAGGAAGGTCAAAACCCCTTAGTGTACTAGGAGATAGTTTGTTTTGCGACCCGCCCATGGTTCGTGGACCATGATATTGTAATAGAAAATGATATAAAAAGGAGTCATAGAGATTCACGAAATCAATCTAAGTCTATGTATGGGTAATTGATTTAAGTAAGAGAAGTCTATTTTCTATACTTAGGTGAAGGGGAAGGCTCCTGCAACTGAGTGTACGGGTCCCTGCAGTTGTGTGCGTAAGGTAGAAGGAGTCTGTAATAAAATATCTGTGCATAATAAAGGCTATTTTGGAGCATTATCTGTGTATCTATGTGTTATGCTTTACTTCTGAATTTACTTTCTATTCTCTCTATTTATTGAACTTATCATGAAAATTACTTAATAGATGTGTGAAAGTGGTAGACCTGGTTAATTTCATGATGTTATGAATGTTTATAATAATCGATGAAGGGTTTGAATCTGTTATCTGTTAGTCACTGTAAGTTCCAAGTTTTAAGGGTTAGGGTTCGCGAAGGTTGAAACAAATCCCTAGAAGTAACATAAACAGATCACATAGTCCTTTGGATGTAGAAACCTGGTTCTAACATCCCCCAATACTGCCTCGAGTGAGACTGCAGCCTGCGCTACGCAGGTTGTTGCTGAAAGGGCCGGTAGTGTAGGGTTTTGTTGGTTATCGCAGCTAACTCTGAACCTGGGTCCAAGCCCCTTCAAGCCACCAAAAGGTTCCATTGTCAGGATCGGGATCTATCTGAGGAATATGTGATGAGCCATAAGTGGATACCAACTAAGAAAGAGATCGAGAAGTGGATAGATCAAAAGCTACATGAGTTTGCAGCTCACGAAAATAGGAATCTGCCTCTATCAAAGGAAGAGTGGTTGAATAGATACTCGTATACAGAAGAATACGAAATTTTTTCTACTCTTTTACGTGCAAGTTATATGAATGGTTGTCTAAATTAGCGGACAGTCAAGGTACGTGGAAGTTGGATAACCCTATTATGCAGACTCCAGAGTTAGTGAGGCCCCTGGAATATTCAGAAAACAAGATTGTGAGGGTCGTCGATTATTGGATCGATAGTCTTTTGGGTGGATTTGTTACTGAGTTCGCGATTGATACATATGTCAGTTATAGTGAAGTTGAACATTAATTTTTCAAAGGACCAAAAGGTAAGTATTTGAAGTCCCTGAAAACCTGGATTAAAATGCTATTGTGTGAGAAACGGGTTATGCCATTGAATTAATATTTAGTTGAGATTTGACGGGAGCTACGCGAAGTGCAAAGCCATTCAGAAGAAATTTAGATTCAAGTGCTAAGTACAACCCTTTGTTGGAAGAATCTGACAGTGATGAAGAAAGTAATAGTATGAAGATGCCTCAAGGTGCACCACAGATGGTAAATCAAGGTATCGCAGGCATACCACATCCATCCACTCCACCTTCGCAATCACCTCCACCTCATACACCTACACCTACACCTCTACCTCCACCTCCACCTCCACTATTCAATATGGAAAATGCTATGAATATGACCATATTCAAGGGTCTAGGGACAAAAGACCCTGAACAATTTTGGTTTGTAGCAGATGTTGTGTGGAAGTCACAACATATAACAGATGATGACCTAAACAAATCGTAGCTAGTCACAACATTGCAAGCTAGGGTGTTGAGCTAGTATATTAAGTATACTACGTCTCATCCAAATGAAATGTTGAAGGATACGAAGGATGTGCTAAATAATGAATTCAAGAAGCCTAATTCGTAAGCCCAGTCAGTAACAGTGGTCAAAGAGATCCAATAGAAGGTGAGTGAGTCTGCGTGGGACTTTGATTTTGCAACAGGCTAATCTGCAAATCACAGTTGAACAACACAGAGATTGGTATATTGCTTCGATATTAGCTCATTTGAGATTTCCATTGTCACAACAGAAGATTGGAATGCAAGTTGAGGCACTAGATATTTCTATGAAGTTGGAGGCCTCACCTATTCAGGATACGAATCTGGGAGTGCGGCAGATTCAGTCGTAGTTGGCTAGCCTGCATATGGATTTGCGGAACCTCAAAAAGAGAAAATAAGTCCAGAATGAGGTCTATGTAGAAGTATGGAGTTTAAAATGTAAAGGCCATGGTCACGACAAGGATCATTGCTTGGTGTACCAGAATTATCTAGTTGGGGGAGGTCCTGTCCCCATAAAGCAAGAAAATACCATTGGGATGAGTACAGGTTTGGTACCTTGGTGCGCTATCTACCATATCATAAGGAAACATATGACAGATAATTTTCATCTATTACAAAAGTTAGTGCAGACTTCCCAGCAACTGTTTTGCAATTTTTGTAAATCTATAGGTCATGATGAACGCAATTGCTGAAGTTATGAATTAGTGATGGAGAGAACACCAACATATAGAGTACGAACAGAGGCGCGTCCTCAACAGCATCTAGGCACAACTGCAACGCGCAGAGTATTCCAGGGATGTGGAAGAGGATGAAGGGGAGAGGCTAGAAGAGGTCGAGGCCAAATCATTTGTTACAATTTCAGAGAATCAAACCTTGGAAAGAATGGGAATACCAACACTACAGCGGTTCCCGATCTTGCTGAGAATGGTGAATCAGCAAAAGGTTATTCCTATGGGGTGCCTACATGGACTAACTATGGATATTAAAGGGGTGCATGCCATAGCCCATTTTGAAGTGATTGAAATAGTGGATGACAGTAATCCATACCCAACACTGCTTGGCATTGATTGGGCATTTGATATGAACGCAATCATCAACCTCAAGAAGCGTAGCATGACATTTTAAAAGAAGTAACTAAGGGTCATTGTTCCATTAGATCTAGACGAGGGTGTGCGATATACTAAACCAATCCAAGATTACTATGAGGAGGACAATATTGAGAAAATCTATAAGCTTACCACATGAGACGAGGATTGGATTAACGCTACAGTGGATGAGCGCATTACTTGGGAGAAGGACAACTCCTGCAACTTAGATTCAGACGAGGAAATTGGGCACTAGTAGAATAGATTGCATGAGTTATCGTAGCTACGATGCAACAGGATTACTACGCCACTCTGATGTATATCCACTAAGGTACGTAACTTACCGTATTATGATGGTTTAGAGGATGTCAATTTATTTCTGGATAAATTTGAAAGGGATGTACCGGAGGAACATCGGTTCTAGGAATTAGACATTGCGCTAAAAACTATGCATGCCGGATGGTGGGGTACCCATAAGAACAACTTTGCAAATTGGAAGGAATATCGACAAATGATGAAGATTCGATTTGGATATGCCAATACCCGCATTATAGAGAAATATACAGGAAATGATGATCTGCGTGATCATCTAGCTCGATGGACGAAAGCATGGGGGAAGAATCATAGCTAGAATGGGTTCACATATTCTGCCACACTTTGGATACTATCCCGATGAACTGGTATCTAGAGACAGAGCTGTGGCACAGAACTAGAGAGTGGGATGTTCTTAAGGAAATTTTTCTATTAACTTTTAATTTTGAAGATGGATTTGAGTGTATTGACAAAGTGTTACAAGAGATCAAAGCTGCAATATTCAGAATGCCTAAAGAACCTGTCACGTGGGTACAACCAGACTGGAGCACGCACCTATGCCATGTTCTGGAATTCTACAATGTGACCACAGAAGAAGGTGAGGAAGATCCTAGGAATATCAGTATTCATGCGTCAAAAGGACAACATGAAGTCACGGGGCCTAAGGCAGAATTCCTGACAAATCAAATCCCTTGAAGACTAAGCAGGTGAATATTGGGTCAGAAGCGCAGCTGAAGTTCGCAAACATAGGTGACTATTGGGACGAAGACACAGTGGATAAAGTCACAGAGTTATTGCGGGAGTATAAGGACTTGTTTCCCACCAAGTTCTCTGATCTGAAGGGAATAGCAGGTGATTTGGTTGTCATGAAGATCACTCTTAAGCCAGATGCGAAGCCAGTGAAGAAGCGCCCATACAGGTTGAATCCTAAGTAGAAGCAAAAAGTGTGTGAATAATTAGATAACATGCTTACAGCTGGGATTATTGAGCCTATCGAGGAATCAGACTGGGTTAGTCCTATGGTGGTTCAGGAAAAGAAGATGAATGGAAAAATTAGGATCTGTGTAGATTTAAGAAAGTTGAATGATGCTTGTGTTCATGATCCATTCCCTACGGCATTCAGAGATGAAGTGTTAGAGAATGTTGGAGGTAAGGAAGCCTATTCATTTACAGATGGGTTCTCAGGGTATCATTAGATCAAGATCACATTGAAGGATCGGAGTAATACTACCTTCGCTACAGAATGTGGTTGTTTTCAGTATATAGTTTTGCCCTTTGGACTTAAAAATGCACCTGCAAGCTTCTCTAGGGTGGTAGTCACAGCTTTCAAAGAATTTATTTATAAGTTTTTGGAGGTTTACTTTGAGTATGGGATAGTGTTTGGGTTAGTAAAGAAGCATGTTTCCAGTTTTTGCCTCATGCTGGATACTTGTCGAAAATATCAGATATCCCTTAATTTGAAGAAGAGAATATTCTGCATACCATATGGGATACTTTTGGGCCATGTTGTTTGTAAGCAGGGGTTGATGGTAGACCCTGCCAAAATTGCAGAATTTTAAATTTGGAGCCTCCAAGGAATGTCAAACAAATGCACGCGATGTTGGGCCACACAGGATATTATAGGAAGTTCATCAAAGAAAATGCATAGATCACTGCGCCCATGGAGAGATTATTAAAAAAGGATGCAATGTTTTATTTGGATGATGATTTCTAGAAGAGTTTGGATGTATTGAAAGAAAAAATGTTCACAACGCCTATTCTAGTGTTCCCTGACTGGAAGAAGTAATTCCACGTACATGTAGATGCATCCTGCATAACATTAGGGGTTGTGCTGACCCAACCAGGTGCACGTGATATTGACCATCCAATATCGTTTGCGAGTAGGAAGTTATCTAAGGCAGAAAATAATTATTCAACCATAAAGTGTGAAGGATTGGCAATGGTGTATGCACTCTAAAAGTTCAGGCACTATTTGTTGGGTGTGCACTTCAAAATGTATTTAGACCATTCCGCTTTGAAGTACCTGGTCAACAACACTGTGTTTTGGGGGGGGGTATGTTTGTAGATGGTTGTTGCTCTTTCAAGAATATGAATTTGAAGTAATTGTGAAGCCAGGGCGAATAAATTTTGGACTAGATCAACTCTCATGGATTGAGAGTGGTGATGAGCCTACAAATATGGATGAAGGGTTGCCTAAAGCGCAGCTTTGCTGTGCACGCCGTCAATGAAAATTTTGTAGACATAATCAAGTTCTTGTCTATAGGTACAACTCTTGAAGGGTACACAACAAAGCAAAAAAAAGAATTGGTGGTCAAGGCTGCAGATTTTTCTGTTATTGCGGGGCACTTATATAAAATGGGATTGGATGAAGTGTTGCGTAGGTATGTCTAGGAGTATGAACGACCAATTATCCTCAATGAAGCAAATGGAGGGGTTGCGGGAGGACATTATGTGAGAAGAGAAACTACACAGAAGATCCTATGAGCAGGACTATGGTGGTCAATTGTGCATAAGGATTCCAAGGATTATTGCAGGGTTTGCGATGTATTTCAAAGAATGGGAAGGCTATCGCGAATGGATGAATTGCCTCTGAACCCGCAAGTGTCACTACAAACATTTGATAAGTGGGCAATAGACTTCGTGGGACCAATTCAGCCACTAGGGAGGAAGACAAGAGCCAAATATATTTTACAACGACTGAATACTTGACTAGGTGGGCTGAGGCATATCCTGTAAAGGATTGTAGTGTGGCCATAGCTATAAAGTTCATTTTTGAATACATTTTGTCTCGGTTTGGCTGCCCTAAAATTTTGATGAGCAATAGGGGTTCACACTTCTTGAACGAAACAATTGTTGCCTTGCTTGAAGAGTTCCAAATGTATCATCAAAAAAGTATGTTGAATCATCCTGAAGCAAACAAAACAATGGAAGCCTTTAATAAGATTCTAGAGAATGCTTTAACAAAGATTTGTAATGAAAACCAAAATGATTGGGATGTGCACATACTAGTTTTTCTATGTGCGTATAGAACCACCTGTAAAAAGTTCACTAGATAGACACCATTTTGACTGGTTTATGGACAAGAAGTTGTGATGTCGATGGAGTACATAGTGCCAAGTTTGCCGATTACTGTAGTTACAGACATGGTCGATCGGGATACCATGGAAGAATGCTTCGCGCAGATAGTTGAGTTGGAGGAAGATTGCTTCTTAGCCGATTTTCATCAGCAAGTGTAGAAGGATCGTGAAAAGGCATGGCATGATCACCATATTAAGCAGCACACCTTTACTAGTGGAGATTTTGTATTTCTATATGATAGTAAGTTTACGAAGTTTCCAAGAAAGTTCCAAATGCATTAGACGAGGCCCTATATCATCAAGTAGATTATGGATGGAGGCGCAGTTTAACTCGCAAAGTTGAATGAGGAGTTGTTTCCAGGAAAGGTAAATGGGAATCAGTTAAAGTTGTACAGGGGTGATCCTGCCCCTGCACAATGACTATATGAATGCAAGATAGTCGTAGTACTCCAGGCAAGTGAAAGGGATTGTGGGACTATAAAATACACTGTCAAAAGGATAGTTTAGCGAAGTGAATGGGTTGTGTGACAAATCAAGGGAAGCCGTAGAGGAGAGCTGCGCCAAAGGAGCCATGCCAGAGTGGTGGGTCCCTTGTAGCCTAGTCAAAAAGTGACCATTGGAAGCAATGTAGCTGATTGGATGGAGATTTTTTCATTAAAAGGAGTGGAGGGGGAGCATTTAAGATGCATATATTTGGAAATCTGCCACAAAACGCGCATTAATGACAGGGATTTGGAGGGAATGGATGGATTTGCATTCAAATTGAGCTATAAATATAGCCTCTCGCCCCACATTCGAACACTTTGATTTCTAATAAATTTCCTTGAGATTCTTCACTTTAGTTTGTGCCAAGAGACTTGTTGTATGTCTATAGAGGATTGGGAAATACTTCGAGTGAAGATTTCACAACTAGGATTCAGAAATTTAACTAATTGGTAGCGTAAATGATTCCTAGAGGGAATGGCTGCAACCTGACCTGAGTCGGCCCAATCTATGCCTATGATTTTTCCTACTACAATGCCTAGGTCACTGAGACCTAAACCATCTACCTTTGTGGTAGGAGAAAAGAAGCAGAAAAAACCCCAACAAGCGTCGGTGTGGCAATCACCACAAAAATCCAATGGAGGTAAGATAAAAAGGGGAAGATGGATAAAACCAAGCAGCCGACAGAACCCCTGGACTTAGATGAAGAAGATCTCACAATGGGGATTGAAGAGATTGATGTTGATCAATCCGAGCTGATAACTTGGCTATCGCCTTATATACCACCAAGGAAATCTACAACCAAGGTTCCTAAAGACCCGGATTCAGCGAAGTTCATGGTATCCACACCATTCCTGCTGGAGAACGTACCTTTTGAAAGTAATTTTCTCGCCTAAATATTGTATTTGAAGATGGAGGACTAGGACTTGGGGGATCATGCAAAGTTCCCGCAGCTAGAACCGAGCAAGTACCTAAAGAGAGTATACTACAAAGAATTATATATGTTACGCGGCTTGAGCTAATGAAATGGGTGGTCAGAGTTGAGTGCACGGGATTGCTCAATATGTGTGGGTGCTGCATTGCAGCCACAACACCATTAATACGGTTTATGTGAGTTAACTATTAATGTTGGTTCATGATGGGTGCCTTTGGTTGGGAGAGCCCATCCCAAACACGGATATGTTAATCCACCGAATCACATTATTGTCATATCAAGGAGTGGACCCTGTGGGTGCCTTTGTGGTGAAATCACAGGAGAAGAAGTTGGCAGATCAGATGAAGGGCGACTTTGGGTTGGTGAAGAAGTTGCGCAGATATGCGATTAGTTCCATATCGGATGGTGTGGTTCAGTTCGTTGCATAAATATTGGCTATTACGATAATGAGGAAGTGTCACGCCGATGAAGTGTTGGTGCCAGTAGTATATCTGGCTGTGCAGTGCGCCAAAGGAGTCCAATATAATTGGGCTCAGTACCTGTTTCATTAGTTCCTAGAAGATTGCAAAGAGGTCCATGACAAGGGAAAATCATTCCACTACGCGTGGCTACTTTTGTTGATTGCACTGGTGGCATGGAGAACACTAGAGGAAAGTCAGTTCCTGCAGCATGATTTAGACCTATGCGAGGCAACCAAATTCACCTCGTTGTGAACGATGAAGGACATGAGCATGTAATGGAGACAAAAATATTTTGGGTCCTATTTGAATCAGAGTTGAGGATGGTGATTAACCAACCAGAGCCACAGTTATCACCAAGCTTGCATGCCCAATATGCGAATGTTGTTGATTTCAAGGAAGATTTTCATAATCTATTTATCCAAGAGAAGAAAGATACCACGGACACATGGCACAAGTTTCCATACTTGGTCGCCAAAGATGACATTATGGGGGTCAACAGTAAATGTTCGAGTGACTAGCTCATCCCATATGATACAGGAACAGGAACCAGTAAGGCTACCGAAGGAGAGGCAAAGAAAACAACAACTACAACAACAACAGTGAAGGAAAAGAAGAAGGAATCACAGAAGGCCTCTGCAAAGGAAAAGGTTGTGGAAAAGGAAAAGGTCGTTGTTAGCCCTCATACTACTAGTGTAACCCCTTATTGTTATTAGTAACACCCCCTTATTATATTGATGTACCCATGTAGTGCCCATATTGTTATTATTGTGCCCTTACATTATTATTGTTATGTCGGCTCTGATTATATTATGACCCCTTAGACTCCTATATATAGAAAGGAGGTCTTTTCATTTGTATCATCCAAGAATTGCTCATTTGTGTAATGTAAAGGAGGTTGCCCCCTTGAAGAGGCTGAATTCTAAGGCGTTGATCTCTCTTTTCTATCTTTTTGTGAGCTGGTTTCATAACATTTGGTATCAGAGCTTTGTATTCTAGGGTTTCGCTACTCCAAACAGGTCATCGTGGCATTTTCGCTATAACTTTTTTTCTACGATGTTTCAGAAGCTAAAAAAAACCCATTTGAGAAGAATTTGCGCAGAATCTTGGGTCCAAATTTCAGAGCTTTTTGCTCTATATTTGCGGAGATATGATCTGAGGAACTTGGTCTTTTTGCAGACTCATGAATTATACTCCAAATAGGTGACCTGGGGAAAATCGTCATAACTTCCTCTCTGAGCATCAGATTGAAATTTCATAAGAAGGTATAGAAAGAGGACGGACTGTAATTTCTTGTATATATTTTTAGAGCCAAAGGTCGAAAAATGACACGTGGCACTTCATACAAGTTTGCTCTTCTGGAAAGGTCTATAATCAGGTCATCTTGGGAGATTGTGCATAACTCTTTCTTGGAGAATCCAATTTGGATCAGACTAGTGGCATTGGAAAGAGGACACAGAGGGCTACTACAGGTCGCAATTTCAGAACTTAAAGATCTGAAATTACAGAGTTACAGTCATTTCAATATCGAGCTCCTAAAATCAAGAAAAAGCAAGATGAGGAAGTTTGATGGCAAGGATCCGGTAAATTGGATACTTCAGATGGAGCAATATTTTGATCTACATGGTGTACCACTGTTAAAAAAGGTATGTATTGCATCTTCATATTTAGAACCGGATCAATTTTTATGGTATGAAGGGCTTTGTTCTCGTAAACAACTTGTTACGTGGTCAATTTTCATGGAGGAAATGATAGCACATTATGAGGATACAAAGAGCAACACCTTCTTTAGAGCAACACCACAACAATTGGAAAGAGTATAAGGGCTTTGTGACATAGTGGAAAGTAAAATTATGGCAACAAGGAAGTCTACCCCTCACAACTATAAATATGGAAGTGTTGTTTCTCCTAGCCTTCCACAACCTACAAGGGTTACACCACAACAATTGGAAGAAAAAAGAGAAAAAGGGCTTTGTTACAATTGTGATAGCAAATGCACTAAAGGTCATAAGTGTGTTGAGAAGAAATAATTTTACATAGAGTATGAAGAGGAGGAATAAAAGGATTAAGAAACATCAAAAGAAGAGGATATACGCCAAGAACTAACCCCAGAGAAAGAAGAAATGAATCGGACCATATCTTGTAAAGCATTGGCAAGAATTACCACTCCTCAAACTCTCAAGATAGAAGGACATATCAAGAAGAAAAATGTTCAAGAAGTGAACGATCACATCGAGCATCAAGAAATGAATCTGACCATATCTTGTAAAGGATTGGAAGAAATTACCACTCCTCAAACTCTAAAGATAGAAGGACATATCAAGAAGAAAAAGGTTCAAGCAGTGAAAGATCACATCAAGCATCAACAACAAGTTCTCCAACTTTTAAAGGATAACGCCACTTTGGTGCAAAATCAAATGAAACAACAGATAGATCAACATCGTAGTGAAAAATAACTTGATGTAGGTGATTGGGTATTTTTACTGCTACATCTCAGGCAAGCTATTTATGAGAAGGAAATGTTGGCAATACTACATGCACTTAAGAAATGGCGACCTTACCGAATGGGAAGACACCTCAAGGTAAAAATGGATCATGATAGTCTTAAATACTTTTTAGAACAACTATTATCTTTAGAAGAACAGAAAAAATGTGTCACAAATATGTTAGGTTATGACTTTGACATCATCTATAGAAAATGGAAGCAAAATTTTGTTGCAGATGCACTCTCAAGAAAGGATGAGGATGTGGAAGCATTGTTTTGTGATTTTTCTATTATCCAACCAGATTGGATAAACGAAGCAAGGGATGAATGGAAGAAGGATGAAGAAGTATGGCCACTTATTCAAAAGTTGCAAAAGATTCCAATTCAAACAATATTGCTAGAAATTGAAGAGGAAGGAAAAATCATATTGGAACCTGGAGCAGTCACAAAAATAAGAACTCGACAGCTACGAAATCGATCAATTTTAGAGTATCTCATCAAGTGGAAGAACTTACCCGCTAAAGATTCCACATGGGAGGACAAGAATTTTATATAGAAGCATCAAGAACTACTCAAGCGTTGAGGACAACACTTTTTGAAGGAGAGGGGCATGTTAGGCCCCTATACTACTAGTGTAACCTCTTATTGTTATTAGTAACACCCCCTTATTATATTGATGTACCATGTAGTGCCCATATTGTTATTATTGTGCCCTTACATTATTATTTTTATGTCGGCTCTGATTATATTATGACCCCTTAGACTCCTATATATAGAAAGGAGGTCTTTTCATTTGTATCATCCAAGAATTGCTCATTTGTGTAATGTAAAGGAGGTTGCCCCCTCGAAGAGGCTAAATTCTAAGGCATTGATCTCTCTTTTCTATCTTTTTGTGAGCTGGTTTCATAACAGTCATGCAACATAAGGAGGCTTCTGATAAGGAAAGGGAAGCACCAAAAGAAAATTTCTCTACCAAAGAGATAAAAGCACCAAAGGAAAAAGTTGTCACCACGTCGCAGGCCACTATTGACCTCGGAAAATCTGAAATAGAGCACACCAATGTAGAGATAAAAATAGAGGGTGAAGAGGAAGGGGACGCAGGCTTAGAGTCCCCCTTCGTTGTCAAAAAGAGGTAGAAGCAGAGTTCCATGGGGCAGCGCGAGAAGCAGAAGTCTGACAAGTCTGCAAGCGTGACACCATTGGTCTTCATAGAGGGGGACTTGGACGAGATCGGTGATGTGGTCCGAGACGCAACAGAGACTATTTGGAGCCACATCAAGGACCAGTACCATCAGACACTAGGCAAGGTGCAGCAGGGCCTGAGGGAATTACAGGTCCAGACAACCATTATTCAAGTGAGCGTTGGATAGGTGAGCCTGAAGCAAGCAAGCCTGAAACAAGCAAATGGGTCAGCCTTAGCAACAGAGCTCACCATGGACCTCCACACAGTGCAGTTACTAGAGGAGTCACTACACGTTGAGACATCAGAGGACAGGGCAAACCTATTACATCTAAAGGATTTGAGTCTGAACCTTGCAGTGCTCCCTATTCAGACACTGCATGAGTTGCATCAAGGGGTGTTAGGTGAGCTCAGATTTTAGGAACAAAAAGCACTCCTGGTTATCAGTGAAGTAAAAAACAACAACTAGTAGATGTTCGAGGAAAAGGTGCAGTCCCTTAAGGAATGTGAAGAAGCTATTGCGTGTAGTCAACAACTAGAAGCAACAACAGCGCAGGCCTGTAGTGAGCTTCCAAAGCTCCAAATTCCAGTAGAAGCAGCCTCTGCCAAAAAGATAGAGAAGCCAGTTGTCATGGTAAGAGAATCGAAGGAGGAGATTTGCAAAGTCCAATTTGAGTTGCAGCTGCAGATATCTGAGCTCCAACTTAAGCTGCAACCAACCACTCCTCTAGAAGTCAGAGAGCATTTCAGGACTACTATTAAGGAAGAGATGGCTACACTAGAATCTAAATTCAAGGACTGCACCTAGTTGTTTGAACAATTTATGGAACTGTGGACCTCGCTGCAGGAGGATCCAACTTTGTAGAAAATCGAAGCAGATATCTGAGAAAAGAAAAGGAAGTTCGACAAGATCAGGGCTACAGGAAGGACCTTAGCACCATTGCAAAGGTTCACCCGACTACATGAAGGGAAGTTCATCTTGACTGAGATCGATGAGTTGTGTCGGAAGGCATCCATAATATCCTGAGGATGTATCCCTGGGTAGATGAGGCAAGTCATTTGACACAGACAATACAGAGCAAGCTGAAGGCTATGTAGCAGACATAGAGAACCATGGGCCTTGACATCGAAGGTCCCACTATAGAAAAATTGGTTGAGGAAGTTTGCCAGGCTATTGCATAGGGAACAACAGATCTTCAAACATTGAAGACAAAGTTCAACGGTTTGCAGGAAAAGATCGAGGCAACACCAGCAGAGTGACTCGGGACGAGTCACGTCTTTGTGTTGGGGGCCCATTGGGATAGGGTCCCCTAAGGTCAATTTTGTAAATGATTTTGCTATTGTAAAGTCTCTGCATTTTGAGGAGTAGAGCACGTAGGTCGATAGGAGTCAAAGGGTATTTAAGAAGGTGAAAGCCCCTTAGTGTATTAGGATATAAGTTGTTTTGTGACCTGTCCATGGTTCACGGACCATGGTAGTGTAATAGAAGATGATATAAAAAGGAGTCATAGAGAGTCACGAAATCAATCTAAGTCTATGTATGAGTAATTGATCTAAGAGAAGTCTGTTTTTTTGTACTTAGGTGAAGGGGAAGGCTTTTGCAACTGAGTGCACAAAGACCTTGGTAAGTCCGTTGCTAAGTGTGTGGGCCCCTGCAACTGTGTGTGCAAGGTAGAAAGAGTCTGTAATAGAAGATATGACCATAATAAAGGCTATTTTGGAGCATTATCTATGTATCTGTGTGTTATGATTTACTTCTAAATTTACTTTATGTTTGCTCTATTTATTGCACTTATCATGAAAAGTATTTAATAGATGCGCAAAAGTGGTAGATCTAGTTAATTGCATGATGTTATGAATGTTTAGAGCAATCGGAAAATGGTTTGAATCTGTTATCTCTTAATTACTGTAGGTTCGAAGTTTTAAGGGTTAGGGTTCACGAAGGTCGAAACAAAGCCTTAGAAGTAACATAAACACATCACATAGTCCTTTGGATGCAGAAGCTTGGTTCTGACATCCCCTAACACTGCCTCAGGTTAGACTGCAGCCTGCGCTATGTAGGTTGTTGTTGAAAGGGCCAGTAGTGTAGGGTTTTTTTAGTTAGCGTAGCTAACTATGAACCTGGGTCCAAGCCCCCTCAAGCCAACAACATTTTGGCAATCACGTAGGTTTAGCCACACACAGATGCACGCATGTGTCTGTCAAAGAAAAAGCTGCGCGGGTGAGCAAAGAAAATGAAAACTCAATTCTTTGGCTCAGAACAGGTCCTTAAGGTCCTGCAAAAATTCCAAAGATATGTTGAGCGCCTTCTAGAGTTGTTATGCAGAGATAATATCCTTCAAACAAAACCTTTAGATTAAAGAGGAAAGATCCATCTTTGCTAGCATAGATCCATCTTTGCTCTAGATCTACCAATGTCCGAGATGGAATTTGATCCCTCTGGGCACTTAGTAGATCTAGAGGAAAGATGGATCTATGCTCGTTTAATTCCCCCCTTTAAATAGGCTACATTCCACTTGAATATCATGGTTCAATACCATTGATTCTCAATACCATGGGTCAATACCATGTGCCATATTTATTTTTATTAATATTAATATTAGGGTTAATAATGGTTTTTTTGGTCCATAGGCTTCACCTAAAAACACCTCTGTTTTGAGTGTTCCTAAATATAAAGTGACTTATGGAGTAAATATAAAAAAAAGTTCTATTTATTTACCATACCTCTTTTATAAAAATGGTATTTAGCCCATAGGCTTCACCTAAATAAAACCTTTTTTTATCCTTTTTAAATAAAAAGAGGTTTATGGACTAAATCTAAAAATAGGTTTATTTATTTACCATACCCCTAGTTTATTTATATTTTTATTTATTTACCATACCTTTGGAATAAGTATTAAAAGAGGTTTTATTTATTTACCATACCTCCACTTTATTTATATTTTTATTTATTTACCATACCTATTTTTTGAGCGTTCATAAACCTCTTTACTTATATTGATTTCTAAATAGGGCCGACATTAGATTAAAAATGTTAAATGTTAAACATTACATGTTAAATGTTTACATTTACATTGACATTGACATTGGAATTTACATTTACATGTTAAATGTTTACATTTATGTTTACGTTTACATGTTAAATGTTTACATTTACGTTTATGTTTACATGTTTATGTGAGATCTACACCCATACTGAGTTGTAGTGCACCTTTCTGCGCAACTAGGAGTCTATCTTAGTCAATTCGAGTTAGGGACATGAAGTTCAATTGTGTGCAGTCGGTTCCTCAATTTTAGGAGGCTAGGTTGAGTTAAATTGAGTTGTAGCAATTTAACCCAGTTAAATTGAGTTCTGGTCAGTTAAACTAATTCTAACTAATGGAGGAACTAGTAGAAGGTCTGGAAGTGAAACTTCAACCACACTTAGTGATCATCTAGATAACTAATCAATTAGCCTGAATTAGCTCATGCATGCAGGGAATTGAGTTACCCAGTTGATATTGGAATTCAAGGGTAGTGTACTATCATTTGTAAACTAATCCAAGTTGTACATGTGGTGCATGCACTCAGAGAATTGACCTAAAGGAATTGTGCAATCTAGATAAGTAAAATTCCTATTAAATAGGGGCCTAATTCCCAGTGGAGCATGGCAAGGAAATAGGAGTTTGGAGGGCTTGAAAATTGGCTAAGTGTTGACTAGATTCAGTCAGGCAGGCAAAGGGATAGACTATACACTTGCAGTTTATTCTCTTGAGTAAGCATATGTATTTATTATTTATTATTTGATTAATGCAATACATATAGTAAGGGGTTTTGAGTAGTTTCTTTCCCCTGGATAAATCTCTGTGCATGTGTGATGTTTCCTTTTGCATGTCTATGGTTCTTATTTTATATGGTGAATTAACTTCCTCAAATGAGGAGAGTAGCTTCAAGTCTTGTGATTTAGTAAATTTCATGAGCAATATTGAATACACCATGATTTATACATGGTATCAAAGTTGGATTCACATTAGAAACTAGTTATTGAAGTCCTCATGTACAATGATCATTGAAGAACTAATGAGCTATTAGGAGGAAGAGTTATGGAGCACTAGTTCAGGGCAGATCTAGAAAACCCTATGTACATACTTCTTAATGGAGCTAAAATGATGCTAGTGGTCAGATCAACGAGCCAGTGTTTAGTGACACAAAAAGAATCTGTGAGAATCGATATTGGTGGATTGAGGAGAAATTAGATTTCCCACAAGAAGATCAAAACTCAGAAGGATTCTAGTTTCAAAGGGAGCAGCCCTATGGAAGCTAGTACTTCAGGATTCAGGGAGATTAGACTCATTATTGCAGTGGTTGTAGTAGCATTGCGGAAGCAACAATAGAAACAAAAATAATATGAGTAGATCAAATTTCTCCATGCATTCAACAACAAGTGAATCTTTGGCTTCACAACTTGAGCTTGACTTCACTCTCATCACATGCATGTTGAGCACAATGATGGAGAGAATGTGGTACTTGGAAAGTGGTGCCTCCTTCCACATGACAGAGAATAGAGAATTTTTCAGTGACTTGGAGGAGAAAGATCTCCATATGAACATTGAGTTTGGAGACAACAAAAGTTACAATGTGACTAGGATTGGTACTGTCACATTTCAGAGGGAGTCGGGCTCCCCTCTCATACTCAAGGATGTGATGTTTTTTCTGGGCCTAAAGAATAATCTTGTCTTCATTGCAGTTTTGGAATTACATGGTTACAAAGTGATCTTCAACAAAGGAAAGGCATTCCTGAGACACATAGTCACAGGATAGGTGAAGCAGATCTGGGTTCGAGTCAAGAACCTATAAGCACTTTAGGTAGAATATGAATGCAAAGCATTGAGGAGCAAAGCATAAACTAGATATGTGTTGGTTGAGAGGGAGCATGATTTACCTCTCAACATGCAGCCTCAGAAGAAACCTCGGGAAATTTTGGGGCGGCCACAAATGGGGAAGCAGAAAGGAGGAAGAGTGGAGACATACACTCAAGTAGAGACCTCCAACAGGGGGAGAGTTTCTAGCCAGGTGGGGAGAGGAAGCACATGCATCTATACCTCTAGGAGTGAGGTGGGGCAATGTAAAGCCTTAGTCCCAAAGTTGCAAAGAATTGGGCAGGTTCCATAGGAGAGAAGCAACAGTTGCAGTATACTCAAGTCATGGATCCTTACCTTGCTACAGGGGCCCACCATATTCAATAGTAGGAGTATAAGTGTCAGTCAGATACTAAGGAGTGCTGGGGAGTGTTGATAACAGAGCAACAGGCTCAGTAGCAAAGTCATCAACAACACAATTTTCTGAGTAGATAGTTGTGGACACAGTTGATTCAATTTATCTATTTTTGGATGCTTCTCAGTTGCAAATGTTGCAGTAGAAACAACAAAAGTGAGATGTGTCTCATGTAGTACACTCCACAGGTGCAGGATAGGGGTGGTTGGTAATCCATTTCTTGCTGAGAGGGAGCGTTGAAAATGCAGCAAGAAAAATCTCAATTTTGATTTTTTCCTTAATTAAAATTGAGAAAATTCGAAATTCCATATCAACAAACAACTTGAGGAGTTAACTGAGGTGACATAGCACTTTTCACTTAGTTAAGGACACTCAATTCAAGTTAATGACTTGAGGTTCAATTTACTTGTGTTGGTTCCTAAAAAATAGGATTCTAGCTCAGTGAATTTGAGTTAGGGACATGAAGTTCAGTTGTGTGCAGTGGGTTCCTAAATTTTAGGAGCCTAGGTTGAGTTAATTTCAGTTGTAGCAATTTAATTAAATTGAATTGAGTTATGGTCAGTTGAATTAGTTCTAACTGATGGAGGAACTAGTAGAAGGTCAAGTTGTGGAAGTGGAATTTCAACCACACAATAATCATCTAGATAACTAACTAATCAACCTAAATTAGCTCATGCATGCAGAGAATTTGAGTTACCCCATTGATATTGGAGTTTAAGGGCAGTGTACTATCAGTTGTAAACTAAAACAAGTTGTACAGGTGGTGCATGCTGTCAAATAATTGTTCTAAACGAATTGTGCAATCCAGATGAGGAAAATCCCTATTAAATAGGGGCCTAATTCCCACACGAAAAAGGCAAGGAAATAGGAGCTTTGAGGACAAGAAAAATGGCTAAGTGTTGGCATGAGGTTGTCAACCAAGCAGAGGGATAGAATATACACTTGCAAGTTGTGCTCAAGATTGAGAAAGCATATGTATTTCATCTCTATTCTTTGATTAATGCAATATAGATAGTAAGGGGTTTTAAGTAGTTTCTTTCCCCTAGATAAATTTATGTGCATGTGTGATGTTTCCTTTTTCATGTCTATGATTCTTGTTTTAGATGTTGAACTAACTTTTGCAGATGAATAGAGTAGCTTCAAGTCTTGTGATTTAGTAAATTTCATGAGCAGTATTGAATCTACACATTAATTTCTACATGCATTAACAAAAAGAAGGAAAGAAATATGGAGGCGTCTTCACAATGAAATAGGGGGATTTTATTTCGTGTCAAGGCTTGGATTATTGACATCAATGATAATCAATGTCTGGTGGTTTTTCCATCAATGAAAAAGGGGGATATTTTTGCACATAGTCTAATTGATGTCAAAGGGAATGCCTATGGAAGCAACAGTGTCACCTATGAAGTAGTCAAAGAGGTTTGAAATTATTGAAACTTTGAAGAGTTATGATGCCCTAATAATCCTATGGATAGTATGGTTGGATAGTCCTTTTCAATAGATACCTTTCCAATGGTATATCATACTATGAAAAATATCTCCAAGACAAGAAGTTATGGCCTTTTGAAAAACGACAATAGTAGAGGACCCAAAATACGGGGAAAAACCCAAATCACTAAATTATTAAAGAATGTGCATGATAATGGAATATCATGGGTCAAGGTCAAATGGATTCCAAAAGTTAGGCCCAAAATATACGGCAAAAGTCAGAGGCATGGCCTCGGAGAAAAAATTAAGGTGAAAAATCTTGGGTTAATGACAGGACCCATGGTTGGCTCCATAAGATTCGATCCACCAATTACATATATAAAAATACATTCCATTAGAGGAGAATAAGGATGAACTCGTGAAGTCAATAACATAAGTTCTATGTTCTAGTTATGAGTTCAGAAGTGATGTGTATTTGTTTGAATTTGTCAACATTATCTTTTGCAAGTGGAGGTTGAAGTTTTGCTATGGGTAAGCAAGTGATCGAGTTCTATTTGTTGTTTGGGCCATGGCTATGTTTTTATTCTTATTTTGGAAACATATATAATGATATGACCAAGATCCAATTCCATTTGGCATATGGTCGAGTCACATTGCTATTCGATAGATAGAGGTTCATAAGGCTTATTACCGACCTCCATTTCCATTTAACATGAGGTTGATCCATGTTTTTATTTGATGGTAGATAAAGGCTTGTAAGGCCTATAGTCAAGCTCCATTGCTATCATCGATAGACGTCGAGTTGAGCTCAATTAATATCATAAAGTGATTGAGCTCCATTACTACCATAGATAGAGGCCAAGCTCCATTGAGGCTAAGCTCCATTTATATTGGACAGAGGTTGAATCCCATCATCATTTAAAGATAGAGGCTAGTAATGAAAAAATTGAGCTCCATTATTTAATCAAGCTCATGGTCGAGTCAAGCGTCACTATTTACAGAGGCCCGTGTAAAAGTTTTATTATTGTTTAATTATTGTTTACATAGGACTGTTGTTGAGTTTCTCCATTAGTTGATTGGAAGCCAGTGGCTAAACTTTATTTCGTTACTGGTGGGCTCCAATATTGCAGCAATAATGCTGCAACTCCTGGGACTTCCTTCTTTACTCTTATCAACCTGGTAGTTCGTAACAAACTTGGAAGCGACGGTGTTGTATGCACAAGTACTAGCTCTTGCCACGGCTGTCACTTGGTCAGCTGGCACAAGTCCGCTAGGAGCTTAAGCCAACTTTTATGAGATCTTAGAAGAAGCTTTTTAATTGATGGATGAAATATAACTCAAAGAAGGCTAATCTACTTGCAGAAAGAAACTGGAAAGTTGAAAGGAAACACAAACACTAGCAAACCCTAATTTTACCAGCTAACCCTACTGATGCAAGAAAGAGGATGCAAGCTACTGAAAGAGATGTCATTGACTTCTAGGAAGGTAAAATGCATGTGTTTAAGCTACTTCTACAGTAACATCTGAAAAGAAAACATCTTTTTGTATTTTTGAATAAGTTGTCAGAATTATCATGCATGTGCTTTGATTGTTTTGACTGTGCAGAGGTGGATTGGCGAGAGGAAATGCTTACAGATGATTGGGAAGGTTCAAAGAGGGCCTAAGGGGTCCGTAGCACCCTTCCAAATAGTTTCACAAAGTTTTGCTATCAAGAAACCACATTCGTGAGCTTCTACAGGAAGTCTGCAGGGGTTCTACAAGATGTTCTGTATTTTCTACAGGATGTTCAGAAATGGGATTTTGGAGGGTGGATGGAGGGAGAAAGGTAGAGAAATGAGTATGGAGGTAGGATAAGGGTGTGAGGAGGTCCAGGACTTGGTGGATGGAGCTGAGGAGAGATGAAGATGGCTGGATTTGTTCAAGGAGGAGTGAAGCAATGTTGCACAAAAATTAGGGTTATGTGAGCAAATGTGGCAAACGTGAGGCAAGAATCCGTGTTAGGGGATGGAGCATATGGGATTGATGGAGTATGGGAAGATAGAGAAGTGGTATGGGTGCTCTGCAAGTTGTTCATTTAACTGAACACACAATGACTTGGAAAATCAGAGACCTAATTACATTAACCTAATTTGATCTAGCTAACAGTAAAGAGAATGAACAGAAGTTTATTTGCAATGAAACCATGTATAATAACTATGCAATGAAGCAATCAAGAATCTAAACATGTAACCAACTTCTGCAAATAAAAATCGAACACTAATGATTGCATGGCGAAGCAAAGACAATGTTTTTGTTGGCAGCAAGGTCACCCTTGTCCTAGCTCATGATCCCACTGAGGGAGAGGTGAGATCAGAGGTCCTTGATGGCCTTTTTCTGAAGATCTTCCCTGTTATTAACCTATCAAATCAATCTGAACATGAAAAGCCTTTTCTAATCATCAAAAGCAACCTAAATAACAAAACAAGATTTAAATCTAAATAGCAGATTTTATTCTAAGAATGCAACAAAAACACATAAAGGTAAACAAAGGAAGTACTGGGCACTTGGGTTGGGCCCAACCCCAAGAGCTACAACCTCCTAAGAGAGATTAGAGCTGATGAAAAGCTGGATTCATCTTTATTGAGCGAAAAATAATAGTTACATCAAAAACTGTCCACAAGGGAAAGCTTGAAAGTGTGCTGAAATGCAGAGCTAATCTACTGCCTAAAAAATGACTAAAAGAATGACTAAAATCGAACTACAAACTAGCTAACTTCTGCCTATAAAGTGATTATCTGAAATGAGGCCCTAAGCCTTCTTATTTATACAAATTGAGGACCCCAACAACCCTCCTAAACTTTAGGAACTTGGCTACCAAAACTTGTAGTTAACAGCACCTTTACTAGCCCTTGCTCGGCTGCCCTTGTGATAATTGATTTGGTGGCCCTTGAACTCTGAGCTGATGATGGAGAATTCGAGGTAAGGGCCCATAAATGAAGGGGACACCTTCCTAAAAATCCTCCCCACGAATTTGGCTGCCAAGTGCTCATTTAAACCTTTGATTTTGTCTCCAAATTGACCAAAAAGACTGCATAAATCACACATTAGACTTGTTGGCATAATGACTAACCCAATTCACTCTATTAGCATAAATATAATCAAAAACATGCAATAAACTAATGAAAATGGTGGATTAAGTTGAATTAGGAGGCTGAATGAGCCCATATAATTATCCATTTTTGGGGCTCATCATCACCCCCCTACTGAAAGTGTTGCTCATCCTCTGAGCAACTAATCTATCTCTTCATATTTGATGGCACTGGTGGCCTCCCTGTCATGCCAAGCTTCTGAAGTGATGTCCTCTTCTCAGTCATGAAACCATGCTTTTCTCTCTAATTCTTCCCACTGCCTGTGCTCCTTTTCTAGTAGCAGTTTTGTTAGTGCCTCAACCTCAGCCTGCAGCTTGTCCTCCCTTTGATGTTCATCGGATGTTTCCTTGTCTTTCCTTCTTCTTGTGATTGTTTGGCCGCCTTTTCCTCCAATTGCTCGGTCTCTCTTAGCTTAGCCAGCGTTTCCTGTAGAACAGTCTCAGCATCCTGTAGAGAGGTCTTTGTGTCCAACATTTTAATCCTTTCTCTCCAGGTGGACGTTTTCGAGCTTCCCCGTTCATAGGTGATGGATACCTTTGAAGGAGACTTTTCCTTTTGTTTAGCTGGGGTGTCTACTATCGTAATTGGCTCTTTTGACTATGGGTTGGGTCTGCCAGTTTTTATCCGCATACTCCTTCTTGCCTTAAAATACATGGAAGGCTCCCTCTTTCGCTTCCCTTTTTGCTTTGGAGATGTGCTTAGGCTAGTCAGCACAGCTATTGCCTCCCTGGCTAAAATCTCAGGCGATTTTTCCTTTTGTTGCCCTGTTTCCATGCTTCCTGTAGAACGTCCTGTGTCGACTGTTTTCTGGCTTCCTGTAGAAACTGTTTTCTGGCTTCCTATAGAAACTGTCTTCACTGTTTCGGTCTGCTTGGCTGGGGGTGTCTTCCCTTTTAATTTTGGTGTGGCTACCTTAGTTGTGTCCTCACTTGTTTGGACTTTTTCAGTCTTCTCCGCTCTACTCTGCAATCATTTATCCCTTGGTGTTTGTGCCTTTGTTCAACCCACAGTTTTGGCCTCAGCAACTTGGCCTTTCCCTCGTTTCTCTTCTTATTCTTTATGTGGTGGTCTGTCCTGTGTTTCCTTACCCCTGACTTTCTCTTCTGCCTCAGTGTGTTCCCTTTATTCAATGCTGGATGAAGTGAGTTTCTCGGCCAGAATACGAATATCATCATCCTTGGACATGTTGTGGAAAATCTTCCAGGAGAGAGAGACAGTGTAGGTATGGAGGGCATCTTCCACTAGAAGCTTGATAAGCCCATGATGGGCTAGCTGATCTGGTATCCCTTCCTTCAATTTTGTGCCACACTCAATTAATGATTGTAGGAGGAAATAGGAGATGCTTAACTTCTGTTCTGGAGGTAAATCCATCCCATGTCTGAGTTCACTTAGCAACCGGAAGTGATAGCGATACACAATACTGAACCGCCCCTCACAGGTAATGTATTTCATGATCTGAAGACTGACCTCACTCCAAAAAGGATGTAAGCTGGCTCTCCAGACCCCGTTCTTATCTTCTAAAAACTGTTCCTCTGGTAGGAAGAATTCTTTCTTGGCTTTTTGGCCAAATTCCCTCTCCTCTTTGCTCCAGGGTATCCTTAATGGCATATCAGTAACTCGACTAATGAGTTGTGGGGTAAGCTTTAGGGTCAATCCTCTAAAATTTATAGTGGCCAGTGTATTTGATTTAGGCTGCAGGGACATTAAGAACTCCTATGTTATCTCATCTTCATGACCTTGAATTCTGTCACAAAAGGTCATACAATTGGCATGGGTGAATAGGTTCACCACCTCGGGAGTTTCACACAAGTTTCTGGAATCCGAGGGTTCCTTTCTGATAAACCCTCCTGGAATGTTGAGAGTGCTCTGTTTTGGTTTGTGCTCTGATCAGAAAGGGGAATTCTGTTTATGGTTTCCTCCCTTGAACTTCAAGGAAAGATCTCTCGGGTGTTTAAATTTTTAACCTGCACCAATTCCCTGGTTCTAAAACTTTTGCTGCCCAAAACTCGGTTGTCCGTGTATAAAAGGAAGAATTAGGTTTCCACAGACATGGCACAGAGCTTAATTTTCATCCCCAGCATACATACAACCGTGTAAATTTGAATTCTTCACACACAGGTTAGCCCTCACAGTGCTTTATCTTTAGTACAGGAAAAAAATGTTTTAACAGGAACTGTGGAGGAGAATATTGACGCAAAACCGACTGAGAAATTCCGTGCAACACAGGCAAACTGCTATTTTCGACTCACAGGCAGACTTGTCTCTAACCCTCCAATTCAAAACAGCTCAGTTCATCATCTTTGTGGAATATATCATGCATGGAAGAGTATCTCGAGCCTACCTCTCTCAAAAACCCCAAATTCGATGAAGAAAAGTCCAGGCTTCCCTGCTTCTTAAAGCTGTGTCGTACTTCCTGTAGAACTTCTTCTTGTAGAACGCTGATAAGCAAGAGGGTTTTAGAAAATGGCCGAGAAAGCTTGGTTTGTTGCTATGGTGGTATGGAGCTTGTTGCAGCTACAAGGACGATGATAACCTGGAAACAACAGTAGTGAGAGTTCGATTGGGTGTTTATGAAGATTTCCGTTGATGGAGGGTGAGCTGGCCAACTGCACGTTGGCCCCATGCAAACTGTTGGTCCCCACTGCAGTGTTTAACTATTTGTTCTCTGCCTATAACCACGTCCATCAATCACGCTGAGGTTTAAACGGTCACCACTACCTGTTTCTAGATTTCCTCCTGAGATGGCTGAGCACACGTGTCGTATTCACCCACCGAGCACTGTTTGAACTGGATGAGGGTGGCCAGTTAGCTGGCCACCGATTTTTTTAATCACAACCATCTCATTGCTCACGCAGTTTTCAAATTACATTCATGCAATCAGAGGAACAAGTTTAGTCACGTACCTGGAAGTCGAATATGGCTGCTATGAGGTGCTTTTTACTACTGCATGCATTTGTTTATGTGGTTGCATGATGGCTTGGTTGCTGATTCATGGCTATTTTTCTTGTGCAGGTATCCTCTGGCCGGATCTACACTGCAGGAGTTTGTTTCCACGTTCAGACTTGCACCCTCAAGCTGCTGATGTTGAATTTTTACAAGATAGCGACTTATTTTCTCCACAGCTCCCAAACGATAGACCGGATCGATCTGAAACTTTCTGAGCATGGTTCTATCATCATTATGCACCTCCCATAGCGAAATTGCGATCAATGGATGCACAGATTTCGAGAAAAATGGAAAATGGTTGAAGATTACAGAGGTCAATTTCTCAGAAACCATGCATCGGAATCAGCTGAAACTGCTTGGGTAGGTTACTATCACCCATATGCATCTCCCCATGAAACAGGTTTTGAAACGGATGCACGGATATGGAGAAAATGAAAAAATGGCTGAAGGTGATGGAGGCTGGTTTCTTGGAAATCGTGCACCGGAATTGGCTGAAACTGCTCGGGCATGTTGCCATCATCCCTGTACAACTCCATGTAAAACAATTTTGTAAATGGATGCACGGTTTTCACGTGAGGGAAAAAATGAATTTTGTTCTATGTATTTTTCCTTCAAAGCATTCTATAAGTTTTTGCATAGAAAGAAAAAAAGAGCTTGGGCTATGATGCAGGCATGGAGATGATGGAGGAGGAGTTTGAAGATTTTAGGAGGACTTTTGAACCCTTGAGGAAGTTATCATGTTCGCCAAACTACCTTTTTGAAATCCATTTCTAGCTTCCTGTAGAAATCCTGTAATTTCTACAAGAACTTCCTGCAGAACACGTTTAGGAAAGAAGCACAATGAGATGGAAACAATGATGGAGAAGGGTGAGGATGGAAACATGGATGCTTGCAGGCCTCATGGACATACTCCTAGCCTTTCGGTCCTCTTCGGAGATCAATTTTGGCTCGTTTGTAGGCTTCCTGTAGAAGACACAGAACTTCCTGTAAAGGGCACATAACTTCCTCTGTCTTTGTTTTGAGCAATCATCCTGACCTCCAATGTCCTTCTTGCAACCTGCAATTATTCGATTTATATTTTTTTTTCTTTTCTTCTTTATTTTTCTCTCTTTTTTTGAAAACAACTAGGGCGCCTCATGGAGGTTTTCACCCAATGATCTTATTCTTTTTTTCTTTTCTCTTTTTTTCCAACTCATTGACTGCCTCATGGAGGTTTTCAATCAATGAGCCAATCTAAGGCGCCTCCGAGGAGGTTTTAACCTTAGATTTTTTTGCTCTTATTTTCATTTTTTTCTTTTTTTTTCTTTTTTCCTACCCTACCCTACTTGAAAAACGAAATCATTTTCAAGTATAAGAATACTTCCAATGGAGCCATGTGCACATCGAGATTAAAGACAAAATGATGTGGAGGCTTGAAATGCATGCTCTGACAGGTATCCGGATTTCAGAGACCAAATGATTTGACTTTGAAGGGATCAAGCATAGTTGAGGAAGAGAGTACTGCTGCAACTTAGTGACCGTTTGGAACCATATCTCAATATAGCTCTGATATCCTTGGTCCTTTTGTTGATCTGGATCATTCTCCATATTTTCTTCTATCATGACCTTCACATATTCCTCTTTTTGCTAAGTTTTCTCTTGAATACATGGAGGATTTGATGGTAACCATGAGGGAACTCTCTCGATCTCTGATTCGGATGTCTTCTCTTCATCAAGTGCAGCCCATGGTTCTTTGATCTCCTCTTTTGAATCTTATTTTGCTGGATGTGGTCCTTCAATGCTTTCAAGATAATCTCTTTTTTGCAATACTCTTCTTGATCTATGGTGAAGATCATTGAACTCAAGAGGAGTCATTTGGACATGTTGTGCCTCAGCTTTGCAATTGGGTTGATCTATTCCAATGTGCGGGTTTGGAAATGGTGGTATGGATAGTTGAGTGGGGGTGTATATTTGAGATGGATGTGGATGGGGTTGTGGTTGGGCAGGTGGTGGAGGAAAAGGAGCGGGAGGAATGTTGTACTGGGGCCTCCACCCCTGATGAGGTGCATTCCATTGAGGCTATGGCTGAGCATAAGAGTGAAACGAATGAGCAACTGGAGGAGCATGGTATTGAGGAGGATACGACCAAGGAGGGGGTGTGGACCAGGAAGGATGAGCAGAGGGACACCAAGAAGGCATGGAAGTGGCTTGATAGGGGTCGTAATAGGTCTAGGATGTCCCTTGCATTCCTTGTTGGTAGGGTATGGGTCCATGTGGCCTCCTTTGGTTCATATAATAGAGTGATTCAGTGGCTCCTTTGGCTCTCTGATATGCAGCTTTAAGTACAGGCAAGGAAGGGCACTGATTCGTAGGATGGTATTCTTCACAGATGAAACACACTTCTAGGGAGTGCATTGGACATTCGTTCCTAGGATGCTTTCTAGTGCACCTAGGACAAAAGATGTCAAAAGCCCTCTTGGCTTCCTCTTGCTTCCTTTGGATCTGTAAGGTATCCAGTTGCATGGCAAGAATTTGCCTCATCTCGCTCTTGAAATCTTCCATCTGATTTGAAAATTTGTTTTTGGATAAGGTACTGCTCCCAACATTTATGCTTGTAGCCATTTGCTCCAGAGGAATGTTTTCTTCTTCTTTTTCCCTTGAGGTTCTTCAAATATGCCTTGATGTCCACCTAAGGGTTCTTTAATCACAGCCATCGAAGAAGAGAGAAGGTTGACTATGTGAAGTAGTGGGGGTGTTGTGCAATCATTTTTCTGAATTATCTCTACTCCTACAAGGCATGAAAGGAAATATTTTTGGTTGATTTTTGCTTTTTTCTGCTTGTACCTACAAAACTAAAATAGATTGAACTGCAACTAACTATCTTGCTGAAATGAAAATGCGGAATTGAAATGAAAGCAGGAAAGGACTAATCTATTTTTCTCAAATGAAATTGCAAGAATGAAATGCTAATCTACGCTTGCAGAATTGAAATTGCGGAATTGAAATGCTAATCTACGCTTGCAGAATTGAAATGCTAATCTACACTTGCAGAATTGAAATTGCGGAATTGAAATGAAATAAACTACTTAGCAGAAGGTTGTAGTGGAAAATAGAAGAAAAGCAGCAATCACCAATACTCTGACGCTTCCTTGGTAACGGCACCAAAAAAATGGTGGGCTCCAGTATTGCAGCAATAATGCTACAACTCCTGGGACTCCCTTCTTTACTCTTATCAACCTAGTAGTTCGTAACAAACTTGGAAGCGACAGTGCTGTATGCACAAGTACTAGCTCTTGCCGCGGCTGTCACTTGGCCAGATAGCACAAGTCCGCTAGGAGCTTAAGCCAACTTTTATGAGCTCTTAGAAGAAGCTTTTTAACTGATGGATGAAAGCTAACTCAAAGAAGGCTAATCTACTTGCAGAAAGAAACTGGAAAGCTGAAAGGAAACACAAACCCTAGCAAACCCTAATTTTACCAGCTAGCCCTACTGATGCAAGAAAGAGGATGCAAGCTACTGAAAGAGATGCCATTGACTTCTAGGAAGGTAAAATGCATGTGTTTAAGCTACTTCTACAGTAACATCTGAAAAGAAAACATCTTTTTGTATTTTTGAATAAGTTGTCAGAATTATCATGCATGTGCTTTGACTGTTTTGACTGTGCAGAGGTGGATTGGCGAGAGGAAATGCTTGCAGACAGTTGGGAAGGTTCAAAGAGGGCCTAAGGGGTCCCTAGCACCCTTCCAGAGAGTTTCACAAAGTTTGGCTATCAAGAAACCGTGTTCGTGAGCTTCTACAGGAAGTCTACAGGGGTTCTACAGGATGTTCTGTATTTTCTACAGGATGTTCAGAAATGGGATTTTGGAGGGTGGATGGAGGGAGAAAGGTAGAGAAATGAGTATGGAGGTAGGATAAGGGTGTGAGGAGGTCCAGGACTTGGTGGATGGAGCTGAGGAGAGATGAAGATGGTTGGATTTGTTCAAGGAGTGAAGCAATGTTGCACAAAAATTAGGGTTATGTGAGCAAATGTGGCAAACGTGAGGCAAGAATCCGTGTTAGGGGATGGAGCATATGGGATTGATGGAGTATGGGCAGATAGAGAAGTGGTATGGGTGCTCTGCAAGTTGTTCCTTTAACTGAACACACAATGACTTGGAAAATCAGAGACCTAGTTACGTTAACCTAATCTGATCTAGCTAACAATAAAGAGAATGAACAGAAGTTTATTTGCAATGAAACCATGTATAATAAATATGCAACGAAGCAATCAAGAATCTGAACATGTAACCAACTTCTTCAAATAAAAATCGAACACTAATGATTGCATGGCGAAGCAAAGACAATGTTTTTGTTGGCAGCAAGGTCACCCTTTTCCTAGCTCATGATCCCACTGAGGGAGAGGTGATATCAGAGGTCCTTGATGGCCTTTTTCTGAAGATCTTCCCTATTATTAACCTATCAAATCAATCTGAACATGAAAAGCCTTTTTTAATCATCAAAAGCAACCTAAATAACAAAACAATATTTAAATCTAAATAGCAGATTTTATTCTAAGAATGCAACAAAAACACATAAAGGTAAACAAAGGAAGTACTGGGCACTTGGGTTGGGCCCAACCCCAATAGCTATAGCCTCCTAAGAGAGATTAGAGCTGGTGCAAATCTGGATTCATATTTATTGAGCGAGAAATAATAGTTACATCAAAAACTGTCCACAAGGGAAAGCTTGAAAGTGTGTTGAAATGCAGAGCTAATCTACTGCCTAAAAATGACTAAAAGAATGACTAAAATCGAACTACAAACTAGCTAACTTCTGCCTACAAAGTGACTAACTGAAATGAGGCCCTAAGCCTTCTTATTTATACAAATTGAGGACCCCAACAGCCCTCCTAAACTTTAGGAACTCGGCTGCCAAAACTTGTAGTTAACAGCACCTTTACTAGCCCTTGCTCGGCTGCCCTTGTGATAATTGATTTGGTGGACCTTGAAATCCGAGCTGATGGTGGAGAATTCGAGGTAAGGGCCCATAAATGAAGGGGACACATTCCTAAAAATCCTCTCCATGAATTTGGCTGCCAAGTGCTCATTTAAACCTTTGATTTTGTCTCCAAATTGACCAAAAAGACTGCATAAAGCACACATTAGACTTGTTGGCATAATGACTAACCCAATTCACTCTATTAGCATAAATATAATCAAAAACATGCAATAAAATAATGAGAATGGTGGATTAAGTCGAATTAGGAGGATGAATGAGCCCATATACTTATCCATTTTTGGGGCTCATCAGTTACATCCATTCGAGTCCATTGACACTAGTTCGAGATTCTTTTGTGGCTAGTAGAGGTTGGAATTTTGGTTCATTGATTATGATGGTTTCGCCAATCTTGTTTGGATCATGTTAAGGGCATAGCCAAGGTGTAACTATGAATAGAGTGTCATGGGTTTCACAAAAGTTTGACCACATTGGCATATATTGCAAAGACCACCAATTGTGATACAGGTTACCACATCCACTCTTGACTGAGGCATAACAAAGACGTGGAGTCTATTTGAACATGTACAACACAAAGTTGGAATGACACATTGGATCACATAAAAAATATCCAATTTGAGTTGTAGCGATAATGTTTAGTTGTTGTAAATGCATGCAATGTTTATAAATCTGAGTTTTATTGAAGTTATTGGACGAAGATTGGCATCGGGGTCGATTCCCCACTCCTTTTTAATTAAGTTCATGCATGATAAAATCAAATGGAAACAATGGTATGGAAATCCACATTGTGTATCCTAGCTGGTAGTAGACGTGTATGTTGTAGTCGAGGACATGGGTTCAAACCTAATCATTCAACAAGTTAGAAAATACTTTTTTATTTTCCCCATATTATCAAACATTTAAGTTTCTCGAAATTCACATTTTGTAGAGCTATTGTCGGAAAGTGCTCATTTTTTAGAACACCTCGTGAGAGGGTGCTTCTATGGAATAGTTAATTTGATTTTTCATTTTATATGGTTTTTGGGGCTTTTTGGACTCATTTTTGAGTCAAATTGGATTCTAGAAGATGATCAAGGTTTGGAGGTGAATAGTTCTAAAGACATGAAAATCCTTATTGATATATATTTGATGACCCTAATCTCTATTATATGGTTTAGGGGCTTATGAGCAGGTTCCAGTATTGTTGACTATATGGCAGAAACATGTTTTGAGATGAGCCTTATGTAACGAGATTGATGAGTAGGTTGGAACAAAGCTTTGATAAGGCGTGACAAGTTATTGACATTAGTATGATAGTAGCCATTTATTTATTTTGAATATTTATATTGAATGAAGGGTAGGTGAAACTAATTTGAAATATTTTGAAATGTGTTCCATGGGAAGTTAAAGAATGAGGTGGGTTCCTTCAATGAAATTGGTGCCTCAATCAAGTAAATCCTAGAGAAATTCATAGCTTGCTCATTTATAAGGTTGGTGCCTCAATCAGATTGGAGCCTAAAGCAGATCATAACTTTCTCATCTTTGAGGTTGGTGCATCAATCAAGTTGTAGCCTATCACACGTAGTTGGTGCCTCAATTAGGTTGTAGCCTACCACAAGTAGTTGCTTGCATATCTTGTGGTACGGGCCTCTAGTAGGTCTGTGCCTGCAAATATGTGTAATGAATTGAAGAAAAATAAGAAAAAGAATTTGTGGTTTTCTCTTATATAGGTTTCCACGTAAAAGTGTGTGTCATCTTGTGTTGATGTGATGGATTCTTGATAAATTGTTGATATAATGATAGCTTCATGATGCATTGCTCTATTTATTGATATGCTACAAATGGTTATGATTGATTACTACATAGTTGTTTATTGATGAAAAGTTGTGAAATGATAAGATTGTCACTACACTAATTCACCCCCCTCTCATGGCTGTTGTCTAGTCAATTTAACATCTTAAATTGCTCTACATAAATTATCAATCAGAGTATCGTAAACTGATGAAGTGTGGTGCACCATATGTGCTTAGTTAACCTTTTTCTTACTTCGTTTTTTTATAGTTTTTATTTCGTTTTGGGGTTTTGTCCTTGTTGATCTCCTAAAGTGTCTAATGCAAATGGAAATCCTATTCCTAAATCTCTAGAAAGCAAGTATGGATAGAGATTTTAAGGCAATTATGTCTTCTATAATGATTTCCAGAACTTAACACTTTAGAAGGTCTTAGAACATACTAGTGATGAAAGTAATACTTGAACAAGAATGAAAATATGCTGCTATTCAAATCAAACAAATAATGAACTACTGATCATGAAACCATTATCTCTGCTGTTGTCTAAATACAGAAAAATGAATTAAGCTACTGCACTCAAACAAATCAAAAATTGCAATCTAATAAAAGTAAAATCAATTCACATCATTCATAGTCCGATACCTCGCCAGGTAGTCTAAGCTATGGCTTTCGGAGATAACGTCAATGATATGAGCAAGTTGATATCTAATTGCAGAAAAGTAAAGCTAAAATCAAATCACATCATTCATAGTCCGATACCTCGCCAGGTAGTCTAAGCTATGGCTTTCGGAGATACCGTCAATGATATGAGCAAGTTGATATCTAATTGCAGAAAAGTAAAGCTACAATCAAATCACATCATTCATAGTCTGATACCTCGCCAGGTAGTCTAAGCTATGGCTTTCGGAGATAACGTCAATGATATGAGGAGTTTGATATCTAATTGCATAAAAGTAAAACTAAAATCAAATCACATCATTCATAGTCAGACACCTCGCCAGGTAGTCTAAGCTATGGCTTTCGGAGATAACGTCAATGATATGAGGAGTTTGATATCTAATTGCAGAAAAGTAAAACTAAAATCAAATCACATCATTCATAGTCCAATACCTCGCCAGGTAGTCTAAGCTATGGCTTTCGGAGATAATGTCAATGATATGAGCAATCTGATATCTAAACTAACTACCAAAGCAAGTAAAGAAGACTGAAATCAAAACAAAACTAGAATTAAAAAAACTAAGAAAAGCAAAGTCAGCAGAGAGGTTAATCTCATGTCACTTGTTGATGCAAAAACATGTAAAGAAAAACTAATCTACAATCAACCAGTTGAACACACTTACATGAATTAAAATTGCATGAATGGAAAATTTAATCTATCAAACTTGAAAGCAATCAAATGACATAATGAAATCAAAGAAAAATTACAAAATGAAATCTACTCTACCTTACATTCTAATATGCTCCATGACATCTACTTCACATCTCCTTCCATGTTGAGAACATCAAAGCTTTATTCAAATTATTCAAAATTACAAAGTACAACAAAGCTCTCCAAAGCTTTCAAAAGCCATCAAGGAAGAACTACAAACTCCAAGATAAGCTAAGACTCACAAGCTAAGCTCTAAACTCTAAGCTAAAAAAACTAACAAATGAAGGAGAGAGATCTCCTATTTATACAAAAATATGAGAAGCCATCTCATTAATGAGAGTCCATGAATCTCTCCCTCTACCTCTATAGTCCTAATCAATACAGAAACTGATAAGACACATGTCTTCTTAGAGCTACAATACAATTAGGAGATGTGACACATATCCTCATGATTCTCTCCACTCATTCAAATTTAGCCTTAGAGTGCCACATAAGGGTCTTCTAGAAGCCTGCTTTTGACCTACACATGTCAACAATCTCAACCCACTTGTTAGGTATAAGCATATGCACATTATTTCCTAATTTTTAACCACAAATTCACTTAAAAAGGCTAAGAATTAATAAATTTTGGAAAAACATAAATGTGGCCCAATGATAATGGAAGTGGGATGAATGTAGTGACATAGTAGTGAAACAAAGGTGAAATGGAGGTGGTATAATGGACATAATAGTGAAAGTGTAATGGAAATGAATGACATTTTCAAGACCCAACATACCCGCCAACTGAAGTTATTTCATGTCCTCATGCAATATATATTACATTAACTCTTTTGATCATTGAGCTTTGGCTTAACTTTGCATGATATCATTTGATAACTTCATATTTCTGCAAAGTGTTTTACTTGAATTGCAACATGGTTGGTTTTTGTGTTTCAACCAATTTTTTTTTTTTGCATTCTATTTTGATCTTTGAACTTTGCATAATGATATTTGCAAAGTATATCTTTATTGAATTGCATGATGGTTTTTTCTTGTGTGACAACCATGATTTTGTTTGTATCCAATTTATCCTTTAAGCACTTTTTCAAAAGCCATTGTATGCTCAAAATAGCAATGTAATAATTTATATATGTTGGAAGTATGTGGGCTCCTGAATATGATATGGACTGTTGAGCCTCAAACCTGCACCTTCATATACACCCTCTCAGCCTTCCTTTTCCACTTATTGCATCCACCCAGCTGCTAAATCATTGCATTATAGTTTTAAAAGAGTTCTTTACATGGTTTTCTGACTATACTTATGACTGTTGTTTGGTTTAGTTTTTTGTTCATGCAACTGCGGAAACTTGTCAATTTCCGCAGCCAGCACATGTTTCCGCAGCCAGCACAGGATTCCGCAGCTATTTTGTTAAAAGTTGTGCTACAGGTGTCCTATGAAGAAACGAGCCACTTGGGCAAGCTCCAGACGACGAATACATGGAACGTGTCCATTCGAAGCAGCCAAATCATCCATGGAAGGTCACAGTCAACGAAGGTCAAAGGTAGAGCCAACCAAAGAGTCCAGCGGTGGCACGGCTCTGTTTTGAGCACGTGAACGTTACGTGGCACAATCCTCAGCTCACGAAGACACCAGCGCACCTGGAGATCACTTCTGCAACCGGAATCTAACAGCAACCACTCCAGAGATTTAATAAACATGATGACAGTTACGCTAGATCTCAGCTGAAGGGATCTATGTGTCTTTGTCAATACAGTCATTAGCGTAGGAGTTAGTTAGCTAGTCTCAGCATTTTGGCATTATAAATAACGCGTCGATGAACGTTGTAAAGGAGTTTTTTTCTTGATATGTAATTTCTGAACTATCGTGTTGTCACCCCACTGTTTATACATATTGCTGTTTTAATATATGAGGAGACTTTTCTGAGCTTATTCGTGTGATTCCTTGTGACCGGCCAAAGTGGCAGAGGGCCCCTGCGCGCTGAAGCCTTGTAAAGTTGTCATTTGGTTTTATTATGATTTTGTATCATTAGCTTGTACATAACATACTTTTGATGTTTCTTAACTCACTGCTGCTTAGATTTTCATCTCTGTTCTCTTATTATTGTCAATTGATCAGTGCTTTTCTGCAGGTTTTCTTAGGCAGCCCGGGCAAATTTTCATCTTTTTGATAACTATTGGCATATGAGATCATCTTGTCCTTCCTGCTAACTTTCATTTTCCGAAGTTCTTTCATTTTCTGAAGTTTAATTTCAGCACTGTCTTTTCCAAGTTGTGATTTGCTTACTTACTTTCTTTGTTATTTGGATATCATACTGCTCATCAATTTATGGTTTCTTTCTATAGTGAAGTGTCTCTATTAGCAAGAAATCAGAATATCACTAACTGTAGTGTGATTTAGTTATCATATTGCTTAAACTTATTCATGATTGCTTCCCACAAGGTAGATTGAGCTGAAGGGTAAAGGATCAAAAGAGTTGAAGTAGTGTGATTAGTTTCTTTTCTGCAATTTAATTTCTTGCAATTTAGTTCTCATATTGCTTAAACTTATTCTTGGTTGCTTCCCACAGGGTAGATTGAGCTGAAGGGTAAAGGACCAGAAGAGCTAAAGTAGTGTGACTAGTTTCTTTCATGCAATTTAATTTCTTGTCATTTAGATAGCATATTGCTTGACTTATTCATGATTACTTCCCACAAGGTAGATTGAGCTGAAGGGTAAAGGATCTGAAGAGTTTGAGTAGTGTGAATTAGTTGCTTTTCTTTTGGTTTGAGTTGCTTTAAGTTCAATTTTTACTTTCTTTTCATTCAGCAGCAAGGATACTGGGCCATTGTCATTAGTTCACTTTTTGATGCATTTACTTTCTCTTAAGAATTGATTTCAGTTTAGCTTTCTTCTTGAGCACTTTCAAGTTTGAGGAAATAATTGTAGAAACCACCATCACGGTCCATACTTCATACTTCACTTTCACTCTCACCATCACACATTAGGGAAAGATAAATCCAAAAAAAAACTAAAAAAAAACTCAAAAACGACAAAAGATTAAAGAAATGGTTATCTAGTACATATAGTACACTTCACTTTGTCAGTTTACGAACCCCGGGTTGACATTATAAATAGAAATTTAGATCACACTAAATTGACCAAACATGGACATGGAAAAATATGAAGATGAATGTATTCCCCCCCAACTGATGGTATTGGAAATTTTATGAAATGAGGAAGAGAAATGTTTTTCAAACAATTATCATTCTAGCTTTTTATGGAATTCTATGGTCAAAAGTTAGAAAATGACGTACCTTCACTTACCCTTTGAAATGGATGAGTTGTATGTGTGGTGGCTGAAAAATTCTGATCATATTCTTCTTCAAATGGCTGAACAAGAGGAGTCATGGATAAAGAGATAAGATGAATTTTTATTGCTTCTACTAAAACTTGTTGAATCTGCTCCAAAATGCTAAAAATAATAGTCTTCATGTCTTCAAAACTCATTGGCACAATTCCTACTGTGTGAAAAGATATTCTGATGTCGAACATAGTAGGAAATTGTTGACTTAGTGGCCATTAATGGATGCCACTAGTCAACACGAGAACTCTCACCATTGATTACAATGAGAGTCAAGATGCCCAAACAAATCTTGTTAGGTATGAATGATTTTGCTGATGTCGAGTCACCTAGAAGATCTAACGAACAAGGGACATTAATGTATTCCCATTGTTTGTCAGCATGAGAACTTTCCATTAAGGCATGCAAGCCTCAAGGTGTTTTTACAAAGAACTTAAACTCAAAGGACTATGGACTCAATAATTTGCATTGAAGCAGGGCTTATTTGCAAAATGAAAATGACAAGAAATGGAAGATGGCAATGGAGAGTAGAAATGGCAATGGGCAATAAGCATGTGAATGAGCCTCTTGCTTTTATTTGTGGGTTATGAATGGACAAAAGGAGATGGAAAGTGTATGTGAATGTAAATGGAAAATATGGAGTGAAATGAGGTGAATGGTTTATTATGAAGTATGGATGTGATGGAGACAATAGTATCTGAAAGTTTTTCAAGTGTTTGGATCTGATTTTGCATCAGCATATTTCCTCTTTGTTGTTGATCATCCTCTTATGAAACAAATTGGTCTCTTAGAGAGACACCATTCCCTTGTAGTCATTTGTCCTTCCTCATGGAACCTGCAAAAAAAAACTAATACTTCTTCTACAATGGAATGTAAGATTATAAAAGGAGAGAGGTGATTAATCTCTCTAATTATGATATTTACACACAAAACTAAGAATTTGTATTAATGAAACAAATTCTCAAAGGAAAAAATCAAAAGAATTTATACCTGCTTTGGAATTGGTGCCCCAAGTTGAATGTTGCTTCTTTTCAGCAATTTATTTCATTATTTGCCATTTCAAACTCTAATGATGGATTTCTCATTGTGTAGATCTTGTTGAGATCTTTCCAACGATACTTGAATCATCAAAATCTGATTTTGTATGAGAAAGTTAGGCTGATTTGAATAATGAGGTTTTTCAGTTGCGGAATTGGACTTTAACTGTGGAATGTCGACGGTTTCTGTAGCTAAAAATCTTGAATAAAAAGTTAGCCATTCATCTTTTATCATCAGTCAAAAATTAATCAATACCTTCAGAAAAGTGAGCAAATAACTTATTCATTTCATTGATTCAAAATTATTATTTTTTCTTGACATGCAGCGACTTAATGTGACGACTTAGTGATAACACACAACTTGACTTCCCTTTGACCGAGGTCTTTTTCATTGAATTGGATCAAATGAATAGGACACCATCCATTTACTGACATTTTCCCAACTACCCATGTGGTTTGTTTTGTCTTTTGACACCTATAACCTATAGAAGTAATAAAATGGTTGCGGAATCGCCAGTTAGCTGCGGAATCAGGCTGCATTCCATAGCTAAAAGACAGTCAACCATTAGTTTTCTATTTAAGTTATTGGAAAAGAGATTTTATGCAACCAAGTACCAGGGATAAAGAGCCTAATATCATAGTTGGTGCACAAGACCAATTATTCATGAGTTTCTCTGCTATTTTTCAAAAAAAAATCTTCACTGTTTTGCTTAAAAAAAAAAAATTATAAATGGTATATAAAGAAAAACAGTTTTAATAATGAAAATATTTCAGGGTAATGGAACTGTATGATCTTTTCAACAGCTTTAATGACTCCTACAGCAACCATTTAACACATATCCCTGACTGTCCATTTGATCTAGCTAAAGAAAGTCCAAGTCCAAGTGTGTTCCACCGATTTAGCTCTCCCAATGAGCCCCATCATTTTTGCTCTCGGCTACTCTTCAGAATTCCCTTTACTGTTTGAGAAATGGAGTGATTGCATGGATAGAAATCAAACATATATGGATATGGAAATGGAATGAAAATGTATATGGAAGCAGATGACTATGACTAAAGCAATTGTATGTACCTCCTCACCATTTGACCACCATTGACAACGGCTTTCCTTAATGAATCCGGCAAAACCAATAGGACCTGATCCATGTCCAGGTCATTTCTAACTTGCCCACGTGCCTTGTTTTGTCTGATGACACCTGCAACCTAGATTTTAACAAAAACAGCTGCGGAAAGTTGAATCAGCTACGGAAAGTGGCTGGATTCCGCAGCTAATGAATATATGTGAAGACAGAGTGAATATATGCATAGGCTGTGTGAAAACAAGGTGACTGAGTATGCAAAGAGGCTGCAAAGATATGAAAAGGGAAAAAAAAAACTCGGTGTAATGAACAACTAATAAGGGTTTAAGAGTCGTATGCAATCAGCTTACGATTCACAAGAATCCAATATTGCCATTCACGAGAATGTTGCTGCAATTCAAATCTCTACGAATCATGCAAGGCATGTGACTATGCAAATAATGAAATTCATCTAAGTAAAGCATCGAGCATTTTATGAAAAGAACATAGGGATAGTTGTTTAAATAGAAGGAGTAGTGAAGTTCGATTGAAATTGATAGATCAGTTTGGAAGAGGCGTACTCAACTAGTTCACGTAATGGAGTTAATTCACTAAACAGAGTCGTCTTCAATTGGGATTGCTTGTTAACAGGTGTTAATGAGTTATAGACGAGTGGAAATAAAAGGTGGGAGACGTGGTGGAGTAAATGCCAGCACATAATCAAATTAGAATTCCCCTTTCCGAATTAAATCACAGCCTGTTCATTAAAATCCGTTTTTCTTCACGCGGCAGGCAAAAAGAGGCCTCAGAGAACCGAGAAATTCTCTTAAACCGCCACAAATTTCTTAAAACCATTTCTGGGTTATCTAATTGACCCTACTAGCGAAAAAAAACCCATGTTTTATTTTTCCCAAATTCGTCCCCGTTTGGCCAAATCGTGCATTTGAAGTTTGATATTTTTCTCTGTTTACGTTTTTCTGAGTTAACTTTTTTTTTGTTCTGCATTTTATGAATTTGTTGCATTCGCCTGTAAAATTTTCGAATCATAGGTAGGATGATACACCTTTATCCAGCGATAGTATGCACAATTTTGAAACACATAATTTGATTTTAGCCTCAGGAATGTAAATGAAATTCGAGTGGATTTTTCTGTAAAATCGATTTCAAAGAAAGCTTGTTTTCAGATGCAATCAACAGCAAATATGGTGAACGAGCGAATTTCCAATAACCAAGAACTCAAAGAAGTCTGTGAGGCCTTCAATAGAGATCATGAGCTCAACATTTTCTCTAGGAGTATTGGTGATTGCGGCACGCCTTAAGCCTCTGTTTCTAATCCATTTGCACAGTTTATGTAGGCCATCCATAGGTTTCAAATTCTATTATCATCGAGAAATTTCCTATGTTGGCTTTCCAAAAACGTTCCAAAACCAAAAGCTTCCTATATGATTAAGATACACAATCCAAATGAATGTAAATGGATTGCTTACAAAGAGCTGAGGATGCACTGAAACGAAATCATGAAGAGGTTAGAACATCAAATCAATGTGTATGCAGATTTTTCAGATTTTGACATTGGGAGGTTTCAAAAAAAAATTCCACATAAATTGGATGCCACATACACTCTTTTGAAAGCCACACAAGGGGTATTTTTTTTTTTCAATTGGCCTCATCTTATTTTCTTTACAACAGTCCATGCAATTTGATATGTCGAATTTGCACTTTTGATTTTTTCAAATGTAATTGCAGGTTTGTTTTAAGACCAAAGCTCAAGTAGGAATGCAGATTTTCTACTGAGACCACGGTGAAAGCTAGGATTAAAGATAGCCATAGATTTTATTTTTTTTTTTTTGGTTGAATCAATTGAAATGATGAAGTTTATTTTGTCTCCTTTTTTTTTTCTTTTTCTCTTTTTTTTTTACATAACAATTTTTTTTCTGATCCTCCAAATCACACAAAGTGCAGGAGGAGAGCATACTCAAGAATTATTTAAAAAAAAAATTAGATGTAAGAAATAAGGTCTCCTAATTACACTTCCCCGGCAACGGTGCCAAAATGTCTAGTCAATTTAACGTCTTAAATTTCTGTACATAAATTATCAATCTGGGTATCGTAAACTGATGAAGTGTGGTGCACCATATGTGCTTAGTTAACCTTTTTCTTACTTTGTTGCTTTATAGTTTTTATTTTGTTTTGGGTTTTTGTTCTTGTTGATCTCCTAAAGTGTCTAATGCAAATGGAAATCCTATTCCTAAGTCTCTAGAAGGCAAGTATGGATACAGATTTTAAGGCAATTATGTCCTCTACAATGATTTCCAGAACTTAGCACTTCAGAAGATCTTAGAACATACTAGTGATGAAGTAATACTTGAACAAGAATGAAAATATGCTGCTATTCAAATCAAACAAATAATGAACCACTGATCATGAAACCATTATCTCTGTTGTTGTCTAAATACAAAAAAATGAACTAAGCTACTGCACTCAAACAATTCAAAAATTGCAATCTAATAAAAGTAAAATCAATTCACATCATTCATAGTCCAATACCTCGCCAGGTAGTCTAAGCTATGGCTTTCGGAGATAACGTCAATGATATGAGCAAGTTGATATCTAATTGCAGAAAAGTAAAGCTAAAATCAAATCACATCATTCATAGTCCAATACCTCACCAGGTAGTCTTTTTGTGAGTTGGTTTCCTAACATTTGGTATCAGAGCTTTGGATTCTAGGGTTTCGTTGTTCCAAATAGGTCATCGTGGAATTTTATCTATAACTTTTTTTCTGAGATGTTTTAGAAGAAAAAAAAAACCCATTTGATAAGAAATCGTGCTGAACCTTGGGTCCGCATTTCAGAGCTTGTTTCACTATATTTTCGGAGATATGATATGAGGAAGTTAAGGTTTTTGTAAGCTCCATAATTTAAGTTAAAACAGGTCAATTTTCACTATAACGCTTTCGCTATGAAGTTTCAGAAGCTAAAAAAAAACCATTCGAGAAGAGATCGGTCTGAACGTCAGCTCCAAATTTAAGATCCTGTATCACTATATTTTCAAATATATAGTCTGAGGAAGTTAGGGTTTTTGCAGACCCCTAAATTACATTCCAAACAGGTCACCGTGGGAAAATTTTCATAACTGCCTCTTTGAGCATCATATTCAAATTTCGTAAGAAATTACAAAAAGAGGACAGACTGTAGTTTCTTGTATATATTTTTCAGATCCAAAGGTCGAAACAGTGACATGTGGTACATCGTACAAGTTCACTCTATTGAACTAGTCTATAATCACGTCACCGTGGGATATTTGGCATAACTCCTCCTTGGAGAATCCAATTTGGATCAGACTGGTGGCATTGGAAAGAGGACGCAGAGGGCTACTGTAGGTCACGATTTCAGAACTGGGAGATCCAAAATTACAGAGGTACATCAGATTCAATATCGAGCTCCTACAAGTGAAAAAAGGTGTGTATTTTTTTAAATTTCTGCATAAGCTTGGTTTGAAAAATTAGTTTGAAGGAATTTAAAGGGCATAGTGAAGCATTATTATCGGTAATTGATGCCCCGAAGAAAGAAAATGGAAACACATAGTAAGCAACCTGAAAGCTCTATCATGACTCATGAAGAAGAGGAAGAAATGCAACATGACATATTAATATTACGAAACCAAATGCAACAAATTTCACTCGCACAAAAGGTAACAGAAAATAAGATGGATGGTTTAAAGAAAGACGTAGAAGCTAAGATGAATGACATGGAAGTTAATATGAATGACGTGGAAGCTAATATGGATGGCGTGGAAACTAAGATTGACAATTTGAAGACAGATTTGAAGGCAGGCATGGAAGTTTTGAAGATAGATTTGACAAAGTTTCTACAAGAAATTCTTACTAATGGCGAGAGGGTAGTAAAGGAAACTCATGATGAGAATAAAATAAATGTTAATCATGATCTCATAGACTCTAATGTTCGATCGAAGAACCACCATGTTCCAAAGATTGATATGAGGAAGTTTGATGCAAGGAACTTGGAACATGGATATTACAAATGGAGCAATTTTTCGATCTCCATAATGTGCAAAACACACAGAAGGGTACGCATTGCAACTTTATATTTGGAACCAAATCAATTTGTATGGTATCTATGGCTTTGCTCTCGTAAACAAATTGTCACTTGGGCTATTTTAATGGATGAAATGATAACACATTATGAGGATACAAAAAGCAACACTTATTTTAGCCAATTGATGAATCTCAAACAAAAGGGTTCAATGATGGAGCACATTGAGGACTTCCAAAAATTGAATATAAGGGTAAAGATATTCTAAAGGAGCATAGGATTGATATGTTCAGAGGGACTTTAAAAGATAACGTCCAACATGAGGTTCGCCTTTGGGAACCAGATTCATTGGAGAAGGCATTCATTTTGGCAAGAAAAATGGAAAGCAAAATTATGGCAACAAGGAAACCTACCACTCACAATCATAAAGATGGAAGTGTTGCTGCCCCTAGCCATCCACAACCTACAAGGTTGACACCACAACAACTAGAAGAAAAAAGAGCAAAAGGGCTTTGTTACAGTTGTGATAGAAAATACACTAAAGGTCATAAGTGTGCCGAGAAGAAATTATTTTACATAGATTTTGAAGAGGAGGAAGAAAAGGAATAAGAAACGTCAAAAGAAGAGGATATACACCAGGAAAAACCCTAGAAAAAGAAGAAATGAATCCAACCATATCTTGTAATGCATTGGTTGGAATTACCACTCCTCAAACTATCAAGATAGAAGGGCATATCAATAAGAAAAAAGTAATAGTGTTGATTGATTCGGGAAGTACCCATAATTTTATTCATTATAAGATAGCCAAAGAATTGAATTGCTTCCTATATCCAGCGCCAGAGTGTCAAGTGATGGTTTCAAGTGGAGGAACCATAAATTGCTCAGGAAAGTGCCATAATATCAAGCTATCCATGGGAGAATATGTATTGAATAGCCCAATGCTTTCCATTCCAATGGGTGGTGTTGATGTTGTACTAGGAGTCCAATGGCTACAATCCTTAGGTACAATAGCTTTTAATTTTCAAGAACTTTTCATAAAATTCTCTTCAAAAGGAAAGGAAATTGAATTAAGGGGTATCACAGGGAAACCAGGAAAGGTAATCAGCTCTAATGGAATGACAAAGATTCTAAAAAATAACAACGAGGCATAATTACACAATTATGTTCAATAGAGGTTCCCACATCGAAATCATCCATTTCTCCAGATCTCCAAAAAGTCTTGGACAATCATTCCAAGGTATTTGAGACTCCCAAAGGCCTCCCACCTATTCGTGATCATGATCATGCTATCAATTTGGTTCTAGGAAGTGTTCCTCCAAACATCAGGCCTTACAGACACCCCTATGTTCAAAAGAGTGAAATTGAACGTATGGTTTCAAAAATGCTAGAGGCTGGTATAATTCAACCTAGTCAAAGTTCTTTCTCTGCTCCAGTAGTATTGGTTCAGAAGAAGGATGGATCATGCCACAAGTGTCCAGATTAAAGATAAATTTCTCATTCCTGTCATTGATGAATTATTGGATGAATTTCATGGATCAATTTACTTCACCAAGTTGGATCTTCGTTCAGGATATCATCAAATCAGAATGAAGTCTGAATACATTCCAAAAACAACATTTAGAACTCATGAGGGTCATTATGTATTTTTGGTCATGCCTTTTGGCCTTATTAATGCACCTTCTACATTTCAAGGTTTGATGAATTCCATTTTCAAACCCTTCCTTAGAAAATTTGTGTTAGTATTTTCTGATGATATACTAATTTACAGCAAGTCTTGGAAGAATCATGTCCAACATGTTGACATGGTGCTCAAACTATTGGAGGAGAAACAATTATATGCAAAAATGTCCAAATGTTTCTTTGGAGTACAAGAGGTGGAATATCTGGGTCATATTGTATCTCATGAAGGTGTTAAGGTAGACCCTAGCAAAATTAAAACCATTAAGGAATGGAAAATACCCACATCCATAGAGCATCTACAAGGATTTCTCGGGTTGACAGGGTATTATCGCAAGTTTGTTAATAATTATGGGAGAATAGCAGCACCTCTAACAACATTATTGAAGAAAGATGCATTCTCACTGGACTTCACAAAGAGGCAATGTGCCAAGCACCAGTCTTAGCTACACTGGACTTCACAAAAACCTTTATTGTGGAATGTGATGCCTCAGGAAATGGAATTGGTGTTGTTTTAATGCAAGAACAAAGACCCATTTCTTTCGAAATTCATCCAATCAAAGGAAAGTATTTACACAAAGCTATTTATGAGAAGGAATGTTGGAAATACTACATGCACTTAAGAAATGGCGAACCTACCTAATGGGAAGACACTTCAAGGTAAAAACCAATCATGATAGTCTTAAATACTTTTTGGAACAAAGATTATCTTCAGAAGAGTAGCAAAAATGGGTCACAAAGATGTTGGGCTATGACTTTGAAATCATCTACAAAAAAGGGAAAAAAAAATGTTGTGGCAGATGCACTCTCAAGAAAAGATGAGGATGTGGAAGCATTTCTTTATGCCATTTCTATTATCAAACCAGATTGGATAAATGAAGCAAGGGATGAATGGAAGAATGATAACGAAGTGTGGGAACTCATTCAAAAGATACAACAAGATCCCAGTACATCTGATACATTTAGTTGGAAAAATGATTCGTTATGGTACAAGGATCGGTTATACCTATGTAAGAATTCCCAACTCAGACAAAAGATTCTTAGGGAATTTCACACCTCTCCCTTAGGAGGGCACTCAGGATTTCTAAAAACCTACCACAGGGTTAAGAAGGATTTTTTGTGGGATGGCCTTAAATTGGATATTCAAAAGTTTGTGGCGGAATGTTTGGTTTGCCAACAAAATAAAGTTGAAACAATTAAGACCCCAAGACTATTACAACCCTTATCCATTCCAAGCCAACTTTGGGAGGAGGTTTCAATGGATTTTATCACAAGTTTACCCAAGTCCGAAGGAAAAAATGTTATCATGGTGGTAGTTGACAGACTACCAAGTATGCACACTTTTGTGCATTATCTCATCCATTTAAAAAAAGTACAGTTTCTATTGCATTTATGGAAACAATTCAAAAGCTACATGGAAACCCAAAGATTATTGTAAGCGAAAGAGATCCCATTTGCACTGGAAATTTTTGGACAGAATTATTTTCTTGTCTTGGGACTCAGTTAGCTCATAGCTCATCTTATCATCCTCAATCTGATGGGCAAACTGAGATAGTAAACAAATGTTTGGAAGGATATCTTCAATGCTTTGTATCTAATAAACAGACACAATGGGTCAAATGGTTGCCTCTGGTTGAATGGTGGTATAACACTTCCTTCCATACTGCAACAAAAATGACCCCATTTATGGCACTTTATGGATATCATTCACCATCCATCACATCATATTTAAGAGAAAATTCTAAGGTTCAAGCAGTGGAAGATCACATCGAGCATCAGCAACAAGTTCTCCAACTCTTAAAGGATAACCTTACCTTGGTGCAGAATAGAATGAAACAGCAGGCAGATCAACATCGTAGCGAAAGAAGTTTTGATATAGGTGACTGGGTATTCCTATGGCTACAACGATATAAACAAATGTCCCTCAAGCAAGCTAAGAAGGATAATAAATTATCACCAAAGTATTATGGTCCGTGCAAGGTGTTGCAAATGATAGGTACTATGGCATACAAATTGGAACTTCCTGCAGCTTCCCGAGTGCACCAAGTTTTCCATGTTTCATTCTTAAATAAGGTTATAGGTGACAAGATTCCAGGTCAAACAATATTTCCAGAACTTGATGAGGAAGGAAAAATCATATTGGAACCTGAAGCAGTCAAAGAAACAAGAACTCAATAGCTACGAAATCGATCAATTTCAGAGTATCTCATTAAGTGGAAGAACTTACCCGTTGAAGATTCCACATGGGAGGATGATAATTTTATACAGAAGCACCTAGAACTACTCAAGCGTTAAGGACAACACTTTTTTGAAGGAGAGGGGCATATTAGGTCCCTATAATACTAATTATTCCCCCATTACTATTGTCATTGTATCCCTTATTGTTATTGTTGTGCCCCTATTGTCCCCATATTGTTATTATTGTGCCCCATCGAATCCCACTGTTGTTATTTTTGTGCCTTTATATTATTATTGTTAGGTCGACTTGGTTATATTTTGACCCCTTAGACTCCTATATATAGAAAGGAGGTTTTGTCATTTGTATCATCCAAGAATTTTTCATTTGTGTAATGTAAAGGAGGTTTCCCCCTCGAAGAGGCTGAATTCTAAGGCATTGATCTATCTTTTTATCTTTTTGTGAGTTGGTTTCTTAACAAAGCCTTGTGAGAAAATTATTGAAATCAATACATCAAGGAATGGCATTTATGTTTATGACAATATGAATTCATTGTAATTTCCCATTTTTTCACTCAGAGGAATGATGTCTTAGACAGTACTCTAAAATGTCCCCCAAGAGCTATAAACTTAGCCTTCATGGTTTAGAAATGGTTGGATGCCTAATCTGTTTGGGTTGGTGTGGAGGAATTCCAATAGTTATTGGAAGTCCATGAGAACTCTTGGAATATGAAAACAAGGGTCATACAAATGTAATTATATGTACATCATGTGAATAATATGTAATCACACAATTATCTAAATTGCATATTAGTTTGGTGTGTGTTTAACATGGTATCAAAGCAGATGTACTCTTTCCCTTCTTAAAGTTTGTTAGCCATGATTTTGTGGCCTTCGTAAACCTGGGCACTCCTCATTCTATATCACGTGTGCTCTTCAGTGGTAATGTGTATTAATTTTGACATGAATCATAGCAATATAACAACCTATGAGCTTGCTTAGTAGAAAGCCTGGATATACTATCAACCTATTGAATATAAACATACTTGGAAACATTCAAATAATAGTTGGGAGTATAGGTAGAAACCAATATGGATGGATAATACCAATGTGCTTAGAAAGAATGTCACCATCATCTTTTCAAATCTATATTCCTTCACTGTTGAAGCGACTCTTGATAATGTAAATCTCTTTAATTTGTTGAGAGAGACAGTGCGACAATAGAGTCAAGTTTGGTGGGCTCTGGAGGCCAATAAAGGGGCTAGTTGGTATTTGCAGCCCAAGATATCTTCTCTATCCATCGTGTCTTCGTTCTCACTTTTTATGATCTCTAATACCATTTCCTTGAAGACACTGATCGGGAAGGGGATTTCACTTACATTAAGTCCAAAGGTATAGTTGTCGATTTTAGGTGCAACAAAGAAATGATCCATTGTGGCAAATAGCTTATGAATACCTTTTAAAGGTTGTTCAAGGGAAGGTCAATACTACATAATTAGATGAGAGTTTCCTAAATAAGACGGCATTTCAATGCAATCATTGATGAAGTAGCAATTTTTTGTGTCATTCCTGCTTAGAAACATGTCCATTATTTTGATTCCATTAGTTTGTATCTCTATCTAACATTTCTTGTCACTGTTAGTCTACCTACAAAAGCATAGTGAGATTCCTCCACTTATTCCTCTTTGCTGTTGGCATCCTTCACTAGTATCATTTGTGGTGCCAAAGCAAGAAAAAACTCTCCTTCTTGCTCAGACCTATCAACTCTGCCATCTCTATTTGTTAGGACGTAGATAAATGGTTTCCATAATACTATCTGCAAACCTAACACAATTATCCATTTCCTTTTTGTACCACTCTCCAGCCTCTATATCTACTTGCATTCCTCTTTCTGATTTTACTACTACTACTTCCTTGTTACTTTGTTTTCTCTTTTTGAAAGGCCATTGTTGTTATAAAGCTAAAGAGAGTGTGGATAAGTTCCTCTAGCTCATAGCTCTCCTCCTCATCCTTTCCATATTTGGATGAAGCCCTATACAAAGTGATATTTTTAGGAAGCATAATGTTATGGATATTGGGTGTGATGTCATTGTTGGCTATGGTGAAAACACCCAACAACTTTCTTAGCTCCTTGTCATTTTTGAGGATCAACTGTATGTGATGGGGAACTATTCTCAATTCTTATTGTCCTCAGACATGTTACTTTCCAACTCTAGTACCTTGGTTGGCATATATTCATGAACATATGAAGGTAGATGAGGGTGCCTCCTCCCACCTATTTCGTATACTTTCTATCCTTGAAGAACTGCATTATTCTTTCGATAGAGAACTGGAGGTCTTCCTTGCTCCTCCACAAGGAAGAATTTTTGGAACTGTCCACTCCTCCAATTGTCATATTCCATGTAGATAATGTAGTCAATGTGCATGGGATTTGTTACATCCATAGGCATTTTATTATGAGGTTCTTCCTCAAGAAACTCTAGCAGATTCGTCAGCTTAAAAAAGAATATTCTTTATAATGTTGTTGGCAAATACGATGGTTGCACGACAACAACTAGCCAATATGATGGTTGCATGATGACAATGAAAGACACATGTTAGTTTATCACACACCACCTTCATTGGGCATGACATAGAACTATCTCTAACTCTTTCACTACATACGAAAGAGAACTGTCACACTCTTTCATTACATAATGGGTTTGTTCATGTGCCTCCTTCCTACGTCCCATTGTTTACTAGAGGCACTATTTTTGGTCCTGCAGAGGAAGACAAGAGGGTCCTTGAGACCCGAATGTCTTCTCATAGGGAGAAATAGAGGGTTGTTAAGGAGAGTTAGAACCATCAGAATCAAAATCAGCGTAGATTTGATAAAAAAATATCTGATAAAAACCCTAGACTATTAAAACTTGCGAAGAATTCATTTTTCTATTTATTAAGACGTTTTGAGGATACACAGAGCCATTTGCAGAATCACAAATATGAATTACACATTATTCATCTGAGGGAAGATGACGGTTAATTAATGGTTTTCCTATTTCTGTTTAGGTTTTATTAGTAAACTAAATTACATTACCCTAATTCATCTAAAAACCTTGAAATAACCTAAAAACATATTTTTGCTTGTTGCTAAGTAGTGTTTCCAGGTAAAGTGTAGATTTTGATGTGCATGCTATTTCCCATGGAAAACGTCGTAAAGGGTTTGCAGATTAACAATGGCTACGAAGATGGCTTATAACCAAAACTTAAAATATAAGTTGATTATTTCTTGTATTTTACATATGAGCCTAATAAGGGGCATCGTCAGTAATGAAATTACCCCATGTATACTTGGAAAATCATTTTTCTTTCAAAGCAGAGGTTCAAATTTAATGTATCCTTTGTGTCATGTTAAATTGGCTTATTAGCCATGTTAATTCATCAGAGTTGGGGTTCAGAGCGCCTCATGGGTACTAAATTTAGGAAAATTTGGAATTTTGAACTATTCTTAAAGTGATTAAAGGCTGTTATACATGTATATGCTCAGTCACCACGTTTGGCATTTTCTTCGGAAGAATTGAATTTTGTTGTATCTTAATCTTATGCTTATCTAAATGCCTCCTAATAACCTGTAAAAAATATGCTAAGATTAATTTTTTGTTAAGTTTATTCAATGCAAAAAATTTTAAGATGTGTATTCTTTTAAACTTGTAATTTATAAACAGAGAATGGAGGTGTACATGGATGATAACAGTGGTTAGGGTTTACCCTAGATGTCCATTTTTATGTTCAGCATTGCAACCCTATCTTGTAGAATCCTTTCATCATTTTCCACCTTGGGAGATTTGCAATTCATTGGTGAGTTGTTGTCTATCTCCGATGCTCTAAGAGAATTTTCTCTTGAAAGTGGCCATTGAGCTTGCGTTTAGGAGGGAAGTGACAATAATGGGAACTCACCCCTTCAAATATATATGAAGGAACTATTTGCATCATAGATTGAAGCATTCAAGTTATTATTTATCACGAACCTAGCCAAAGAATCCTGGTATGTGCAAGAGATATTTGCCAGATGTATGGATTTCATCCTCTACTATGATTCCAATCCTTAGAGCCAAGGAATATAGCTCTCACACTGGTGAACAAGCTTAGTTTGGAAATTTTATAGGCCCTTCGGTCAAGTCCAAATTCTACAAAGATGTGGATAGCATAAAATTAGTTATCCAAGATAAATGGCTAGGCAATTCTTTTTGCATGTGGTCAAGGGTTATTTTCTTTTTAATTTCAAAATGAGGAGAATAGAAATTTGATTTTTTGTCACTGGAATTTCTTTTCTTAATGGGAACATTGATAAAAAAAATTTGATCCCTAGTCCCTTGAATTCAACCCAGAGGAGGAGATGGCAACATTCCTCATATGGGTCAGACTGCCTCACCTTCCATTAATTCTTTGGGATGAAAACACCTCTCGAGCCATTAGGGACAAACTAGGCAAAAATAGTAGCGGAACATATCTAAAAGGGACTAGTATAATTGTTTTTTACATAATACTAAAACCTTACATACTGAAATTTGTACATCTACAACAAAATAAAAGAAATAGATATTTTGGTTAAGATTTCAATAAGTTTTTTCAATTGATTTATGCTTGGGTCAATTTCCTATAGACTAGAGATGATGAAGATTGTTGTTTTTCTTTCTATTTCACCAAACATTTATGATTACTATTTTTTTCATTGTATGCATTAAAAACAATTTATATGATGCTCCAAGTTCTTGATTCTAGATTGAATGGTTTTATGAAAAATTGTGAGTGAATTCACCAAAACCCTGTAACCTAATGATCCCTATCACCAAATCATGGGATCTATTCCTTGTTTCCTATTTCGTATATGTTTCCAGTACAAAAATCTATACGAAATGTGTCAGAAACTTTTCTAAAGCATATCCTTTCCAATCTCAAGAAACTTCTAAGGGAGTTTCTAGATCATATTAAACAAATTACCTTTGATACCCACCTGAGACAAATTTCATCATATATGTTTTCTCTTTTTCTCTCTCGAGATATATATCATTTCTGCATTTCCTCAAACTTTGAAATATGATGTTGGGAATTTTTTTGACATTTTTTCACATCAGGTGATCTAACAATAAACAGTAGTAGATCTGGACTGCTGAGTGCTTGCACCTATCTAAATTCACCTAAAATGTATCTTAATCCTACTTCATGGTCATTTTAGTGTTACCTTATGTGCAATTATCTCTTTTTCTACTTGCATGATAATTGTTAGCTTGTGAAAAATGGTCAATATGTTGATGTATCTATGGAGAAATGACTATATGTCTGGATATAGTAGGAGTCATGAACATTGAATTTTTTTTTTTAAGGAACAATTGAACATTTTATTTTCTTTCGAAAACGAACAATCAAAGCTTTGTTTCTTTAGAGGCTTTGCTCTAGCTACCTATTTTTCTTGTAATAGACAAAAAAATGAATGTTTATATCTGGCCCTTTACTGAATGAGTGAAATTATACCTTTTGTATCATGTGCAGTAACATATTTACATCACAACAATAGAGGCATCACAATGTTCGGATTTGTATTGGATCATGGTTTTTATATACACTATTAGCCTTTGAATTCTCTTTGGTGATGTGGATTCTTAGCGAAGTGACTGTCTTGTCATAAGTTTTTAATCATTTTATCATATTTGAGGTGTGTGTTAGTCTTTAGATTTAAGGCTGACCTAATTTGCTTAGCTTTGGAAATTTTATGTTCTATCCTCCATGGTTGATTGTTCTATTATTCTTTTCTTGCATAATATTGCAATTTTTCATATGAAGTTGAGGGTTCCCATGGCCATACTTATACAAAGACAATGGTTTTTAGTTGTTAGTGAGTGTAATGTACCTCTTGCACTTATACACTCACTATAAAGGATCTAATGGTCTAGCTTGCAAGTTAAATGGTGAGAAAAATAATCAATAATCATTATTTTTTTAAATTGCTAACATGTTTTCATGTAATCCCACTTTGTTTGTTTAAGTATTTGGATTAATTGACTTTTTCAACAATCCATGGCATCAAGGGTGGCATGAGAATTGCCTCTTAGAGCTTTGTTTTTGCAGTGTCTTTCCAAATTTGTCTATCATGTTCACTTGCTAGACACTCATGAGGTCAGGAGATGTGAAATGGAATGAATGGAGAAGAGATGCAAATTCCAAATACATCATATACTCACCAACATTCTTGTCCCTGCTTTGAGTAGAATCAGTGAAAGTGTTGTCTCATATCTACAAAATTTTTAGGAGGTAATATGTATGCTTTTTTTTTTTTTTTTTGTGGGCATCTGATGATTTTTGTTTTGGTTAACATGGAATCTGACAATTTTAACATTGCTGAAATTGTATATAATTTTGTCATCTAGATCAACTTATAAATCCAATTTTGCATTTATGGTGAGTAAAACTGTAATCTATGGGTGAAACGATTTTCTAAGAAACATTCTTATCAGTTAGAAGCACTAAAATAGCTTAGTGCTAAAAAATCTGCTAAAGATGGACAAAAGAATTTTTGGGAAACAAGAAGAAACATCTACAAATTTCTCTCTATTTCCTTTCCTGGGAGTTATAAAGTTAGGTCTTAGAAGCCCCCTTTATTTTTTCCCATTCTATATTTTGAATTTTACATGATATGGCCATTATTCTGTTGGAATATAACTCATGTTTGTTGTTATATGACACACTTTCGACTCATTGTCTTACACTATTTACCAATTGGTTGGTATTGGGGATATTTAGACTTGATACCAACTACCTACTTTATAGTTTTGGTCCACCTTCCCAAGTGGTTGTTGTCGTTAAATCTTGGGGAGATGTTGTGTTCATCTTCAAACCAAGTTTGTGTTCATCATGTATGTATAAATGTACTTATTGCACTCAAGGCTTTGGAACTGCTCTCCTTTTCAGATGGTTGATTAATAAAATGTTTCTATACCTTGACTTCTCCATTATCATACTTTCAATATCTTTAAGTTTCCACGTAATTTTGTCACATTCAAGTTTTACATTAGAACAAATCGATGCTTTTGTTTTGGTATGTCATCAATTTTTTTTTTATCCACGGGTATTATGACTTGGTTAATTTCCTGCAATGCTACCTTTGTGTCACTCTACATTCATCTACACTTCTATCAGTGTGTCTTTGCACCCTTTTGGTGAAAATGCTAGTATAATTGGTTTTGTAAGTGTCATCATCGTGGTTTCGACCAGGCTAAGCATCCTCCTCTGTCACACTAAAATGTGGACACACGCTTTTTATCAACTTGAAGTATAGGTGTCATTTAAGTCAACGTTTTGGGTAAAAGAAATTTCTACAAGGCTAGGGGAAGAAGCAAAGAATTTCATTTCCTCCTTCACAACATTAACATTGACTTCAACTCTTTTTTTTGTGAGAGGCTTTGACAACCCCATTGCCTTTATTTACTATGCTTTGGTTTAAATGATTTAATCATGAAGAAAGGAACAATCATTCAATAACATCAATGAGAAGTATATCCCAACTTGAAACATGTCACACGCGTGTTTGGATGTGAATTATTAAACAAAGGATTATTGTAAAGGAATAACATTGTCGTGCAATATTTTATATTGGTATTGTTTGAATCATTTACAACCATGCATTGTCTCATGCATGATCGAATACAAAACTAGATGTTCGTGAATATATTATCTCATACGTGTCAAATATTTATGTGACTTCTTCGTTTGCACTCTCACTTGGTGTTGGCCTTACTCATTATGGCATTTGAAGTTGGCACCTTTAATTCCTTGAGCCTCATTTTTTTAAAATGGATCAAATTAATAATGTATTATATTTATTCAACACTTTGATACAATCAATTATTCATGACACGGTAAAAATCAATAAGGCCACTCTCTCTGACATTCGAACCTATATACAAAATGCACAAGATAAGATTACGTCTGCAGTTTGAGTCACAACTACAACAAAATGAACTACAACAGAGGCGTCACCATTCTGAACTATTTTTTTTAAAACAATCCTCTTTTTGAGTTCGAAGGTGAATCCCATCTTAGGAGAAAATTTACATGAAGATGCAAAGGTTCAACCTACACTTCTCAAGCCCATCACCAGACCTCAGGAAGAACTTCTTAGCAACAAGAATCAAACCAATCTTGGACATGAAAATCCTTTCATAATCTAGACTGCTCTAAACCCATGCAAATTCAAGGTGTTGTATTTCCTTAAGATAGCTCAACTTCACTTGCTTCTTTTCCACAACCACATCAGATTATTAAATGAAAACATTGTGATTGGGTTGGCCATGTGAAAGATCAGTGTTTTAATCTTCGCGCTTGTTAGCATTGTGGTAAAATTACTCATCATTCAAATAGATGTTCTAGAAACAATAATCCTACAAGAAAAAATATTCACCTTGGATGGATTTATTCTTGCCAATTGTCTTCAACGACCAAGAAGATATATCGATAATACCTCAGAGTTCAGTCTTGAGTATTAACACATCTTGCAGTGGAGATATCTTCATATTCTCACCTTGTATCTTAAAAGGGGGCAATTGATGGTCAACTACCAGATTCAAATATATATCAAGTGAGCCTGAACCACAACCTAAACCAGAGCCAACTTCCAGAGCTTAGAGCCAGAGTGAGTGATAGACAAATTTAGATTTGTAGCCAAAGACAAAGTCATGCTCCATGAGCATGTTTTTGGTTGATGGATTCATTAAACCACCATCAGCAAAAGAATTTGGTTTTTGATACATCAGTTTATGGTCATGTTCAATCCATCATCATGGAGCACTTCCACTTAGCATAAGGCTTCAACTTCTAGCTATATTTGAAATTGTTCCAAGAACTAATTCAATATTTAGTTCCAAAGTTGCTAGTTATTCTTAAACCACCAACAATATAAACTTCAGGTTCTTCTACCTCATTTGGTTTGTGGTCTTCATTAAACCACCATTTAAGAGAGAACATCTAGCCATTGGATTCTATGCACTTTAAAAAAATTTCAAGTCTCTTCTTGGAGTCATATACACCCCTTCGGATTAAGGTGGGGAATGTTGGACACCTAATCAATTATGGATAGTGTCAAGGAATTCCAAAAATTATTAGAATTCCAAGGGACCTATTGGAATATGAAACCAAGGGTAAGAAAATGTATTTATATGTACAACTTGTGAATATGAAGTCACATGGTTATCCAAATTGCCTATATATATATATATATATGAATGATTGGTGAGCTGTTGATTTGGGGTAGGTTCAATTGAAGGTTCCACATCCAAAGTAAGAATGATATTATTTTGGTAGCTATAAAATGAAAAAATAGAAATGAACAATACAAACTAAAGTGATGGTATAAGTTGGGTTTCTACCTTAACTAGAATCACAATAGTCTGGTTATGTTAAATTGGCAACTAGGGCCAAACTCCATGAGGGTCAGCTTATTTATGGCAGCTGATAATTTTATTGGATCCCTCTCATCGAGAGGTGTAGGATTGATCCAAAGATCATCCGATTCCGATACGTATTTATGGAGATATGAATTTATTTTGTTTATGTAATTATTATCAAGCCGACCAGCTCTTATGTAGGCTCTAGAAGCCAAAACGTCATGTCTATTCAACCTTACGCTTTTAGTATAAATAAGAGAGGATGTGAAGTCTTTTAGAGACACTCTTCATGTGATCTCCTCCTCACCACGTCTTGGGTTTTTTTGGTGATGGAGAGACACACAAGAAGATATATTGGATGATGCCCCAGCTCATATGTGAAAGATGCCCTAGCTTACATGCTGTTCAAGAAGCCCTAAACATCTGAACGCAGTCTTGTAATGAAATCACCTAGAGTATGAGAACACATTCTTACGCTGGAGATTATACTCATCTCTCTTGATCTCTCCTCTCCACTCATTTGGGTTGTCCTCTCTCAAGGAGGACGTAGTGGAAAGGGTCTTCTAAGAGAGCCCTAGACGCAGTCAACTAAAGAGCCCTAGAGGCAGTCCTAAATGAAGGAGACCTAGCCACAGTCCTAAATGAAGGATCTGGCCGCAATTAAGAGGAGAACTAATACGCAGTCAAGGAGGCATCATACACAGCACTAGGGAAGGTCTAATACGCAGTCCTAAGAAGAGCCCTATACCCTGTCCTAAAGGAGATCTAGCCGCTGTGAAGAGAAGCTCTAATCCGCATCAAAGGGAAGGCTCCATACGCAGTTAAGGTAGGCTCTATATGTTGTTAAGAAGAGCTCTAATCTACACTCAAAGGGAGGCCCTAATCTGCCGTCCAAGAGGCCCTTATACACAGTCATAAAGGAGCCCTAATTCACTGTCAAGAGAGCGCTAAATCCGCAGTGATAAAGAAGCCTAAAGCCGGAATCTATGAAGGCCTAATTCGCAGCTAAGGAAGCAGTATAAGCAGCAGATCTGAGGAGCCATAATACACAGTCATCGACTGACCCTAAGCCGCAGCAAAAGGAGCCCTAAACGCAGCAAGAACAATTATGTTGACAGCATGAGGTAAGGGACTGTTTAGGCATCATTTTGTGACTGTGTTTTCTTCTTGTAGGAGGGCCGAGTTAGAGGAGCTCTAGATCAGATCTGTTGGGGTATCTTTGAAGGATCAAGGATAACGTTCTGCTGCCTGGAAGCTACAGGAAGACTGTGTGTTAGGCCACAGGCCATAACACCACAGTCAAGGTTTGTTCATGAGTGTTTAAGGGCTCATATATGCCCAGATCATCAGCATAATCTAGGAGTTGTCTTGTGAGTTAATACTACTAAGGTTAAAGGTTGTTTTGATGACTGTTGGAGGACTGGTGTTGTAATGTTTGGTGCCCTAACTACTGAAGCAGTGACAGCTAGTGCAGCAAAAGACATCAAAGTTCTGGGAGATGTTTTGGGTCAAAGGTTGATCATGATTGGCTTAGTTTGCTGAACATCCTGTTGATACCAGATGTATGATCTTCAGAAGAAAATTCTGTCCGGTATGACCAGCATTGTCTTCTCTGGTCACGTCTTTTCTACTGTTGTCATAAATATCAGTCTTGTATATTTGTACTATCTCTCTCGCTGCTGAACTATTGAAGAATATAAGAAGAATTGATCAAGGGTTTCCCCACATTGGGGTTTGTCCCTGGCTTGCGCCATATCTTCTGTCCTCTTGTCTTGGCTTGTCTTCTGCATATTATATTTATGTTCTATCTACAATTTATCGTAATGCTGATGTGATTGCTAACTGTGAAAATTTAAATAAATTGCTCTAGCATAGAACATACCAAAAATTAACAGGTTACTATTTAAATGACAATTTGGGTGTTATGGAATAAGACAATTCATCCATTGTTAAATACCCAAAGTTATTAAATACTTATAAGATACTATTACTATGGTGTAATGTCTTCTATTATCTTTTTATGGGATTTGAAATATTGTAGGTTGAATTTCAAACCTAGAAGAATAAATTTATGGAAGGAATCTTGGACATATTTCTTGTTGGGAGGAATATCTCAGTAGATATGAGCCTACATATAAGTCTTGTTGCTATTATTTAATTATGAGGTTGATTTCATGCTCTTTATCTATTTAATTGTTATCATATTAGTTTAATTGATGAAGGTTAGCAAAGGAAATTTGTTGAATGAGTAATCCTATGTTTCTAGAAGAAAGAGAATCAATCACTCACACACACCCTATATATATATTCCCTATTGAATGTGTGTGTGTTTGCGCGCCTATATTTGTTTCCCTAAACAAGTATTGGATTTACTATGAGTTGAAATCACTACAACACTTGTGTAAACCCTTGGAAATATAACCACTCTGCTTATGTGAAATCCTTGGGAATGAGGGCTTCAAGGGAATGATTTTGAATGTGGGAAATAGTTACAAAGGTTTGAAAACATTTAGGGGAAAACTTGACAAGTTGGGGCATATCACATGAAGTTATTTTCATGTGATACAACTCATGTGTGCACTAAAATTAACTCAGCATGATACAACAAGATGATGAAAAGACAAAGACTAGGCTCCTTTATGATGGCTAAGAAAAATTTGGAGGTCATGATATATCATGCCACAAAAATGTTTGGTGCAATACATCATAAGGCTAAACGTTTTTGTGCACATGTTATGAGGTAGAAGGTTTATAGTTATAAAATTATGTGGAGGTTTGACTTGGAAGTTTTTCTAATCAAATGGTTTAGGTAAGATAAACTTCTAGTGGTGTGATAAACCACACCCACAAAACATGTTACAACAAGATAAGATCCTTAGTGTGTGATGTATCACATCATAAATTTTTATCATGTGATACATTGCTCATAAAAAAAATTCATGCAATGTGATATGATGGGGAAAGGATGTTTTGGGAAGCCAAGATGAAGAGAAGGGGAATGAAAAAGAGATGAGGGAAATAAAGAAAAAAATTGGAAGGATGTGATACAAGGTTCCTTAGAACTTATGCCTTGTCATGAGAAGAGAACTTTTTTCACATTACAATGTATCACACCACAATTTTTTTTTGGTTTGATACACCATAAAATGGTGAGACTTTGAGGATGTGATAAGGAATTATTTGAGAGTATGATATTTCACCAAGGGAAAAATTTGGTAAACTCCGTTATGAAGAAGAAAATCTTCAAAGGTGTGATATGCCAGACCATAAAATTTCATGGTGCGGCCTATCACATTGGAGAAGATTTTCATGGATGTGATATGCTTGGAAAATCACAAAACAATGGTATGGCTAAATGATGCACATTAGCTAGCATATATGGTGCCACATAGGGATAATGATATAGGGGATAGAAGATGCCTAAAAACTTCAGGAGGCCATATCCTCTCACTTGGAGAAGGTGACCTTATATTAGCGTTTAAGAGGAAAAATGTAAAATACCCACCTCTTCAATGGTACCTAGGGAGTTGGTTATGTTACAACCATTTAGTTCATCAAGGAAGCCAAGGAGGGGTACTCATACATTGCAAGGGTCATAGTAGTAATTAGAAGATCCTAATACGTATTTTCAAATGAGCCATCCTCCTAAGAAGTTTCTTAATTATGTTGCATAAATTTCTTCTATCATTAATCTATATTTTTCCAATTTTGGGGATGAAAATACAAAGCAAATGTGGTGGGATGCTATGATAAAGGAGAATAACTCCACACTATTTAATGATGTATGGAAGATTGTACCAATACCAAAGGATAAGTCAATGGTTGGTTATGGGTGGTTGTAGAAGGTAAAGCATGTGGAAAATGGTAACATAGAGAAGTACAAGTAAATTTTTGTACCAAGAGGATCATCCACCCAAATAGAGGGAATTTGACTATGAGGAGACATTTCCTCTATTTTCTAAGTACACTTCATCTTGAAGCCATAATATCTCTATCATTAGTTTTTGGTTGGTCTCTATACCATATGGATGTTAAAACTAATTTTCTAAATTTTCCAATTGAGTAATTTACATTAATTAGCTAAGGGGTTTTGAGGTGCTTGGGTGAGGTACTCATATGTGTAGGTTGAATAAGGCCCAATAATGGATGAAGTAGGTGACACTTACCTAGTATTCTAGGATTGATTAGTATATATTGATATTGGGCTTCATCAAGACTGCTCTATATCCTAATCTTTATAAAAAAATTATAAATATGATTTTCTTATCTTGGTCATATATGTATATGGTTTTATACTTGTGGGTAGTTTTGAGAAGCTCATCTCATTATGCAAGATAAAGTTGTCTTTTGACTTTGAAAGGGAGGACACTGGCCTGATGAATTATTTCTTGGTTCTAGAGGTTTGGAAAGGTATAGGCAAGGCCTTTTATGGATGGGAGAAGTTCATTATGAATACTTTGAAGGGATTTGAAATGGGAACTTGTAAGCCTTTGTCCACTCTTATGATTCCAAATTTTAAGTTATCAATATAATTGAATTCAGATAGTGCATATAGACACATGATCTTAGTCAAACAAAAATTGTGATAATTGACATACAATATATGTTTGGAATAATAATGAGAGGGGGGGGTGAATCAATATTTATCAAATCAATAATTTTTACTTCTCATACTCAAATTTATATACGTTACTTCAATGAAGGGAACTCGCGTGTGCACACAACTGTCTTTAAGGCAACCAGCGTATATCCAGTGAACTTATGATTTAGTTAATTCATCATATGTTGATGTTTAATCAATGCATCAGTACTTTATTAACCATTTAAATAGTAACCATGTGAAATAATGAACCATCACACATAAGAAACACACATGAACACCAAGATTTAAGGTGGAAACCCAATGCGAGACAAAAACCACCTGTTGCTGCTGTCTCTGTATTCTTTTAATATAAGAAAAAATGTTTACAATCTTGTACTAGTGCAGACTCAGACCAGTACATAGGCACCTAATTACAAAAGGATACAACATTCTCTCATTCTCCGAGTTTTACTGGAAGGGATCTACAACCCCCTAGCTCTTGTACTAGTCGGTATGTTTACTGGTACATAGGCACCGGCCTATAGAAGGCTCCAACCTTCGCTCGTCCTCCAGCTGCTACTGGAAGGGAGCTCCAACCCCCTGGATCTTGTACTAGCCGATATGTTTACGAGTACATAGGCATCGGCCTACAAAAGGATATGACCTTCTCTCTTCCAATAGGTACCACGTTTCATGAAGTTTCAAATTGTATACTTCCAGTACATAACAACACAATTTGAAGGCCACATTTCATCAAATTTTCATACTGGACCCATCAACAACATTGAAACTCAAAATTAATCACCACTGAAATACAACCAATCATTGAAAAACCCATCAATACTGAAGCAAATCACAATCAATCAATCTGATCATTCAGAACAATGTCACCAAAACATCACCAAAACATAGAGCAGAACCCAAAACTTTGCATCAATAAACAGAACCAAATGCAACTTAAAATATCATATCTCATAATGTATATGCTGCTTTGAAGTACCTAACCAGTGTGTATATGAACCTTTGCCAAGGCAAACCAGCGTATAGATATACAAATACTAACTTAAAACTTCACAGCTATTCCAAACTTCAATCATACCCAGATCATAACATTTACAAAATAAAACATGCGTAAGCAACCAGATCTATACTATCCATGATCATACCACATAATGATAATTCGTTTCAGGTCTTATGATCCTGATCCATCATTAGATCTCATCCATCATCAACCGCTTAGGTTCATCCTTAGTTCAAATCAAGCAAAGCACGAGAAACCCATAACATGCATATTTTCTTTTGATCTAACTCATCATCAGATATTCATTGCTTCCCCTTAACCCTTTGATCTTCTCCTCCTTATATACTTAGATCCTTTGTCAATACCTCGGAACAAAACCTCGTACCAATGCCTCGGACCAAAAAACTCATATCAATACCTCGTACCAATACCTCGAACCAAAAACCTCAAACCAACACCTCAAACCAAAACCTTGATTTTCCATCCCATATGCACTTTTCCTTCTGTGAAAGTGCCTGCATATGTATACGCTCCTTTTTTTCTGTGAGCTGCCATGTATATGCTACTTAGACAAAGTGAACCAGCGTATACTTCTTAAACCATTCTCTTTCTTCCATCTATGGAGTCTAATCCGTAATCCTTTGTTGTTAACTTGTTGTACTATGAATTTTCATCTATGTGAGTTTCCATCAAGGACAACACCTGTATCATAATGCCAAAAATCTCCCCCTTTGTACTTGATGGCAACCACAACACCAAGATACTCTCCCCCTTTGACATCAAGGGCAAAGGGAAGACCATGATATTCTCCCCCTTTGTACTTTATGGCGACCTCAACACCAAGATACTCTCCCCCTTTGACATCAAGGGCAAAGGGCAGACCAAGATATTCTCCCCCTTTGATATATATTATGATGACCATGCTCCCCCTGAGTACATGCAGAGTCTGCAGAGATATGATTCAAAAGAATAACATGAATCTATAACTCAACTAAGTGAGTATGAATTCCCTAAGACCGATGACTCATACATACATCAATCACCCAGCCAAGCGGGGATACACCATATTCGACTCATCCACCCAACCAAGTGGGGATACACCAAATGTTTATACATGACTAAAATAACAATTATTACATCATCCTTCCCTTGCATACTGGGGTTACAAATTAGGTTTTTTCATGACCTTTACATCAAATGATATACATGACATTTATAACAAGTACAAAAGACCCTTATAGTGATCAGAAAATATGATCTGCACCATAAGAATTGTCAGCAGCATCAGGATCAACAGCCTGTATATGTCCATCATCAAAAGAGTGACCTAAATAAAACAACTATGTGGATCAAGCAATATAAGTATCATCATGTACCAAGGTCTTCTAATATAATGCCAACAATACATTTTTAGAAGCATATGCTCCCCCTAAACCTATGTCAACTGTTTACTATCATATCTGATCATTTCATTTGTCAGTAAGAATCATCAAGGCATCATCATCAACCAGTTATTCATCAAATTATTAACAGCTTATGAGGGCCAAAAAAACTTCCACATTAGCAGATTGTAATCATCATCAATCAAAACAGAAAAGATAATTGATAATTGACTGAACCATATTAGACCCCTTTTCCTTAGTCTGACCCACTACTTCTTCAACAAAATAACATATACGCGATTGTGCAGCTTCTAACTCATGTATATACGTGACTTGTCTCCATGATAACTGCGTATGAGAATTGGAATTCTGAAGTTTCACACTTTCATCTCCCCCTGAGTCTATTATGTATGTATAATTTTCTATGCCACATCTTTCTAACTGTACTTCCTTCTTCTTCCATACCTTGGAGTGTGATGATGTTTTCTCCTTTTGGTATGTTGGCCGAAATTTGCTCCTGCATTCTTTTTCTATATGCCCAAACTTGTTACAAGCATAACATCTTATATGTTTCATATTCCATCTATAGCAATCAATGGCTTTGTGACCAAACGTATTGCAAGATAAACAATATCCCTTAAAGTACCTAGAAGCTGATGATATTTCTGTGTGATAGTTATTTGCTTGAACCATTCTACTTATGCATTTGACTACAACATTTCCAAAATTATGGCATATAAAACATTCAACATTATTCATTAGAGGAAAGAACCGATTATCACTTCCATAGTTTGGAGTAAATGCTTTTCTTTGAAGTCTTTCTTTCCTTGGTTGTTGTTGGGATTGACCTCGTATCTCCTTGTTGAGCATTTCATATTTTTCATTAGAGTTCCTTACTTCATCTTGTGAGCTAGATTCACCTTCAACAGTTTCATGAAAACCAAGACCAATTTTGATGGTAGGAGACCTTTGAATACTAAGAATTTTATCCAAAATATTAGTACTATCTTGAAATCATAACAGATTATCCTTTTCTTCTAATTTACCTTTTAAGATATTTACCTCAACCTGATATTGCTCTTCCTTTTCGAGATATTGCTTCTTCATGATTTCTTAAGCCTTTCTTCCTTCTTCCACTTGTTGCCTTAATTTGAGAATCTCATTTTCTTGTTCTTCATCTGCTTGAGGTAGTTCTTCATTCTGCTTATTTGAATTTTCAGGATCTTTTTAGAGAGACAATCTTAGCTTCAAGGCTTTCATAGTAACTAGATCTATATTTAAGTCTCTTGATTGTTGTACTCTTTTCATTTACTTAATTTCTTAATGATGTTACTTCATCCTGCAGCTTTTGACATTGATCTTCCTTTTCCTTGTATTGCTTCCTTACTTTGTTTCCTTCCTCCAACTAAGCTTTTAATCTGGTAACTTCTTCTTTGAAGGCACACTCCCTTTTGTTAAATATATCTTGTTGATCTCTAATTTTATTTGTAAGTATTTTAACTTCTGCCTTTATATTTATTTCACTATCACTTTCAATATCTTCAACATTGCATGAACAGAGAAAAGTATCACCAGAAGACCAAAAATTGTACCTGATACTTCTCTTGCTTGTTCATCTTCAATCTGACGTGATTCTGAATCTGAATACTTTCTTCCACCTAACGGCCAATTGTCTCTCCTGCTATCACTATTCCTTTGAGATGTCTTCTTCTTCTTAGGTGCTTTCTTCTTTAGCTTCTTTCCCATTGTTTCTACGGATCTCCTTCAAGCGATCAAGCTTCTTCCTAAGGACCTGCTATGATACTAATTGTTGGGAATAATACTGAGAGGGGGTGGGGTGAATCATTATTTATCAAATCAATAACTTTTTTCCTTTCATACTCAAATTTATATACACTACTTCAATGAAGGGAACTCATGTGTGCACGCAACTGTCTTTAAGGCAATTAGCGTTTAACCAATGAACTTATGATTTAGTTAATTCATCATATGTTGATCTTTAATTAGTGCGTCAGTACTTTATTAACCATTTAAACATTAACCACGTGTAGTAATAAACCATCACACATAAGAAACACACATGAACACCAAGATTTAAGGTGGAAACCCAATGTGGGACAAAAACCACCTGCTGCTATTGTCTCTGTCTTCTTTTAATATAAGAAAAACCTGTTTACAATCTTGTACTCATGTAGACTCATACCAATATGCAGGCACCCACTTGCATAAGGCTACAACCTTCTCTTATTCTCCAGCTCTACTGGAAGGGAGCTACAACCCCCTAGCTCTTATACTAGCTGATATGTTTACTAATACGTAGGCACCGGCCTACAGAAGGCTCCAACCTTCGCTCATTCTCCAGCTGCTACTGGAAGGGAGCTCCAAACCCCTGGCTCTTGTACTAGCCAATATGTTTACCAGAACGTAGGCACCGACCTATAGAAGGCTACGACCTTCTCTCTTCCTCTAGGGACCATGTTTCATGAATTTTCAAACTAGATACTCCTGGTACATAACAACACAATCTGAAGGCCACGTTTCATCAAATTTTCATACTGGACCCATCAGCATCATTGAAACTCAAAATCAATCACCACTGAAATACAACCAGTCACTGAAAAACCCATCAATACTGAAGCAAATCATAATCAATCAATCTGATCATTCAGAACACTTTCACCAGAACATAGCCACCAAAACATAAAGCAGAACCCAAAACTCTGCATCAATAACTAGAACCAACTGCAACTTCAAATCTCATATCTCAAAACGTATAGGCTACTTTGAAGTACCTAACCGGCATGTAAACACGCCTTCGCCAAGGCAAACCAGCATATACATATGCAAACACTAACTTAAAACTTCACAACTATTCTAAGCTTCAGCCATACCCAGATCATAACATTTACAGAAAAAACATGTGTAAGAAATCAGATCTAGGCTATCCATGATCAGACCACATAATGATAACTCATTTCAAGTCTTATGATCACGACACTTCATTAGATCTCATCCATCATCAACCATTTAGGTTCATCCTTAGTTCAGATCAAGCAAAGCACCAAAAAACCATAACATGCATATTTGCTTTTGATCTAACTCATCATCAAATATTCATTGCTTCCCCTTAACCCTTTGATCTTCTCCTCCTTATATACTTAGATCCTTTGTCAATACCTCGGACCAAAAACTTGATTTTCCATCTCATACATGCCTTTCCTTTTGTGAAAGTGTGCATACGTATACACTACTTTTGTTCCGTGAGCCCATGTGTATATGCTACTTGGACAAAGTGTACCAGTGTATACTTCTTAAACCATTCTCTTTATTCCATCTATGGAGTCTGATTTGTAATCCTTTGTTGTTAACCTATTGCACTATGAACTTTCATCTATGTGAGTTTACATCAAGGACAACACCTGTATCATAATGCCAACAATATACATGGTAAAACCCTTGAAATGGTTCCCTTAATTCTAAATTTCATGTAAAATGAGGACTTAAGCCATTTATTATAAATGCAAATACTTACGTACAAAATACAAGTATACTACATGCAAATTGATCTTTTGTTTCTATTTCACTAAGCCAATAGCTTAAATATTCTCCATGTTAAAATTATTTAAGCTTGGGATCTACTCATGCAATGGATAATTACAAGTTTTTTATTATGTATGATTATTTATTATTTGTATATGTACAGTTGATTAAATAATGTGCACATGTAATTTTTCAACATTTAATGACTGCATCTCCCTATAAAATTGACTTGGAGATGAAGGATGGAAGAAGGATGTACGTATGCCCTTGTAATGAAAAATCCCTTCACTCTTCACAAGGATCAAATATGAAGGAACTTGATTTTAGTGAGTAGCTTCATGAAAATAACTATGAATCGATATTCTAAAGAGAAAAGTTACACATCAATAACGTGGTCATTAAGGAGTTTTCATATGGACATCAATGTGTTTGGTCCATTAGTGCCCAACTAGATTGTGTGTAATTTGCATGGCACTTTGAATATTGCAAAAAAACAGTCAAATTTTGTGAGAAAATGTCAAATACAATAAACCTTTTGACAATCATTGACAATGCCTTGATACTTTGCTTATATTGAAGAAAGAGTGATCCAATTTTTCTTTTTTATTGAATAAAATGAAAGAACTCAAACCAAGGTTGAAAATGTAGCTAGAAGTAGACTTCTAATCATCAACATCACCTACCCAATCACGAAGATCACTTGTACCACCATGAAGATCTAGAAATTTAACAAAATTAAAATATTAATAAAAATGACCCAAAATGGAGTTTATACAATGAAATTATGCCCTAAAAAGTAATAAAAATAAGGACAAGTCCTATCTATCTATTAAAAATTCACCTTTTTCCACAATGAACTACAAAATAAAATGAAACCAACAATACCACTACAAATTTCTCTAAAAAATACACCCATGATATAAAACAACACTAGAATCCAAGTTCATATGTTGAAGTTATCACACTTTGAAAAAAAAAACTTCAAAAATTAGTTATGAATCCTCCTGTTGGGTTTGATGTGCCTCATGGAACATTTTGAGTGGCTTATCATAGGCATATAATTGTGCCAAGTGATGTGACTATATTGTTTACTAGGCACTACTACTAAGTTGGAAATGTGACACAGTGGTGTGATATGGCACTACATGGAAGGTTGTTTGCTAAGGTGGCAAGGGTTACATGGTTTTCCACATAGGTAGGGTAATATTCCAAACTTCTAAGAAGGAGGAGGGAGACAATATAGGGGTAGGATTATGGATTGGTGAAATCCTAAAGTCAAAAGCATTAGGGACTTGTGGCCCACATAGACTTGGTGGAGGGTGGCATAGTGGTTCCAAAGGCAGGGCCATGTGCCAAGGAAGAGAGTTAGTGGTTAGGTATTTGGGATCTCACAAAATGCTAATGGTTTCTTAAGAGAAATGGGTTGGTGGCTAGAAAACAATAACTAGTAAGAAGGAGTAAGGGCATTGGAAAATGACCTGATGGTCAAAAATTGACGATTAGAAGGGGTGACAAAAAAAAATTATAGATGTTGGAAAAAGGATAAGGGAGGAAAATTTAATTTGTCAAAAAATTGATTTCTTTTATATAAATTTTGAATTTTTTTAAAATGAGACATGCAAAGCACCCCACCAAAGAAACATTCATATTTGGAATATATGAAGGTCAAATTTTGTGAAATAAGAAGTGTTCTTAGCTAATTTGACCACTTCAAATGAAACCATCCTATTAGATTGCTCCTAAAATCCACCAAAATTATGCATCTCAAAAGTTCCCATGTGACTACTTTGCAAATAGTTAAATGATTTATCATGATCAAGAATTAGAGTTTTCCTAAAGTCACTCTAATACCATTTTATGCAAGCAACTCACAAAAAGATAGATAAATGACTTTAAAATTATCCTCTTCGAGGGGGAAACCTCCTTTACATTACATAAATGAATAATTCTTTGATGATACAAATGACAAGACCTCCTTTCTATATATAGGAGTCTAAGGGGTCGCAATATAATCAGAGCCCACATAAAAATAACAATGTAAGGGCACAACAATAACAATAGTGGGCTTCTATGGGACACAATAATAACAATATGGGGACTATATGGGCACGACAATAACAATGAGGGGGCTACACTAATAATAACAATAAGGAGCTAAACTAGTAGTATAGGGACCTAACATGCCCCTCTCCTTCAAAAAAGTGGTGTCCTCAATGCTTGAGTAGTTTTAGATGCTTTTGTATAAAATTCTCATCCTCCCAAGTGGAATCTTTAGCGAGTAAGTTCTTCCACTTGATGAGATACTATGAAATTGATCGATTTCGTAGTTGTCAGATTCTTATTTCCGTGACTGCTTCATGTTCCAATATGATTTTTCCTTGCTTGTCAAGTTCTATCAATATTGTTTGAATTGGGAGCTTGTCACCTATAACCTTCTTTAAGCATTAAACATGGAAAACTGGGTGCACTCGTGAAGATGCAGGAAGCTCCAATTTGTATTCCACAGTACCAATATTTTGCAACACCTTGTAAGGACCATAATACTTTGGTGATAATTTATTATCCTTCTTAGCTTTCTTCAGGGACATTTTCTTGTATGGTTGTAGCCATAAAAATGCCCAGTCACCTACATCAAAATTTATTTTTTTGTGATGTTGATCTTCCTCTTGTTTCATTCAATTCTGCACCAAAGTGAGGTTATCCTTTAAGGTTTGGAGAACTTGTTGTTGATGCTCAATGTGATCTTCCACTACTTGAACCTTAGACTTTTATCTTAAAGATGATGTGATGGATGGTGGATGATGTCCATAAAGTGCCATAAATGGGGTCATTTTTGCTGCAATATGGAAGGAAGTGTTATACCATCATTCAGCCAGAGGTAACCACTTGACCCACTATGTTTGTTTATCATATACAAAGCAATGAAGATATCATTTCAAACATTTTTTCCTCATCTCAGTTTTCCCACCAAATTGAGGATGATAAGATGAGATATGAGCTAATTGAGTACCCAGATAAGAAAATAATTCCATCCAAAATGGGATCTTTGTCACTTACAATAATCTTTGGCTTTCCATGTAGATTTTGAATTGTTTCCATAAATGCAGTAGCAACTATACTGGATTTAAAAGGATGAGATAATGCACAAAAATGTGCATACTTTGTAAGTCTATACACTACCACCATGATGACACTCTTTCCTTCAGACTTGGCTAAACTTGTGATAAAATCCATTGAAACCTCCTCCCAACATTGACTTGGAATGGCTAAAGGTTGTAACATACCTAGGGTCTTAATTGTCTCAACTTTATTTTGTTGGAAAACCAAACATTCCACCACAAACTTTTGAATATCAGATTTAAGGCCCTCCCAAAAAAAATCCTTCTTGACCCTATAGTAAGTTTTTTAAAATCCTAAGTTCCCTCCCAAGGAAGAGGTGTGAAATTCCAAAAAAATATATATAAGCGATCTTTGTACCATAATGAATCATTTTTCCAGCTAAATGTATTAGATATACCGGGATCTTGCTGCAACTTTGGAATGAGCATCCACACTTCTTCATTATTCTTCCATTCATCCCTTGCTTCAGTTATCCACTATAGTTGGATAATAGAAATGGCACAAAACATTCCTTCCACATCCTCATCCTTTCTTGAGAGTGCATCTACAACAACATTTTGCTTCCTTTTTTTGTAGACGATTTCAAAATCATAACCGAACATCTTTGTGACCCATTTTTGTTGCTTTTCTAAAGATAATATTTGTTCCAAAAAATATTTAAGACTATGATGATTTGTTTTTACCTTGAAGTATCTTCCCATTAGGTAAGGTCATCATTTATTTAGTGCATATAGTATTTCCAACATTTCCTTCTCATAAATAGGTTTGTATAAATACTTTCCTTTCATTGGATGACTTTCAAAAGAGATGGGTCTTCCTTCTTGCATTAAAACAACACCAATTCCATTTCCCGAGTCCTCACATTCCACAATAAAGGTTTTTGTGAAGTATGGCGTAGCTAAGACCAGTGCTTGGCACATTTCCTATTTAAGATGTTCAAAGGCCTTAGTTGCTTTTAGAGTCCAAGAAAATGCATCTTTCTTTAGTCATGTTGTTAGAGGTGCTGCTATTCTCCCATAATTCTTAACAAACTTGCAATAATACCCTGTCAACCCAAGAAATCCTTGAAGATGCTTTAAGGTTGTGGGGGTTTTCCATTCCTTAATGGCTTTAATTTTGTTAGGGTCTACCTTAACACCCTCATGAGATACAATATGACCCATTATTCCACTTCTTGTACTCCAAAGAAACATTTCGAAGTTTTTTCATATAATTATTTCTCCTCCAATTGTTTGAGCACCCTGTCAACATGTTGAACATGATCCTTCCAAGACTTGTCGTAGATTAGTATATCACCAAAAAATACTAACACAAATTTTGTAAGGAAGGGTTTGAAAATAGAATTCATCAAACCTTGAAATGTAGAAGGTGCATTGGTAAGGCCAAAAGGCATGACCAAAAATTCATAATGACCCTCATGAGTTCTAAATGTTGTTTTTGGAATGTCTCCAGTCTTCATTATAATTTGGCGATATCCTGAGCGAAGATCCAACTTAGTGAAGTAAATTGCTCCATGTAATTCATCCAAAAATTCATCAATGACAAGACTGGGAAATTTATCTTTAATAGTGAGCTTTTTGAGTTCCTTATAATCCAAACACATGCACCATGATCCATCCTTCTATCCACCAATACTACTGGAGCAGAGAAAGAACTTTGACTAGGTTGAATTATATTGTCCTTTAGCATTTCTGCAACCATACGTTTAATTTCACTCTTTTGGGAATAAACATATTTGTAAGGCCCGATGTTTGGAGGAACACTTCTTGGAATCAAACGAAAATCATGATCATGATCATGAATAGGTGGGAGACCTTTGGGAGTCTCAAATACCTTGGAATGATTGTCCAAGACTTTTTGGAGATATGGAGAAATAGATGATTTCGATGTTTGAATCTCTAGTGAGCATGATTGTGCAATTACGCCCCGTTGTTCTTTCTTTAGAATCTTTATCATGCCATTATAGCTAATTATATTTTCTTATTTCCTCGTGATACCCCTTAATTAAACTTCCTTTCCTTCACAAACAAATTTCAAGAAAATATCTTGAAAATTAAAAGTTATCTGTTATGAAACCAGCTCAAGAAAAGATAGAAAAGATAGATCAACACCTTAGAATTCAGCCTCTTCGAGGGGGCAACCTCCTTTACATTACATAAATGAACAATTCTTTGATGATTCAAATGGAAAAACCTCCTTTCTATATATAGGAGTCTAAGGAGTCACAATATAATCCAACCGACCTAACAATAATAATATAAAGCCACAAAAATAACAATAGAGGGATTCTATGGGGCACAGAAATAACAATAAGGGGGTAATAGGGTCACAACAATATAAATAAGGGGTATAACTATAATAATAATGGGGTAATCACTAGTATTATAGGGACCCAACATGCCCCTCTCCTTCAAAAAAGTGTTGTCCTCAACACTTGAGTAATTCTGGATACTTCTGCATAAAATTCTCATCCTCCCATGTGGAATCTTCAGCGGATAAGTTCTTCCACTTGATAAGATACTATGAAATTGATCGATTTCGTAGCTGTCGAGTTCTTGTTTTTGTGACTGCTTCCGGTTCCAATATAATTTTTCCTTCCTCGTCAAGTTCTGGCAATATTGTTTGAATTGGGAGCTTGTCGCCTATAACCTTCTTTAAACATGAAACATGGAAAACTGGGTGCAATCGAGAAGCTGCAGGAAGCTCCAATTTGTATGCCATAGTACCAATCTTTTGAAACACCTTGTACGGACCATAATACTTTGGTGATAATTTATTATCCTTCTTAGCTTGCTTTAGGGACATTTTCTTATATGGTTGTAGCCGTAGGAATACCCAATCACCTACATCAAAACTTCTTTCACTGCGATGTTGATCTGCCTGTTGTTTCATTCTATTTTGTGCCAACACGAGGTTATCCTTTAAGAGTTGGAGGACTTGTTGTTGATGTTCGATGTGATGTTCCACTGCCTGAACCTTAGAATTTTCTCTTAAATATGATGTGATGGATGGTGGTTGATACCCATAAAGTGCCATAAATGGGGTCATTTTTGTTGCTTTATGGAAGGAAGTGTTATACCACCATTCAGCCAGAGGCAACCATTTGACCCATTGTGTCTATTTATCAGATACAAAGCAACGAAGATATCCTTCCAAACATTTGTTTACTATCTCAGTTTTCCCATCAGATTGAGGATGATAAGATGAGCTATGAGCTAACTGAGTACCAAGACAAGAAAATAATTCTGTCCAAAAATTTCCAGTGAAAATGGGATCTCTGTCACTTACAATAATCTTTGGGTTTCCATGTAGCTTTTGAACTGTTTCCATAAATGCAGTAGAAACTGTACTGGCTTTAAATGGATGTGATAATGCACAAAAGTGTGCATACTTGGTAAGTCTGTCAACTACCACCATGATGACACTCTTTCCCTCAGACTTGGGTAAACCTGTGATAAAATCCATTGAAACCTCCTCCCAACGTTGGCTTGGAATGGATAAAGGTTGTAATAGACCCAGTGTCTTAATTGTTTCAACTTTATTTTGTTGGCAAACCAAACATTCCACCACAAACTTTTGAATATCTGATTTAAGGCCATCCCAAAAAAATTCCTTCTTAACCCTGTGGTAAGTTTTTAAAAATCCTGAGTGCCCTCCTAAGGAAGAAGTGTGCAATTCCATAAGAATCTTTTGTTTTAGCTGGGAATTCTTACAGAGGTATAAGCGATCTTTGTACCATAACGAATCATTTTGCCAGCTAAATGTATCAGAAGTACTGGAATCTTGTTGTAGCTTTCGAATAAGTGCCCACACTTCTTCGTCATTCTTCCATTCCTCCCTTGCTTCGTTTATCCAATCTGGTTGGATAATAGAAATGGCACACAACAATGCTTCCACATCCTCATCCTTTCTTGAGAGTGCATCTGCCACCACATTTTGCTTCCCTTTTTTGTAGATGATTTCAAAGTCATAACCCAACATCTTTGTGACCCACTTTTGTTGCTCTTCAGAGGATAATCTTTGTTCTAAAAAGTATTTAAGGCTATCATGATCCGTTTTTACCTTGAAGTGTCTTCCCATTAGGTAGGGTCGCCATTTCTTAAGTGCATGGAGTATTGCCAACATTTCCTTCTCATAAATAGCTTTGCTTAAAAACTTTCCCTTGATTGGACGACTTTCAAAAGCAATGGGTCTTTCATCTTGCATTAGAACAGCACCAATTCCATTTCCTGAAGCATCACATTCCACAATAAAGGTTTTTGTGAAGTCCGGTGTAGCTAAGACCGGTGCTTGGCACATTGCCTCTTTAAGATGTTCAAAGGCCTTTGTTGCTTCCGGAGTCCATGAAAATGAATCTTTCTTCAATAATGTTGTTAGAGGTGCTGCTATTCTCCCATAATTCTTAACAAACTTGCGATAATACCCTGTCAACCCAAGAAATCCTCGCAGATGCTTTATGGATGTGGGGATTTTCCATTCCTTAATGGCTTTAATTTTGCTAGGGTCTACCTTAACTCCTTCATGAGATACAATATGACCCAAATATTCCACCTCCTGGACTCCAAAGAAACATTTGGATCTTTTTGCATATAATTGTTTCTCCTCCAATAGTTGTAGCACCCTGTCAACATGTTCAACATGATCCTTCCAAGACTTGCTGTAGATTAGTATATCATCAAAAAATACTAACACAAATTTTCTAAGGAATGGTTTGAAAATTGAATTCATCAAACCTTGAAATGTTGAAGGTGCATTGGTAAGGCCAAAAGGCATGACCAAAAATTCATAATGACCCTCATGAGTTCTAAATGCCGTTTTCGGAATGTCTTCAATCTTCATTCTGATTTGATGATATCTCGAACGAAGATCCAACTTGGTGAAGTAAATTGATCCATGCAATTCATCCAGTAATTCATCAATGACAGGAATGGGGAACTTATCTTTAATAGTGAGCTTGTTGAGCTCCCTATAATCCGGACACATGCGCCATGATCCATCCTTCTTGTGCACCAATACTACTGGAGCTGAGAAAGAACTTTGACTCGGTTGAATTATACCAGCCTCTAGCATTTCTGCAACCATACGTTCAATTTCACTTTTTTGGACATAGGGATATCTGTACGGCCTGATGTTTGGAGGAACACTTCCTGGAATCAGATGAATAGCATGATCATGATCACGCATAGGTGGGAGACCTTTGGGAGTCTCAAATACCTTGGAATGATTGTCCAGGACTTTTTGGAGATCTGGAGAAATAGATGATTCCAATGTGGAAACATCTAGCGAACATAATTGTGCAATTACACCTCTTTGCTCCTTTTTTAGAAGCTTTGTCATGCCATTAGAGCTGATTATCTTTCCTGGTTTCCCTGCAATACCCCTTAATTCAACTTCCTTTCCTTCCATAGAAAATTTCATGAAAAGTTCTTGAAAATTAAAAGCTATTGTACCCAAGGATTGTAGCCATTGGACTCCTAGTACAACATCGGCACCTCCCATTGGAATGGAAAGCATTGGGCTAGTCAATACATATTCTCCCATGGATAGCTTGATATTATGGCACTTTCCAGAGCAATTTATTGTTCCTCCATTTGCAATCATCACTTGACACTCTGGTGCTGGATATAGGAAGCAATTCAATTCTTTTGCTACCCTACAATGAATAAAATTGTGGGTGCTTCCTGAATCAATCAACACTATTACTTTTTTCTTCTTGATTTGTCCTTCTATCTTGATGGTTTGAGGAGTGGTAATTCCCGCCAATGCATTACAAGATATGGTCGGATTTATTTTTTCTTCATCTAGGCTTTGTTCCTGGAATATATCCTCTTCTTTTGACCTTTCTTGCTCCTTTTCTTCTTCCTCTTCACAATCTATGTAGAATAATTTCTTCTCAGCACACTTATGACCTTTTGTGTATTTGCTATCACAATTGTAACAAAGCCCTTTTGCTCTTTTTTCTTCCAATTGTTGTGGTGTCAACCTTGTAGGTTGTGGAAGACTAGGGGCAACAACACTTCCGTCTTTATAGTTGTGAGTGGTATGCTTCCTAGTTGCCATAATTTTGCTTTCCATTTTTCTTGCTAACCTGAATGCCTTCTCTAATGAATCAGGTTCCCAAAGGCGAACATCATGTTGGATATTATCCTTTAAAGACCCTATGAACACATCAATCCTATGCTCCTCTCGAATATCTTTTACCCTTATGTTCAATTTTTGGAACTCCTCAATGTGCTCCATTATTGAACCCTTTTGTTTGAGACTTATCAATTGGCTAAAAAAAGTGTTGCTTTTTGTATCCTCATAATGTGCTATCAATTCTTCCGTAAAAATTGCCCAAGTGATAAATTGTTTACGAGAACAAAGCCATTGATACCATACAAACTGATTTGGTTCCAAATATACAGTTGCCATACGTACCTTTTGTGCGTTTTGCACATTATTGAGATCGAAGAATTGCTCCATCTGTAATATCCATGTGGCGGGATCCTTGCCATCAAACTTCCTCATATCGATTTTTGGAATATGGTGATTCTTCGATCCAACATTAGCGTCTATGGAATCATGATTAACATTTCTTTTGTTCTCATCATGAGTTTCCTTTACTACCTTTTCACCATTAGTAAGTATTTCTTGTAGAAAATTTGTCAAATCTGTCTTCAAATCTGCCATGCCTGTCTTCAAGTTTGTGTTCAAATATACCTTCAAATTGTCCATCTTAGCTTCCACGCCATTTATCTTAGCATATGTTAACTTTTGTGAGCATGACATTTGTTGCACTTGTTCTTGTAATTTTGATATATCATGTAGCATTTCTTCCTCTTCTTCATGAGTCATGCTAGAGCTTTCAGGTTCCTTACTAGGTGTTTGCATTTTCTTTCCTCGGGGCATCAGTTACCGATAATAATGCTCTACTATGCCCTTTGAATTCCTTCAAGATAAATTTTCAAACCAAGCTTAAGCAAAAATTTAAAAAAATCTACACACCTTTTTTCACTTTGTAGGAGCTTGATATTGCCTCTGATGTATCTCTGTACTTTCCAATCATCTAGTTCTAAATTTGTGACCTGTAGTAGCTCTCTGTGTCTTCTTTCCAATGCCACAGTCTGATCCAAATTGGATTCTCCAAGAAAGAGTTATGCACAATCTCCCAAGATGACCTGATTATAGACCTTTCCAGAAGAGCGAAGTTGTATGAAGTGCCACGTGTACAATTTTCGATATTTGGTTCTGAAAATGATATACAAGAAACTACAGTCCGTCCTCTTTCTGTACCTTCTTACGAAATTTCAATCTGATTCCCAGAGAGAAATTTATGACAATTTTCCCCAGGTCACCTGTTTTGAATGTAATTCAGGAGTCTGCAAAAAGACCATCTTCCCCAGATCATATCTCTGAAAATATCGCGCGAAAAGCTCTGAAATTTGGACCCAAGGTTCAGCGCGATTTCTTCTCAAATGGGCTTTTTTTTGCGACTTCTGAAACGTCACAGAAAAAAAGTTATAGCGAAAAGGCCACGATGACCTGTTTGGAGCAGCGAAACCCTAGAATCCAAAGCTCTGATACCAAATGTTATGAAACCAGCTCAAGAAAAGATAGAAAAGATAGATCAACGCCTTAGAATTCAGCCTCTTCGAGGGGGAAACCTCCTTTACATTACATAAATGAACAATTCTTTGATGATTCAAATGGAAAAACCTCCTTTCTATATATAGGAGTCTAAGGAGTCACAATATAATCCAGCCGACCTAACAATAATAATATAAAGCCACAAAAATAACAATAGAGGGATTCTATGGGGCACAGAAATAACAATAAGGGGGTAATAGGGGCACAACAATATAAATAAGGGGTATAGCTATAATAGTAATGGGGTAATCACTAGTATTATAGGGACCCAACATTATCGTACCCAAATATTGTAACCATTGGACTCCTAGTACAACATCAACACCACCCATTGGAATGGAAAGCATTAGACCATTAAGTACATATTCCCCCATGGTTAGCTTGATATTATGGCACTTTCTAGAGCAATTTATAGTTCCTCCATTTGCAACCATCACTTGACACTATGGTGCTAGATATAGGAAACAATTCAATTCCTTGGCTATCTTATAATGAATAAAAGTATGGGTACTACCCGAATCAATCGACACTATTACCTTTTTCTTCTTGATATGTCCTTCTATCTTGAGAGTTTGAGGAGTGGTAATTCATGCCAATGTATTACAAGGTATGGTCAGATTCATTTATTCTTTCTCTAGGGTTAGTTCCTGGTGTATATACTCTTCTTTTGACGTTTCTTATTCCTTTTCTTCCTCCTCTTCACAATCTCTGTAAAATAATTTCTTCTCAACACACTTATGACCTTTAGTGTATTTGTTATCACAACAGTAAAAAATCCCTTTTTCTCTTTTTTCTTCCAATTTTTGTGGTGTCAACCTTGTAGGTTGTGGAATGCTATGAGCGACAACACTTCCATCTTTATATTTGTGAGTGGTATACTTCCTTGTTGCCATAATTTTTCTTTCCACTTTTCGTGCCACCTTGAATTCTTTCTCCAATGAATTAGGTTCACAAAGGTGAACCTCATGTTCAATGTTATCCTTTAAATTCCATATGAAGACATCAATCCTATGTTCCTCTGGAATATCATTTACCCTTATATTCAATTGGCTAAAGAAGGTGTTTCTCTTTGTATCCTCATATTGTGCTATCATTTCCTCCGAAAAAATTGACTAAGTGACAAGTGGTTTACAAGAAAAAATCCATCGATACCATACAAATTGATTGGGGTCTAAATATAAAGTTGCAGTGCGTACATTTTGTGTGTGTTGCATATTATGGAGATCAAAATATTACTCCATCTGTAGTATCCATGTTACTAGATCGTTTCCATCAAACTTCCTCATAACGATATTTGGAATATGGGTGGGTCTTCAATCCAATGTTAGAGTCCATGAAATCATGATTAACATTTCTTTTGTTCTCATCATGAGTTTCATCTAATATATTTTCGCCATTAGGAAGCATTTCTTGTAGCAGCTTTGTCAAACCTTCCATGTCTACTTTTAAACCATCCTTCAAACCTTCCATATCTAGTTTTAAACCTTCCATGTTTGATTTTAAACCATTCTTAAAACCATCCATCTTAGCTTCCATTTCATTTTTTGTTATTCTTTGCAAGAGCAAAATTTGTTGCACTTGGTCTCGTAATTTGATATGTGTCATGTTGCATTTCTTCCTCTTCTTCATGCGTCATAGTACAGATTTATGGTTGCTTACTAGGTGTTCAATTTTCTTTCTTCGAGTCATTTTGGAATCAAAAAATGATATTTATGCTTCACTATGCCCCTCGAATCACTTCAAACTAAATTTTCAAAGAAAACTTATGCAAATTTTAAAAAAAAAATACACACCTTTTTATTTGTAGGAGCTCAGTATTGAATATGTTGTACCTCTATAAATTCATATCTCCAAGGTATGAAATTTGGTCCCCCTCTAAGTCTTCTTTCCAATTCCACAAGTCAAACCAAATTTGGATTCTTCAAGGTAAATTTATGTCCAATCTCCCACGGTGACCTAATTATGGGCTTGTTCAGTAGAGAAAATGTGTACGGAGTTCCACACGTCATTGTTTCAACCTTCGGCCCTGAAAATGATAAAACAGATACTACAGTCTATATATTTTGGCCACTTTTTACTAAATTCCAATCCGATTCTCATAGAGGAATATATGAAGATTTTCCCAAGGTCACCTATTTGAGACAAAATTCTGGAGCATGCAAAAACCCTAACTTATTTGGATCATATCTCCGAAATATAACAAACCAAGATCTAAAATTTTTACACAAAGTTCATCGAGATTTTGGCTCCTTGTGGTAAAAATTTTAGATTCTTAACCTTCGTAGAAAAAACATTATAGCGGAACTTACACGATGAACTATTTGTAACAGCAAAACCCTAGAATCCAAAGCTCTAATACCAAATGTTATGCAACCAACTCACAAAAAGATAGATCAATGACTTAAAATTTATCCTCTTCGAGGGGGAACCCTCCTTTACATTACATAAATGAAAAATTCTTCAATGATATGAATGAAAATACCTCCTTTATATATATAGGAGTCTAAATGGTCACAATATAATCAGAGCCTACATAACAATAATAATGTAAGGGCGCAACAATAACAATAGTGTGCTTCTATGGGGAACAATAATAACAATATGGGGAATACATGGGCACAGCAATAACAATAAGGGGGCTACACTAACAATAACAATAAGGAGCTACACTAGTATTATAGGGACCTAACATACCATGTGAGAAAATGCACATATTCCACATAGAAAAATGGAAAATAAAGAAATTGATGTATGATATATGTTTTAAAAGCCTCAGAAGGGAAACATCTATGGAGAAAATGGGTAGTGCTCAATTATTCTTCCATTTCTCTTATTCATAAATAATGAGGACCCATGTTGTTTATTTATAGAAGAGATGTTTGTGTTCAAATTGCATTCAAACTAAATGCAATATACTCTTTTATTTCTAATTCATTATTCTAATAACTAAAATGTTATCCAAGTTAAGATTACTTAAACTTGAGATATGTCCATGCAATCGATAATTACATATGATTTATTGTACAGAATTAATTTATGTTTTCTCATGTGCACATTTCCTAGATGGGTTTTCACTAAGTTAACCACCTACAAAGACAATTTTTAGTCATTGTTGATTCTCTACACATTGACCAAAGTCTATATAAGTGGAAACACACCACACCACTTACATCATGTAGTAAACTCATGTTTTAACAACAATAGCACAAGGTTTAATTCCTTCACGATTATTGTTCCCTCCCGGATTGACTCATAATTACAGGTTTCCCTCACCACCTTGCTCATCCATAATGGTGATTGGCATGGTTTCTAATTTTGATTGCATGAATAATGGTGACATCCCATCTCCCTCTCTCCCCTACCCTCAAATTTTTGGGTAAGTAGGTATCAATGTCCTGCTCTGGTTTATTTCCTTGTTTTGGATTCACTCTTGGTCTCTCTATCTCTCATTTGGAAGCATAAACCCACTATCTTAGTTTATTCTCTTCCCCTATATTATTTCATTGAATATCTTTCTCAGTGTCCCGCAATTACCTTGCATCCATATATGTGGAATTTTTCTTTATTTTCTAATCCACAGTGGCTCCTTCCTCCCTAGCTATATTGCTACTCCACTCTTGTTGTTTCTTTTCCTTCCACCAAGCCATGTCTTGGAATAGGTCAAGGTCATCACAATCATCATAGATGTTGAGGCCACTCTCACATGTGGTCACAAGAGAATGTGGAAAAGTCAAAACATATCTATTGGTAACATACTCCATAAGTATCCAGGAATGGAATTAGCATTCTAGAAACAAAATTCAGGGTGGAGAGGAAATTTATCCAACATGAGGATATTAAAGAAAATGAGGGACACTAGTTCTCTAACATTGGTTCCAGTTGTGGTCATTACAACAAATATATTTAAATAGTTGATCTATACTGACGAGTAAAGAAAATTATGAGAAATATGATATAGAAGAGAAGTAAAATTGAATAGGATATTCATATTTGCATTGATTCCTTTCAATTGCAAATCACAAAAAAAGACAACAAGGCATCTCTACTAGCTAAAAATATTGTAGATATCGATTTCCCAAGCTCTAACGAAGAAGTTGAGAATCCAAAGACAATTAACATGTTCATATTAATTATTTTTGTTTTACTTTATTAAGCATTGAATATGCTACTCATGTTAGATATAGCTATAGGTTATGTAGTAGCTCTCCTAACATTAAAAGGCTTATGAACTTACTCTACTATGTTGTTTTTTATAATTTCATAATCTAGGCAAAAGCTATGTACGTGTGTTGTTGGCCTAGTTTCCCTAGTGGTAGAGCAGTAGAAAAGAAACTATATATTTTTGGTTGATTACGATAATATGGATGTCTAGACTAAGTAAAAAACAACTAAATAATGTGCACTTAATTAGGTGATATAGATTCATATAGAAAATTCAAAGTAAAATTTATATTTCAATATTCAAACATTTATTTTAATTCACTTTGACAATGTATCCCTCTTTATTTATATTATATTCTATTATGATCATCATCCACTTACTAAGCTTCTCTTTATTATCCTTTGTTTCTTGGTGTCTCAATTTTTAGGCCACTTCTTCTCAATTTGAGTGAAAACTATCCCTACTATCCTCCAAGTTTCAGGAAAGTGCTATCACAATTGGAATATGTGCTATTAACAAAAAAAATTATTGGAATACATTGACACCATTATGTTCTTGTAGGTTGTAACCCTCTAGAATTTATTGTAGGAGGTTCAACAAAGACAGAATGAGTGTCCTCGTTATTTTAAGACTAAGTGCAACAACATTTTTCACTATTTCAATGATTTAAGTGTTGGTAGGATATATGAACATGTCATACTAGGAAATATAACATTTATGGTTATCTAAACTATCCTTCTTTTCTACAATAAGGGTATTTGATCAACTCTGAAGGAAATCTAGGAATGACACATCACAATCCTAATCATCCAACCACATAGTTATGTAAGGAAAATCATTATTAAATATATAAGATACAAATAAGCTATTGTGGCCCCATTGGGAAGTTATAGAAGGCACCCAAAAATAAGGAAGGGAATGTTAGTTGATACACAAACTAGAGGAGGATGTTAAGGTTGTGAACAAGATATACAAAGTTTAGAACGACAATGAGGAGAACATATGGAAACTATTTAGAGGGATCAATCTAAGGCAAATATTTTGGTTGTGGTGTCATAAAATCAATAACGGTTTGAGGGATAGTAAGAAGGTGTGGGAACTTACAAAGATCCACCTACACAACTATGCATTGTTAGAGATAAGTTTTGGAATAGGTGTGGTTGAGGAAATAAGCTAGATGGAGATGCCATTTTGGAACTACTAATCTAAATTTTTTCCATCTCCTTGGTCAACCACTATAGGCTAATTTTGTTGCTAAAGAACCTAATATTGTTGTCAAAAAGCTATTTTTCTTGGTATAAAAACTAAATCTACATATTTGTGAGAGAAGCATCTTAACTTTGTTATGTTTTCTAAGGTGCCATATGCAACACTCAACAAAATCTTATGGTTGTAAGTGATTTTGTTTGGGAAAAATGTGTACCTTAGGTTGATGCTTGAAGCTGGGAGCTTGTACTTATTTGAAAATGGAAATAGGTGATAAATGTAGAGCATATATTGGCAACATATGTTGAATATAAAGGTTGTTGGGCCTCTCCTTTCCTTTGCATTGGAAGTTGGAAACACAAGCTCTAATAGCAATTGATATCTAAATAAATAGAAAACAAATAGAATAAAACTTATCTTTCAATATTCAAGCATGTATTTTACATATATTAGTATTATTTTTAAAGGCTTATTAGATAAAAACAAAGTAATGGATCACTTTGACTATACCACCCTCTTTATTCAATATCAAATTCTACTATTGTTATTATTAACTAAGATATACTAGTCATTATCCTCCTCTTCTAAGTGTCTTGGTTTCAATACAATTATGCATCGATAATACTTTGAGTAAGTTCACGATTAAGCTAATGAAAATTCATCAAAACATTGTAAAACACGTGCTTTAATACTTGGAGGGAACAATTTAGTATGGCTTGAGGTATGTGGGAGATGATGAGTTGATGCTATATGGTTTTGTTAAGTTTACAAGATAGGAGATGCTAGTGCTAGGAGGAGTACTTAAAGGTTCTACTTCAATTAAGTTTTAGGTATGGTATCTTGGTTTAATAAGAAGCAGGCAATAGTTGCACTGAGTTCAACATAACTAGAGCATATAACAACCAAATCTATTGGTTGTGAAACCATATATATTTGTAAGTTGATAGAAGAGTTGATCAATCAAATTTTGGAGCATATTATGATAATCAATCATATCAGGCTTTTTGAGAGTTTAATATTTCATGAATCAAAGTCATATTAAGCTTTTTTACAGTGTAATATTTCATGATTTCTCCAAGAACGATGGATATCATATATAATTTTCTCTAAGATAAGAGTTCAAAAGAGAGTGTCAGTTATAAATTATATTCCTTTTTACCTCAAGGTCACATATATTTTCACAAAACACCTACCTAAGGGTTAGCTTGAGATGATGAGAGAGGGAGAGAGAGTTTTGGCTTGGTATATAACACTTTCATTGCAAGGAGTGCTAGATTGTTACCTTGCTGCTTGATTATTTCTCTTCTTCGCATTTGGCAAAGCTGATGAAAATTAATGCAACAACAACTTCCTCAATAGATATCATCTTTGACTTTGTGCACCAGAGCCAACAAAGAGATATCATTACACTAACTTGCAATCTAGATATTGTGAAATTATGTGGGATAGGGGAGAGGATACATGCATATTTTAGCCATGTATGTCCCACTCTAACATCTTATATTTTTAGAAATCATCTTCATGTTTTTATAATAGGATATTTTCTCTTGAGTTATCATTTCAAAAATTAGCGCAACTTATTTTTGAGGAGAATTTAATTGATTAGGATAGGATGTTGACCCCTATTAGACTACATCTTGCATTCAAGCATGAATTACTCCTCGAGGGTGCTCTACTTTAGGAAAGTATCTATGCACATCCAAGATATTTTTATTAGGCTATTTTTAAGTTGAATTCATCTATTTTGGCCACAACTTATCATATAAATCATCCAACAACATTGTATTTTCTATTATTTTCAATTAATAAAAACTATGTTGTTTTGAGTGTTGCAGATGTATTCAAACTTTTGTTGTTCAAATTTTCAATTAGATATGTAGATCTAACATTTAAATAACAATTTTGAGAGTTGATTGAATTTCCAACTTTCTAAGATTTTTAGTTTGTCTATCTTGGAGGAGCCAGAAAGGCTTAAAATTTAAAATCCTCAAATATCAACAAAACGGACACCAAGTCATAGATCTTATTGAGACGATTCCAATGGTGTGAACAACACCCCAATTCGAGTTCATATGACGAATTTATGTTCATCTGAATTTTGGAACAACAGTAAAATTATGTGTAGGTTAGACCCATAGGGTGCCATGTGGCATTCCCATAGGCTACCACATGGCAGCCTATTCAACAAGCCCAGGTACAACCCATGATGACTAAAGTGGCGGTATGGAATCCGACTAATACTTAGGAGCTTATGTGGCAAGGTGATTGGGTAATTGGACCAATGAAGGGATGCCACATGGACCAATCAAAGGGCACCATGTGGACAACCTCATGTGGTCAAATAGGTATTTTTGACAGCGTTGACAAGGTCCCAACGGGACACGTTGGTATGTTCCTTGATGGATAATTATTTAAATCATCATTATACCAACATGGAGGGAGACGAAAGTTGGGCCATGGAGGGTCGAGTAGAATTCTGCGTAGCAGAACTATGCCGAGCAGGTGTGCTTTTCAAGAAATATTCTTAGGTATATTCCAAAGAATATTATGCAAGAATATTGTTGGAATATTTTTACTTTTTTGGCATCTTGAAGATTCTGTAAGGGGCCTAGAGGTGAAATTTACAAAATCTGGTCAAGTTTATACTCATCTTTCATGAAATTTCACAAGGAATCCACTGGTACAGTCAGAATCAAGATCTAAGTAGTATTTTTTCAAGTCACTACCACAAGTGAGGTATTGGCACGTATTTTTCCATGTACTTTACATTATTTTGTTGAAATAATATAGAGGCCTCTCCACTTTGAAGCAGGGCCCAGAGACATATCTCACACATTGTGAGTGAACTTCGCTAACAAATCTTGGTGCATTGTCTATGTTGTCTTCATTTTGTGTTGCTTCTTCATGGATGTTGCATTTATGGTATTTTCATGCCCTTTAAGCAATTTTGTATAACATCACAGAAGGAAATATCCTTAATTAGCTTACCATGTACTAAAATTTAACATATAAAATAGTGAGTACTACAAAACTCATAAATTAATAAAAGGGAAATAAAATGTCCATTATGCTTAGCTTTTACTTACTAATTTATAATTAAGATAAAATTTGTGTTGTGTCCAACTATAATTAAATTGTCGTGTAATTTTAAATATCATATTATTCTCATTGAGTAATATGATTGCAATTTGCATGATAAATTGCATTTTAATAATATATTCACATGACACTTCTCAACACCATTTATTTTAGGATGCCCTATGTGTGCAATGAAAATCTTTTAGTTATGGTGAGATTTTATATCAAAAATTTTAAGTCCATCAACAAAGAAGAGATAACAAAGTCATCAAGAAATAAACCTTGTATCATGATGTGCATTATTTTTCTTAAATTTATTGTAACATAGTTTACAAGTGTCTTGCGGGACACTGAAGTTACAAGGGCCCAATTTGCATTGCTACTTTCGAAATAATAAGTAGTTTTGATCAGAAGTAACAAGGGCCCAATTTGCATTGCTACTTTCGAAATAATAAGTAGTTTTGATATTGTTTTAGTTTTGTTCTTTATACAATAAAATGGTATAAACATACATACATACTTAAGGTTTCTAAGGAATAGTTAAATACTTAATATGTGCTAATATTGGATAGGAAGAATGGGATCATTTCCATTGACTGCAATATTTTTTACTTCTATTACATCCCCTAAAGACCTAGGGAAATATGCACACTACTCCATGGTTACCCAAAAAATCTCAAAGATATAAGGTCAAAACCCATAACAAAGAACATCGAGACTAGATTATCCACCCTTCAAACCACATTCAATAAATAGAGTTAACAACATGCTAAATGAAAAAGAGTTGTGACACTTCTTGAGGTGAATCCAATGTGAAGATAATTATGCGAGTATATAAGATTAGAGGGAAACAACTAATGCACTCTTCACACATGCATATGTAAATTTTATGTTTCTGGATAAAAAAATAACATATAAGAATAAGAAAATATAGATCAAGGACTACATAATAAGCCACTTCGAGGGGGAAACCTCCCTTTACATCACATAAATGAATAATTCTTAGATGATTAAAATTTCAAGACCTCCTTGGTATATATAGGAGTCTAAAGGGTCAAAATATAATTAGGGCCTACATAAAAATAATAATGTAAGGGCACAACAATAATAATAGTGGGCTTCTATGGGGCACACAATAGCAATATAGGGGCTACACTAGTATTATAGGGACCTAATATGCCCCTCTTTAAAAAAAGTGCTTTCCTCAATGCTTGAGTAGTTATGGATTATTTTGTATAAAATACTCATCCTCCCATGTGGAATCTTCAACAAGTTCTTCCACTTAATAAGATGCTCTGAAATTGATCAATTCTGTAGCTACCGAATTTTTGTTTCTGTGATTGCTTCAGGCTCCAATATGATTTTTCCTCCCTCGTCAAGTTTTGGCAATACAGTTTGAACTAGGAGCTTATCACCTATAACCTTCTTTAAGCATGAAACATGGAAAACTAGATGTATTCGCAAAGATGTAGGCAACTCCAATTTGTATGCCATTAGTACCAATATTTTGCAACACCATGTAAGGGCCATAATACTTGGGTGATAATTTATTATCCTTCTTAGCTTGCTTGAGGGACATTTGTTTATATGGTTGTAGCCACAAAAATACCCAATCACCTATGCTAAAACTTATTTCACTGCAATGTTGATATGCTTGTTGTTTCGTTTGATTCTTTACTAGAGTCAAGTTATCCTCTAAGAGTTGGAGAACTTGTTGTTGATCCAGGTGGATCTTCAGACGCAGTGGCATGGAAAAATCTCAAAATTCAAAGTGGCGGAAAGACAATGAACTTGACATCAGATCAAAGTGCTCGTCGCCCAAATTCCAACGGTGTGAACAGCACTCCAATCCGGGTCTGGATGAAGAAGATAGAGTTAGTCAAAGTTGGGTTGACTTTTGATGACTAGGCAGGATTGATGAAGGCACAATTTGGACTTTTTCCAGTGGAAGAAATCCAGCCAACTCTGACCAAAAATTGTTGCCTCGTTAAAAGGACTCCTTTGCTCCAAAACCAGAATTTCAAAAACGCGTGGGTTGTTTTTTTTTTAACAAAAAAATTATTAAAACAATGGTGGCAGGCCACCTACCCTACCACCCCAAAAACAAACAACAATATCAAAGGAGGGGTGGACCACGACCCCTGGCCCCTCCCCCAGCCATGGAAATTTCAATATAAAATAGGAGGGACAGGCCATGACCCCGGCCCCTCCGCTGCTCCCACAAAGCCACCACACCAACAATAAAGAAATGGGTGGGCCAGCCCTTGGGGCACGGACCCAACCCCAAAGGGAAGCCACATTAATAACACATTATTAATTGCAATGACCAATAGGGAGGTGGTTACGGCGGGCGGGCCCAACCCAACCATTAAAGTGTTTTTTTAAAACAAAAAAATTGTTTATGTTAAAAAAAAGAGATCTTTGGTTATGTAAAATGGAGGAGGCAGGGTTTGACCGCTCGACCTCCTCCATATTAATCGGATCCCCAACCAACTTCCCTATAATGAATTTGTTGAAGAATACACCGACATTTTTAATTTAAAACGCAGTTTTCAGTGCGCTCAGGGAGAGGAGGTAGTGCACACAGTTCAAGGCAGAATTTTGCAAGAGGGGCGAAATTTCACTTTGTCAGAATTTGACAAATTTTATATGGTTTCAACACTTCTCGACGCCACAAACGCAATGGAGCTATCTGTTTCTCCATCAGAGTTCTTCATTTTTTGGCCATTTTTCAGTATGGGGGTATAAGACTCCTTTTTGTAACTGATGCTTGTACTCTTATTTTTCATGCCACTTAATGAATGAAGGCCTTCCCATTGATCGAGCAGGGCCCAGAGACGTAGTCCAAGTCAGACGAACTTCGTTATCAAGTCTTGTTGTCTTCTTTCATGCTGTATGTGTTTCTCCTCGTGTCTCATGTGCACATTAAGTTTTCTCTGTTAAGCTACAATTTATGCATGTAATTCTTTAACACATCTATAAGCAAAAGATTTTGGATAAAGTGGTATCACAGCAAGTCTTTTTAGATTTGAAAAGCATGTTTTTATGCTAACAAGAAACAAGCTCCAAAGAGGCGAAGGGAAACTAAAGTCTTTCGATCCCGAAGCGGGGCATGCACATCGAAGGAGAAACATGGCAGATGAAGAGGCTCATCATGAAGAGGAGCGAAATTTCCACAAAACCTTCTATACAATGGTAGAGAATGTTGGTCAGTTGCTTTCAAGGTTGGAGAAAGCAGAAGAGAGAAATCCAGAATAACAAGGTTTAGTGCATGGAAATGGTGGAGAAGAACCCCCTCCTTCTCCTTCCACGAGTGAAAGTTCTTCTTCCTCTCATCACCATAATCGTAGAAATTCAAGGGATGCATCTAAGAAACCTTTCTTTAAATTAGATGTCAAATTTGATCTTCCCATGTTTAACGGTGAAAGTAATGCAGAAAAGCTTAATAACTGGATTAGGCATATTGAAATCTACTACATGATTCAGCAGATCGATGAGGATGAGGCAAAGATTCAGCTAGCCTCTCTTTGGTTGAGTAGCACCGCTCTCGTTTGGTGGGAGAGAAAATTGTGAAGGAGTAAGAGTGTGGGTAATCTCTTTCCTCATGGCCTAGTTTCATTTCTGCATTAAAGGAACAATTATATCCCTTGGGTTACAAACAAAAAGACTTAATGGATTGGCAATACTTAAGGCAACACAGAGGTCAGGATGTTCAAAGCTTTACAGAGGAATTTAGAAAAAAGGCACTTAATTTGGACATTGCACTTGACTCACCTAAAGTAGTAACTAAGTATATTGGATCATTACATAGTTACCTTAGACATTCATTATTATTGCTTGAACCAACTACTATTGACTCTGCCAGTGTGAAGGCAATCCATCTTGAGAACAAGGGCAAAAATGAAAGAGATGATCGTTTCAAGAAAACACCTTTCAAACCTCCAAATGGAAAACCCAAAATTAAAGGAAAAGGAAAGGAGAAGAGGATGGCATCAACCAAGAAAGATGAAGGAGAAAGACCTTATTGCAATCACTAAAAAAAGGAAGGTCATGATGACAATCATTGTTGGAAACAGTGCCTGGAAAAGAGACCAAAGAAGTATGGAGGAAAATTCAAGCAGAAGACAGTGGCAACTGTGCAACCAGAACTTGGATCCGATTCAGGAGATGAAGTATTGATCATAGTAGCAGGGAAAAAAGGTACTCTTACACCTCATGTTAATTCTGAATCACATGAAGGCACTAGTTCAATAGATGAGTCTCTTTCTAATGAATGAAAGAGAATTGAGCTAAATCTGCCTGAAAGCGTCCACTTCAATTGGTTCAAGTAAGTTACTGAGTCCATCATCTAGTTATTGGTATCAGAGCCCTGTTTTAAATCCTGAGTTGGTAATCTATAGACAAAGTTCTAGAGAAATCCAGCAGCCTTCGAAAGGCAACTCTGTTGATCATTGGGCTGAGTAGATAAACGCTTTCTTTAGCCAATCTTTGGTTTAGATTATACAATATGGCCAGTCTATTACGCTCATTCTCTTCTATAGATCGGAAAGTCATAACTGAAGTTTCATCAAGGACTAATGAGTCTGAAGTTGCTGAAAATGAAAATCATGAGATTGTTGAGAATCCTGAAAATTGGACTCCTCCTGCTTTGCATGCTACTGATATTTATAAGCTTCCCATGACCTTTGTTTTAAAAAGAAAGACTTTTCTGAAAGAAGTAGAGATAACTATAAAGATTTCTGGACCTTCAGTTCAAATCCTTGCTTTGAACTTATTTTCTGATGATGAAATTAAAAAGATCCGTCAGTATGCTAAAGAAGGAAAATATTTTTATCTTCATTTTGGAGGAATAAGGATAGGACTTGCACCACTATTCCGTCATGGAATAAATACTCCTTGCATTGCTGAATTGTTTGATACCCGTCATCAAAATTATGATCATGCTAGGATTGGTATTATTATGGGAAACCTTGCTACTGGTTGTCAATATGGAACAATATATCCTGACTATGCCATCAGCCTGAATGATGTACATTTGAAAGACTGTTGGAAATTATTAACTGGGGTTCAAGGGCTAACTATGGCAGAAGAAAGTGAATATCTCTCTGTGATAGGACAAGCTTCCTTTCAGCTTATGAATACTGCACATCCAAAGCTGAAACAACCTGTACTTAAAGATTGTGTTACTATTGGTCTATCTAATGCCCAAGTTGAGGGAGTACTATATGACCCTACTGAATTACCCCAAAATTGGTATTTCCAATATAAATCTATAGCTGATGAAAAGAAGCCTGAACTGAAAGTAAAACGAGTTGCTATTGATAATGGCCAAGTCAAACTGATTCCTCCAAGGCCAAAGGTACCTCGTCCTATTACCAAGCAGAAAAGATATGTGTTTCCTATTGCTCCAACTGAAGTTCCTTCAAGTAGTCATAATTTGTCTACTATCCAAGAAGCCAGTCAGAGTCAGACTGAGCCTGTAATGTCATCTACTACATTGTACATACCAGATTCTAAGCCTTTTTTACCCACTGTAAATAAAATGCATCGCATAGGGCGTTTTCCTCCTGTTGAAGAATGGCAATATGCCAATCGCAGATTTGTCAAGGGTGGAAAATGGCCTCCTCGCACAAAGTTCTGCACTACTTCTTCCTCTTCTCGACAACCAATCACTCGTGCAGATTGTGCTCCCCTGATTGAACATAATGCACAGAATACAAATGATCTCGATGAGACATATCAGATCGGCAATTATATAACTACATGGTGTGCACATGCAGAAGAAGTTTTAGATGATTTAGGTTGCCAAAGTGAATTAATTCTGGCAAATCTTAAACTTTTACATGATGAACAGACAGCCGATAGACAGCATAGAGAAGAAAGAGAAAGAAGAAGAAGAGAAAAGAAAAAGAAAGAATCGCAGCCTCCAAAGTTTTCTAAAACTATGGAAATTCCACAAAAATGGGAGACTAGTGATTCCCAAGAAGAAGTAGCTGAATCTAGCAACAGCCAAATTGGTTTCAAAATAGAGAAGCCCAATTCAACTACAATTCATAGAAATAAAAGTGAATTGGCTACCTTTGAAAATGCTGCTACTCTATTTCCATCATTCATAATGCCCTCCCTGCAAAAAGCTAATAGGTATAAAGAACCAAAATATCCACGAGTTGAAGAGGATTTATTTGCTACTAATTCATCTGGATATGTTCTAGATTTGGATAAATCTAAAAATCCAGCTGAATCGATTCGAATATGGATTGGTGCTTTGTACCAAATGCAAGTTGTGTCTAAACTAGATAATTTCTCAATTTTCTTGCTAGCAGAGAAACGTATGGCAGGAATTGTGTGGGACTGGTGGATGTCTGCTTCTAATGAAGAAAGACAGAATGTTGCAGCGTTGGGATTAGCTACTTTAGAAGTTTTGTTGCTTACTCAATTTGTTCCAGAACCTACAGATGAAAGAAAGCAAATAATTACTGATCTAACAAGAATGGAGTTGAAAGATTTAAAAGATCTAGATCAGTTTGGGTCTGAGTACATGGCTAAGGTGTTTAAAGCAAATTTAAATAATGATCCTACCCAGAAGGTTGCTTTCTTATCAAAGTTACCTGGAAATTTAGGAGACATGATTATGAAAGATATTGAAGTTCAAGGCAAAAAGATTGAACAAATCTATTGGATAGATCTCCTATTCCGGTGTCAAGAAAAGGTTAAGTATTTGTGCTGGCAAAAACAGGTTCATAATGTTTCCCCAAGTCTGAATGTTTGTCGTTCTGTATTACCCTGGACTCCTTTCAGAAAAAGAAGAACTAAGAAATATGGTAAATACAGACCAAAGAGGGTTGCTAATCCTAGAAGACCATTCAGAAAATTTAGATATGTTAAAAAGAGGAAACAACCAAAACGAGATAATGCTTGCTTCATTTGTAAGCAAGAAGGACATTTTGCTCGCAAATGTCCCAAGAGTTCCTCTAGTAAATTGAAAGCCCGTTTTGAAATTGAAGAATTTGCAGATGATTGGTCAGTAGTTGATTCCAATGATGAAGTATCTGATGTATATATTTTGACTGATGCTTCATTATCTGACAATGAATCTCTAAATGATGTCAGCCAAAAGATGAATATTTGTTATTCTGGTTTTGAAAGTGAACCAAGTGAATTTGAAGAAGAAGAACATCATTATAGTGATGAGACAGATACAGAAGACTTTACAGAAGAAGAGTCAGATCATTCTTCTATTGAAACTGTTACTATCGCAGACTTAAAGGACTCATTTCCCAGTTTAAATTCCTTGCCGCCACAGCCACCTGTGAGTTCTTTATGTCCTTATCCTAAAACAGTCGCGTCTTCCTCCTCATCACTCCCTGTAAATAATTCTGCTCTAGATGAAGAAAATGCTTTTCTTAAAAAGATGGTCAAATCAAATAATCTTTTGTATATTCCAGTTGAAGTCCAAGTTCGTGGTGAATGGGTTAGTGTTGATGCTTTCATTGATACTGGGGGTTCCAATAATCTTGCTAGACCATCTCTTTTCAAAGGATTATGGAAGCCTTTGCAGCATATAATTGTTTCAGAAACTATTGGCGGATCTGTAAACCTTACCCATTATGTCGATAACATTTCTTTGAAACTTGGGGGGGTTACTATAAAAATTTCTGCTATTCAGCATTATGATGCTTCTGCAAGTCTATTTTTAGGAATGCCATTTATTAATTCAGTACTGCCTGTAACAATAAGTGAAGACAAAATCATTTGTAATGTCAAAAAGAAAGCAGTAGCAGTTCCAAGATTGACAATGGCAAACTCAGAAGCTAGAAAAGAGCAAAGTCAAAAAAAAGGTAGGTTCAAAGAAAACAAAGAATGAGTCTCATGATTGGAGAGAAGTGTTGATGATGTATGAGGCTAAATCACAACCTACCCAGAAAGCCAATAGAGATCCCAATTGGTCATCTGAACAAATCAGTCTATATGAAGAATTGTTAAAGTGTTGTTCAAACAACCCTCAGGCATTCTGGACTACAAAAAGTCCACAGCAGGAAATTATAACATTACATGATAATGGGGTAACTGGTAAACTAATACCATGCACCCCTGCTGAAGAGAAAGAAATGAGAAAGCAGATTCAAGAATTGATAGATCTTCAGTTGATTGAAAGAAGCGAATCTCATTACTCCTGTTCTGCATTCCTTGTCAGAAATCATTCGGAAATTGTGCGTGGAAAGGATAGGATGGTTATTAACTATAAGCCATTGAATGCAATAACAAAAAGCTTTAATTATCCTATGCCTAGACAGGAAACCATTCTGCAAAAAATTCAAGGAAGTAAAAATTTCAGCAAATTTGATATGAAATCAGGTTATTATCAGATTCAGATTGCAGAAGAAGATCGACACAAGACTGCTTTCACTTGTCCTGCAGGTTTCTTCCAATGGAAGGTTGTTCCTTTTGGTTTGAAGAATGCTCCTGCCTTCTTTCAAAGAAGAATGGATCATATCTTCAGCAAATATGATTTCATCGTTGTATATATTGATGATATTCTTGTACATAGTTCAGATTTAGAATCTCATTTGAAACATTTACAGATATTTCTTGATGAGGCCAAGGCACATGGTCTTGTTTTGTCAGAAAAGAAAATGATCCTGTTTCAAGAAAGTATTGATTTTCTTGGAATACATGTCAGCAATGGGAAAATTCAGATGCAGCCTCATGTGTTAACAAAACTTTCCGAATTTCCTGATCAGCTAGCAGATAAACATATGATTCAGAGATTTATAGGAATTTTAAATTATGTACATAAATATATTCCGAATCTCTCTGAAAAAACTTCTCCAATTAGACAATATATTAATGGTGGTTGGTCTGATGAAGCTACTAAAGCGGTTCAGTTGCTTAAGCAAGAATGCCAGAATCTACCTGCATTAAAACCGCCAGGTAACGGATTTTTGATTCTACAAACAGATGCATCAGATAACTTTTGGGCAGCCACTCTTCTTGAGAGAAAAGGAGAAGGAGACGAAATTGAAGAAGTTCTTTGTGCATATGCATCGGGAGAATTTCAGAAACATCAAAAAGGTTATTTCCCTGCTGAAAAAGAAACCCTTGCTATTTTTAATGGAATCCAGAAGTTCGAAATCTATTTGGCCCCTGCAAAATTTTTAATTCGGACAGATTCCATGAATTTTAAATACTTCCTGAATGCAAAGATTTCAAAACAGCTAGCTCGAGGAAGATTGTTAGCATGGCAAATGTGGTTTCAGATGTATGAGTTTGATGTCGAATGGATCCCAGGAAATTCTAATTTTTTAGCTGATGCTTTGACAAGAGAAATGAATAAGGTTCATGTACATAAACAGAGTATGTTTGATATTTCAGATAAATCTGCTTTTGATGATAATTTTGAAACTTTTGTACAGCGGTTTAAGATATTAGAATTCCTCTTACCTAACCTTGTTATACAGATAAAGAAGGTCATTGGTTTACGATTAAGAAGAAACCAGTGGATTCAAAAATGCCAACCTTGGCAGCATAAAAATGTTGGTATTTTTCTTAATCTCAATGAAGAGTTGGTGAAGGTTTATCCTCTACCAAATTTACAGGTAAAAGTTTATTTCAGATTGCTTGATGACACATGGGACAACCATTACACTCCAGAAATGATTAAAGTCTTAAAGACTTTGAACTATTATCAAATAATCGGTGGAGTTGATTTCTCTATTGCTGTTTATGTCTCTGCAAAGATGTTAGATCTTGAGGAAGTTAATATGAATGGATTAGTTGAACGATTTTTAAAATCCCTCAAGATTCCTGATATGTTTGAAGAATTAGAGACAGCCTTTTTGCAACAAGTAGATGAAAATTTTGTATCGACAGATTCTTTTCCACAATATGAATTGTTTCAGCCTTTTGCTGATTGGGAAATAAAAAATGGCAGATGTCAAAAGAAAGCTCAGATCAAAGCTTCCCAGTGTGTAATGCGAACCCTTCAATATCTTAGAACTTTTGCAGCACCTTGGGATTATCAGAGTATGGAATTCCGCAATCCAATAGAACCTAATCCGTTCGCACAAATGTATGGCACGGATAGCATTCTCGAATCGACATTGGCTGAAAATCCAGAGCAAATAAAAAAGGTTTCTATGTGGCTTCAAGAATTCCACTCATTAAAATTACCAGAAAAGATTTCGATGATTAAAACACTGGAGCCGATGCAAGGAAAAAGAGGAGTGTTAAGGTTAATCATTAATCAAAAAGCACTAATATCTATCAGTGTTTCATCCGGGAGCTGGACAGAAGATTCTGTATGTCTGATAAATTTGCTATTATCAAATCGGGTATGTTCAGCAATGATATTTGAAGTTTGGTGGCAAGATCAAGGACATGTCAGTCAACAGTGCAAATTGTGGGTTCAAGCAGCTATAGAGCAATCAGTCAGCATGTTTCAAATTTTTAAGTGGGAGTTGTTAGATGGGGTTGAATTGGCAGTACAATCTTTGCCAGATTTTAGAAAAAGTAAGAAAGATTCCTTCCTTGGGATTGAAATAGATCCATTTGCATATGTGAACCGATGGAATAAAGATGATTATCTCTTTCCATCAAAGAGTCTACGGAAGACTGTAGATTCCATAAAATTTTCGTATGACACAGGCCAAAGTTCACATGCACCACAAAAAGAGGCATCTTCAATAGCAATTCATGACTATAAAGGAAAAGCAAAAGTTGGAGAAGAAAAAGAGACCGTATTTGTCGATGTCTATCAAGATGCTCAGGTACAAAATGACCCTACTTGGGAAAAGGAATATTTATCATGGCTTACGTCTTCATGGAAAAATCCACAGGAAAGGCTGTCAAATTTAACATATTCTTGGCAGAGAATAACGACACCACCAGACTCAGAGTTTGAAGCAGACTTTGATAGTGATAGGAGTCCACCAGGTTCATGGTAAAGAATCTCTTGTCAGCAATGTGATACTGTTGATCACATGTTGTGACAGAAATCTTTGTACAAGAAGAAAAATTGAGTAGACACCGTCGGTGGAAAAAGATACCGACAGGACCCTCAATTATTTCTATCTTATGTCATGTCTTAGCTAAGTTAGATTCGATTTTAGGCTATTTAAGAAAGAACTCTCAGAGAGTTCTGCATCGTGTGTTTTGCGAGTGTGTGTGTGTGTGTAATCAGAGCTCTCATACTTGAGGCTATCTATGGTGTGTAATCTTATTTTGAATTAATATTGAAGCCTGCTGGGCCGCCAGTCTGAGGACTGTTCTGTTCCAAGATCATCGCATGGAATGATATTGTAAGGCGCGTTGGAAAAGCGAAAGGGTCGCGATAGTCCGCGCATTTCTCAGATGAGAGGAAATCTGCCTGAAAGCGTCCACTTCAATTGGTTCAAAGCGTCCACTTCAATTGGTTCAAGTAAGTTACTGAGTCCATCATCTAGTTATTGGTATCAGAGCCTTGTTTTAAATCCTGAGTCGGTAATCTATAGACAAAGTTCTAGAGAAAGCCAGCAGCCTTCGAAAGGCAACTCTGTTGATCATTGGGCTGAGTAGATAAACGCTTTCTTTAGTCAATCTTTGGTTTAGATTATACAATATGGCCAGTCTATTACGCTCATTCTCTTCTATAGATCGGAAAGTCATAACTGAAGTTTCATCAAGGTCTAATGAGTCTGAAGTTGCTGAAAATGAAAATCATGAGATTGTTGAGAATCCTGAAAATTGGACTCCTCCTGCTTTGCATGCTACTGATATTTATAAGCTTCCCATGACCTTTGTTTTAAAAAGAAAGACTTTTCTGAAAGAAGTAGAGATAACTATAAAGATTTCTGGACCTTCAGTTCAAATCCTTGCTTTGAACTTATTTTCTGATGATGAAATTAAAAAGTTCCGTCAGTATGCTAAAGAAGGAAAATATTTTTATCTTCATTTTGGAGGAATAAGGATAGGACTTGCACCACTATTCCGTCATGGAATAAATACTCCTTGCATTGCTGAATTGTTTGATACCCGTCATCAAAATTATGATCATGCTAGGATTGGTACTATTATGGGAAACCTTGCTACTGGTTGTCAATATGGAACAATATATCCTGACTATGCCATCAGCCTGAATGATGTACATTTGAAAGACTGTTGGAAATTATTAACTGGGGTTCAAGGGCTAACTATGGCAGAAGAAAGTGAATATCTCTCTGTGATAGGACAAGCTTCCTTTCAGCTTACGAATACTGCACATCCAAAGCTGAAACAACCTGTACTTAAAGATTGTGTTACTATTGGTCTATCTAATGCCCAAGTTGAGGGAGTACTATATGACCCTACTGAATTACCCCAAAATTGGTATTTCCAATATAAATCTATAGCTGATGAAAAGAAGCCTGAACTGAAAGTAAAACGAGTTGCTATTGATAATGGCCAAGTCAAACTGATTCCTCCAAGGCCAAAGGTACCTCGTCCTATTACCAAGCAGAAAAGATATGTGTTTCCTATTGCTCCAACTAAAGTTCCTTCAAGTAGTCATAATTTGTCTACTATCCAAGAAGCCAGTCAGAGTCAGACTGAGCCTGTAATGTCATCTACTAAATTGTACATACCAGATTCTAAGCCTTTTTTACCCACTGTAAATAAAATGCATCGCATAGGGCGTTTTCCTCCTGTTGAAGAATGGCAATATGCCAATCGCGGATTTGTCAAGGGTGGAAAATGGCCTCCTCGCACAAAGTTCTGCACTACTTCTTCCTCTTCTCGACAACCAATCACTCGTGCAGATTGTGCTCCCCTGATTGAACATAATGCACAGAATACAAATGATCTCGATGAGACATATCAGATCGGCAATTATATAACTACATGGTGTGCACATGCAGAAGAAGTTTTAGATGATTTAGGTTGCCAAAGTGAATTAATTCTGGCAAATCTTAAACTTCTACATGATGAACAGACAGCCGATAGACAGCATAGAGAAGAAAGAGAAAGAAGAAGAAGAGAAAAGAAAAAGAAAGAATCGCAGCCTCCAAAGCTTTCTAAAACTATGGAAATTCCACAAAAATGGGAGACTAGTGATTCCCAAGAAGAAGTAGCTGAATCTAGCAACAGCCAAATTGGTTTCAAAATAGAGAAGCCCAATTCAACTACAATTCATAGAAATAAAAGTGAATTGGCTACCTTTGAAAATGCTGCTACTCTATTTCCATCATTCATAATGCCCTCCCTGCAAAAAGCTAATAGGCATAAAGAACCAAAATATCCACGAGTTGAAGAGGATTTATTTGCTACTAATTCATCTGGATATGTTCTAGATTTGGATAAATCTAAAAATCCAGCTGAATCGATTCGAATATGGATTGGTGCTTTGTACCAAATGCAAGTTGTGTCTAAACTAGATAATTTCTCAATTTTCTTGCTAGCAGAGAAACGTATGGCATGAATTGTGTGGGACTGGTGGATGTCTGCTTCTAATGAAGAAAGACAGAATGTTGCAGCGTTGGGATTAGCTACTTTAGAAGTTTTTTTGCTTACTCAATTTGTTCCAGAACCTACAGATGAAAGAAAGCAAATAATTACTGATCTAACAAGAATGGAGTTGAAAGATTTAAAAGATCTAGATCAGTTTGGGTCTGAGTACATGGCTAAGGTGTTTAAAGAAAATTTAAATAATGATCCTACCCAGAAGGTTGCTTTCTTATCAAAGTTACCAGGAAATTTAGGAGACATGATTATGAAAGATATTAAAGTTCAAGGCAAAAAGATTGAACAAATCTATTGGATAGATCTCCTATTCCGGTGTCAAGAAAAGGTTAAGTATTTGTGCTGGCAAAAACAGGTTCATAATGTTTCCCCAAGTCTGAATGTTTGTCGTTCTGTATTACCCTGGACTCCTTTCAGAAAAAGAAGAACTAAGAAATATGGTAAATACAGACCAAAGAGGGTTGCTAATCCTAGAAGACCATTCAGAAAATTTAGATATGTTAGAAAGAGGAAACAACCAAAACGAGATAATGCTTGCTTCATTTGTAAGCAAGAAGGACATTTTGCTCGCAAATGTCCCAAGAGTTCCTCTAGTAAATTGAAAGCCCGTTTTGAAATTGAAGAATTTGCAGATGATTGGTCAGTAGTTGATTCCAATGATGAAGTATCTGATGTATATATTTTGACTGATGCTTCATTATCTGACAATGAATCTCTAAATGATGTCAGCCAAAAGATGAATATTTGTTATTCTGGTTTTGAAAGTGAACCAAGTGAATTTGAAGAAGAAGAACATCATTATAGTGATGAGACAGATACAGAAGACTTTACAGAAGAAGAGTCAGATCATTCTTCTATTGAAACTGTTACTATCGCAGACTTAAAGGACTCATTTCCCAGTTTAAATTCCTTGCCGCCACAGCCACCTGTGAGTTCTTTATGTCCTTATCCTAAAACAGTCGCGTCTTCCTCCTCATCACTCCCTGTAAATAATTCTGCTCTAGATGAAGAAAATGCTTTTCTTAAAAAGATGGTCAAATCAAATAATCTTTTGTATATTCCAGTTGAAGTCCAAGTTCGTGGTGAATGGGTTAGTGTTGATGCTTTCATTGATACTGGGGGTTCCAATAATCTTGCTAGACCATCTCTTTTCAAAGGATTATGGAAGCCTTTGCAGCATATAATTGTTTCAGAAACTATTGGCGGATCTGTAAACCTTACCCATTATGTCGATAACATTTCTTTGAAACTTGGGGGGGTTACTATAAAAATTTCTGCTATTCAGCATTATGATGCTTCTGCAAGTCTATTTTTAGGAATGCCATTTATTAATTCAGTACTGCCTGTAACAATAAGTGAAGAAAAAATCATTTGTAATGTCAAAAAGAAAGCAGTAGCAGTTCCAAGATTGACAATGGCAAACTCAGAAGCTAGAAAAGAGCAGAGTCAAAAAAAGGTAGGTTCAAAGAAAACAAAGAATGAGTCTCATGATTGGAGAGAAGTGTTGATGATGTATGAGGCTAAATCACAACCTACCCAGAAAGCCAATAGAGATCCCAATTGGTCATCTGAACAAATCAGTCTATATGAAGAATTGTTAAAGTGTTGTTCAAACAACCCTCAGGCATTCTGGACTACAAAAAGTCCACAGCAGGAAATTATAACATTACATGATAATGGGGTAACTGGTAAACTAATACCATGCACCCCTGCTGAAGAGAAAGAAATGAGAAAGCAGATTCAAGAATTGATAGATCTTCAGTTGATTGAAAGAAGCGAATCTCATTACTCCTGTTCTGCATTCCTTGTCAGAAATCATTCAGAAATTGTGCGTGGAAAGGATAGGATGGTTATTAACTATAAGCCATTGAATGCAATAACAAAAAGCTTTAATTATCCTATGCCTAGACAGGAAACCATTCTGCAAAAAATTCAAGGAAGTAAAATTTTTAGCAAATTTGATATGAAATCAGGTTATTATCAGATTCAGATTGCAGAAGAAGATCGACACAAGACTGCTTTCACTTGTCCTGCAGGTTTCTTCCAATGGAAGGTTGTTCCTTTTGGTTTGAAGAATGCTCCTGCCTTCTTTCAAAGAAGAATGGATCATATCTTCAGCAAATATGATTTCATCGTTGTATATATTGATGATATTCTTGTACATAGTTCAGATTTAGAATCTCATTTGAAACATTTACAGATATTTCTTGATGAGGCCAAGGCACATGGTCTTGTTTTGTCAGAAAAGAAAATGATCCTGTTTCAAGAAAGTATTGATTTTCTTGGAATACATGTCAACAATGGGAAAGTTCAGATGCAGCCTCATGTGTTAACAAAACTTTCCGAATTTCCTGATCAGCTAGCAGATAAACATATGATTCAGAGATTTATAGGAATTTTAAATTATGTACATAAATATATTCCGAATCTCTCTGAAAAAACTTCTCCAATTAGACAATATATTAATGGTGGTTGGTCTGATGAAGCTACTAAAGTGGTTCAGTTGCTTAAGCAAGAATGCCAGAATCTACCTGCATTAAAACCGCCAGGTAACGGATTTTTGATTCTACAAACAGATGCATCAGATAACTTTTGGGCAGCCACTCTTCTTGAGAGAAAAGGAGAAGGAGACGAAATTGAAGAAGTTCTTTGTGCATATGCATTGGGAGAATTTCAGAAACATCAAAAAGGTTATTTCCCTGCTGAAAAAGAAACCCTTGCTATTTTTAATGGAATCCAGAAGTTCGAAATCTATTTGGCCCCTGCAAAATTTTTAATTCGGACAGATTCCATGAATTTTAAATACTTCCTGAATGCAAAGATTTCAAAACAGCTAGCTCGAGGAAGATTGTTAGCATGGCAAATGTGGTTTCAGATGTATGAGTTTGATGTCGAATGGATCCCAGGAAATTCTAATTTTTTAGCTGATGCTTTGACAAGAGAAATGAATAAGGTTCATGTACATAAACAGAGTATGTTTGATATTTCAGATAAATCTGCTTTTGATGATAATTTTGAAACTTTTGTACAGCGGTTTAAGATATTAGAATTCCTCTTACCTGACCTTGTTATACAGATAAAGAAGGTCATTGGTTTACGATTAAGAAGAAACCAGTGGATTCAAAAATGCCAGGCTTGGCAGCATAAAAATGTTGGTATTTTTCTTAATCTCAATGAAGAGTTGGTGAAGGTTTATCCTCTACCAAATTTACAGGTAAAAGTTTATTTCAGATTGCTTGATGACACATGGGACAGCCATTACACTCCAGAAATGATTAAAGTCTTAAAGACTTTGAACTATTATCAAATAATCGGTGGAGTTGATTTCTCTATTGTTGTTTATGTCTCTGCAAAGATGTTAGATCTTGAGGAAGTTAATATGAATGGATTAGTTGAACGATTTTTAAAATCCCTCAAGATTCCTGATATGTTTGAAGAATTAGAGACATCCTTTTTGCAACAAGTAGATGAAAATTTTGTATCGACAGATTCTTTTCCACAATATGAATTGTTTCAGCCTTTTGATGATTGCGAAATAAAAAATGGCAGATGTCAAAAGAAAGCTCAGATCAAAGCTTCCCAGTGTGTAATGCGAACCCTTCAATATCTTAGAACTTTTGCAGCACCTTGGGATTATCAGAGTATGGAATTCCGCAATCCAATAGAACCTAATCCGTTCGCACAAATGTATGGCACGGATAGCATTCTCGAATCGACATTGGCTGAAAATCCAGAGCAAATAAAAAAGGTTTCTATGTGGCTTCAAGAATTCCACTCATTAAAATTACCAGAAAAGATTTCGATGATTAAAACATTGGAGCCGATGCAAGGAAAAAGAGGAGTGTTAAGGTTAATCATTAATCAAAAAGCACTAATATCTATCAGTGTTTCATCCGGGAGCTGGACAGAAGATTTTGTATGTCTGATAAATTTGCTATTATCAAATCGGGTATGTTCAGCAATGATATTTGAAGTTGGGTGGCAAGATCAAGGACATGTCAGTCAACAGTGCAAATTGTGGGTTCAAGCAGCTATAGAGCAATCAGTCAGCATGTTTCAAATTTTTAAGTGGGAGTTGTTAGATGGGGTTGAATTGGCAGTACAATCTTTGCCAGATTTTAGAAAAAGTAGGAAAGATTCCTTCCTTGGGATTGAAATAGATCCATTTGCATATGTGAACCGATGGAATAAAGATGATTATCTCTTTCCATCAAAGAGTCTACGGAAGAGTGTAGATTCCATAAAATTTTCGTATGACACAGGCCAAAGTTCACATGCACCACAAAAAGAGGCATCTTCAATAGCAATTCATGACTATAAAGGAAAAGCAAAAGTTGGAGAAGAAAAAGAGACCGTATTTGTCGATGTCTATCAAGATGCTCAGGTACAAAATGACCCTACTTGGGAAAAGGAATATTTATCATGGCTTACGTCTTCATGGAAAAATCCACAGGAAACGCTGTCAAATTTAACATATTCTTGGCAGAGAATAACGACACCACCAGACTCAGAGTTTGAAGCAGACTTTGATAGTGATAGGAGTCCACCAGGTTCATGGTAAAGAATCTCTTGTCAGCAATGTGATACTGTTGATCACATGTTGTGACAGGAATCTTTGTACAAGAAGAAAAATTGAGTAGACACCGTCGGTGGAAAAAGATACCGACAGGACCCTCAATTATTTCTATCTTATGTCATGTCTTAGCTAAGTTAGATTCGATTTTAGGCTATTTAAGAAAGAACTCTCAGAGAGTTCTGCATCGTGTGTTTTGCGAGTGTGTGTGTGTGTGTAATCAGAGCTCTCATACTTGAGGCTATCTATGGTGTGTAATCTTATTTTGAATTAATATTGAAGCCTGCTGGTCCGCCAGTCTGAGGACTGTTCTGTTCCAAGATCATCGCATGGAATGAGATTGTAAGGCGCGTTGGAAAAGCGAAAGGGTCGCGATAGTCCGCGCATTTCTCAGATGAGAGGAAATCTGCCTGAAAGCGTCCACTTCAATTGGCTCAAGTAAGTTACTGAGTCCATCATCTAGTTATTGTTCAAATCCTTGCTTTGAACTTATTTTCTGATGATGAAATTAAAAAGTTCCATCAGTATGCTAAAGAAGGAAAATATTTTTATCTTCATTTTGGAGGAATAAGGATAGGACTTGCACCACTATTCCGTCATGGAATAAATACTCCTTGCATTGCTGAATTGTTTGATACCCGTCATCAAAATTATGATCATGCTAGGATTGGTACTATTATGGGAAACCTTGCTACTGGTTGTCAATATGGAACAATATATCCTGACTATGCCATCAGCCTGAATGATGTACATTTGAAAGACTGTTGGAAATTATTAACTGGGGTTCAAGGGCTAACTATGGCAGAAGAAAGTGAATATCTCTCTGTGATAGGACAAGCTTCCTTTCAGCTTATGAATACTGCACATCCAAACCTGAAACAACCTGTACTTAAAGATTGTGTTACTGTTGGTCTATCTAATGCCCAAGTTGAGGGAGTACTATATGACCCTACTGAATTACCCCAAAACTGGTATTTCCAATATAAATCTATAGCTGATGAAAAGAAGCCTGAACTGAAAGTAAAACGAGTTGCTATTGATAATGGCCAAGTCAAACTGATTCCTCCAAGGCCAAAGGTACCTCGTCCTATTACCAAGCAGAAAAGATATGTGTTTCCTATTTCTCCAACTGAAGTTCCTTCAAGTAGTCATAATTTGTCTACTATCCAAGAAGCCAGTCAGAGTTAGACTGAGCCTGTAATGTCATCTACTACATTGTACATACCAGATTCTAAGCCTTTTTTACCCACTGTAAATAAAATGCATCGCATAGGGCGTTTTCCTCCTGTTGAAGAATGGCAATATGCCAATCGCAGATTTGTCAAGGGTGGAAAATGGCATCCTCGCACAAAGTTCTGCACTACTTCTTCCTCTTCTCGACAACCAATCACTCGTGCAGATTGTGCTCCCCTGATTGAACATAATGCACAGAATACAAATGATCTCGATGAGACATATCAGATCGGCAATTATATAACTACATGGTGTGCACATGCAGAAGAAGTTTTAGATGATTTAGGTTGCCAAAGTGAATTAATTCTGGCAAATCTTAAACTTCTACATGATGAACAGACAGCCGATAGACAGCATAGAGAAGAAAGAGAAAGAAGAAGAAGAGAAAAGAAAAAGAAAGAATCGCAGCCTCCAAAGTTTTCTAAAACTATGGAAATTCCACAAAAATGGGAGACTAGTGATTCCCAAGAAGAAGTAGCTGAATCTAGCAACAACCAAATTGGTTTCAAAATAGAGAAGCCCAATTCAACTACAATTCATAGAAATAAAAGTGAATTGGCTACCTTTGAAAATGCTGCTACTCTATTTCCATCATTCATAATGCCCTCCCTGCAAAAAGCTAATAGGTATAAAGAACCAAAATATCCACGAGTTGAAGAGGATTTATTTGCTACTAATTCATCTGGATATGTTCTAGATTTGGATAAATCTAAAAATCCAGCTGAATCGATTCGAATATGGATTGGTGCTTTGTACCAAATGCAAGTTGTGTCTAAACTAGATAATTTCTCAATTTTCTTGCTAGCAGAGAAACGTATGGCATGAATTGTGTGGGACTGGTGGATGTCTGCTTCTAATGAAGAAAGACAGAATGTTGCAGCGTTGGGATTAGCTACTTTAGAAGTTTTGTTGCTTACTCAATTTGTTCCAGAACCTACAGATGAAAGAAAGCAAATAATTACTGATCTAACAAGAATGGAGTTGAAAGATTTAAAAGATCTAGATCAGTTTGGGTCTGAGTACATGGCTAAGGTGTTTAAAGCAAATTTAAATAATGATCCTACCCAGAAGGTTGCTTTCTTATCAAAGTTACCTGGAAATTTAAGAGACATGATTATGAAAGATATTGAAGTTCAAGGCAAAAAGATTGAACAAATCTATTGGATAGATCTCTTATTCCGGTGTCAAGAAAAGGTTAAGTATTTGTGCTGGCAAAAACAGGTTCATAATGCTTCCCCAAGTCTGAATGTTTGTCGTTCTGTATTACCCTGGACTCCTTTCAGAAAAAGAAGAACTAAGAAATATGGTAAATACAGACCAAAGAGGGTTGCTAATCCTAGAAGACCATTCAGAAAATTTAGATATGTTAGAAAGAGGAAACAACCAAAACGAGATAATGCTTGCTTCATTTGTAAGCAAGAAGGACATTTTGCTCGCAAATGTCCCAAGAGTTCCTCCAGTAAATTGAAAGCCTGTTTTGAAATTGAAGAATTTGCAGATGATTGGTCAGTAGTTGATTTCAATGATGAAGTATCTGATGTATATATTTTGACTGATGCTTCATTATCTGACAATGAATCTCTAAATGATGTCAGCCAAAAGATGAATATTTGTTATTCTGGTTTTGAAAGTGAACCAAGTGAATTTGAAGAAGAATAACATCATTATAGTGATGAGACAGATACAGAAGACTTTACAGAAGAAGAGTCAGATCATTCTTCTATTGAAACTGTTACTATCGCAGACTTAAAGGACTCATTTCCCAGTTTAAATTCCTTGCCGCCACAGCCACCTGTGAGTTCTTTATGTCCTTATCCTAAAACAGTCGCGTCTTCCTCCTCATCACTCCCTGTAAATAATTCTGCTCTAGATGAAGAAAATGCTTTTCTTAAAAAGATGGTCAAATCAAATAATCTTTTGTATATTCCAGTTGAAGTCCAAGTTCGTGGTGAATGGGTTAGTGTTGATGCTTTCATTGATACTGGGGGTTCCAATAATCTTGCTAGACCATCTCTTTTCAAAGGATTATGGAAGCCTTTGCAGCATATAATTGTTTCAGAAACTATTGGCGGATCTGTAAACCTTACCCATTATGTCGAACACATTTCTTTGAAACTTGGGGGGGTTACTATAAAAATTTCTGCTATTCAGCATTATGATGCTTCTGCAAGTCTATTTTTAGGAATGCCATTTATTAATTCAGTACTGCCTGTAACAATAAGTGAAGACAAAATCATTTGTAATGTCAAAAAGAAAGCAGTAGCAGTTCCAAGATTGACAATGGCAAACTCAGAAGCTAGAAAAGAGCAGAGTCAAAAAAAAGGTAGGTTCAAAGAAAACAAAGAATGAGTCTCATGATTGGAGAGAAGTGTTGATGATGTATGAGGCTAAATCACAACCTACCCAGAAAGCCAATAGAGATCCCAATTGGTCATCTAAACAAATCAGTCTATATGAAGAATTGTTAAAGTGCTGTTCAAACAACCCTCAGGCATTCTGGACTACAAAAAGTCCACAGCAGGAAATTATAACATTACATGATAATGGGGTAACTGGTAAACTAATACCATGCACCCCTGCTGAAGAGAAAGAAATGAGAAAGCAGATTCAAGAATTGATAGATCTTCAGTTGATTGAAAGAAGCGAATCTCATTACTCCTGTTCTGCATTCCTTGTCAGAAATCATTCAGAAATTGTGCGTGGAAAGGATAGGATGGTTATTAACTATAAGCCATTGAATGCAATAACAAAAAGCTTTAATTATCCTATGCCTAGACAGGAAACCATTCTGCAAAAAATTCAAGGAAGTAAAATTTTTAGCAAATTTGATATGAAATCAGGTTATTATCAGATTCAGATTGCAGAAGAAGATCGACACAAGACTGCTTTCACTTGTCCTGCAGGTTTCTTCCAATGGAAGGTTGTTCCTTTTGGTTTGAAGAATGCTCCTGCCTTCTTTCAAAGAAGAATGGATCATTTCTTCAGCAAATATGATTTCATGGTTGTATATATTGATGATATTCTTGTACATAGTTCAGATTTAGAATCTCATTTGAAACATTTACAGATATTTCTTGATGAGGCCAAGGCACATGGTCTTGTTTTGTCAGAAAAGAAAATGATCCTGTTTCAAGAAAGTATTGATTTTCTTGGAATACATGTCAGCAATGGGAAAATTCATATGCAGCCTCATGTGTTAACAAAACTTTCCGAATTTCCTGATCAGCTAGCAGATAAACATATGATTCAGAGATTTATAGGAATTTTAAATTATGTACATAAATATATTCCGAATCTCTCTGAAAAAACTTCTCCAATTAGACAATATATTAATGGTGGTTGGTCTGATGAAGCTAATAAAGCGGTTCAGTTGCTTAAGCAAGAATGCCAGAATCTACCTGCATTAAAACCTCCAGGTAACGGATTTTTGATTCTACAAACAGATGCATCAGATAACTTTTGGGCAGCCACTCTTCTTGAGAGAAAAGGAGAAGGAGACGAAATTGAAGAAGTTCTTTGTGCATATGCATCGGGAGAATTTCAGAAACATCAAAAAGGTTATTTCCCTGCTGAAAAAGAAACCCTTGCTATTTTTAATGGAATCCAGAAGTTCGAAATCTATTTGGCCCCTGCAAAATTTTTAATTCGGACAGATTCCATGAATTTTAAATACTTCCTGAATGCAAAGATTTCAAAACAGCTAGCTCGAGGAAGATTGTTAGCATGGCAAATGTGGTTTCAGATGTATGAGTTTGATGTCGAATGGATCCCAGGAAATTCTAATTTTTTAGCTGATGCTTTGACAAGAGAAATGAATAAGGTTCATGTACATAAACAGAGTATGTTTGATATTTCAGATAAATCTGCTTTTGATGATAATTTTGAAACTTTTGTACAGCGGTTTAAGATATTAGAATTCCTCTTACCTGACCTTGTTATACAGATAAAGAAGGTCATTGGTTTACGATTAAGAAGAAACCAGTGGATTCAAAAATGCCAGGCTTGGCAGCATAAAAATGTTGGTATTTTTCTTAATCTCAATGAAGAGTTGGTGAAGGTTTATCCTCTACCAAATTTACAGGTAAAAGTTTATTTCAGATTGCTTGATGACACATGGGACAGCCATTACACTCCAGAAATGATTAAAGTCTTAAAGACTTTGAATTATTATCAAATAATCGGTGGAGTTGATTTCTCTATTGCTGTTTATGTCTCTGCAAAGATGTTAGATCTTGAGGAAGTTAATATGAATGGATTAGTTGAACGATTTTTAAAATCCCTCAAGATTCCTGATATGTTTGAAGAATTAGAGACAGCCTTTTTGCAACAAGTAGATGAAAATTTTGTATCGACAGATTCTTTTCCACAATATGAATTGTTTCAGCCTTTTGCTGATTGGGAAATAAAAAATGGCAGATGTCAAAAGAAAGCTCAGATCAAAGCTTCCCAGTGTGTAATGCGAACCCTTCAATATCTTAGAACTTTTGCAGCACCTTTGGATTATCAGAGTATGGAATTCCGCAATCCAATAGAACCTAATCCGTTCGCACAAATGTATGGCACGGATAGCATTCTCGAATCGAAATTGGCTGAAAATCCAGAGCAAATAAAAAAGGATTCTATGTGGCTTCAAGAATTCCACTCATTAAAATTACCAGAAAAGATTTCGATGATTAAAACACTGGAGCCGATGCAAGGAAAAAGAGGAGTGTTAAGGTTAATCATTAATCAAAAAGCACTAATATCTATCAGTGTTTCATCCGGGAGCTGGACAGAAGATTTTGTATGTCTGATAAATTTGCTATTATCAAATCGGGTATGTTCAGCAATGATATTTGAAGTTGGGTGGCAAGATCAAGGACATGTCAGTCAACAGTGCAAATTGTGGGTTCAAGCAGCTATAGAGCAATCAGTCAGCATGTTTCAAATTTTTAAGTGGGAGTTGTTAGATGGGGTTGAATTGGCAGTACAATCTTTGCCAGATTTTAGAAAAAGTAAGAAAGATTCCTTCCTTGGGATTGAAATAGATCCATTTGCATATGTGAACCGATGGAATAAAGATGATTATCTCTTTCCATCAAAGAGTCTACGGAAGACTGTAGATTCCATAAAATTTTCGTATGACACAGGCCAAAGTTCACATGCACCACAAAAAGAGGCATCTTCAATAGCAATTCATGACTATAAAGGAAAAGCAAAAGTTGGAGAAGAAAAAGAGACCGTATTTGTCGATGTCTATCAAGATGCTCAGGTACAAAATGACCCTACTTGGGAAAAGGAATATTTATCATGGCTTACGTCTTCATGGAAAAATCCACAGGAAACGCTGTCAAATTTAACATATTCTTGGCAGAGAATAACGACACCACCAGACTCAGAGTTTGAAGCAGACTTTGATAGTGATAGGAGTCCACCAGGTTCATGGTAAAGAATCTCTTGTCAGCAATGTGATACTGTTGATCACATGTTGTGACAGGAATCTTTGTACAAGAAGAAAAATTGAGTAGACACCGTCGGTGGAAAAAGATACCGACAGGACCCTCAATTATTTCTATCTTATGTCATGTCTTAGCTAAGTTAGTTTCGATTTTAGGCTATTTAAGAAAGAACTCTCAGAGAGTTCTGCATCGTGTGTTTTGCGAGTGTGTGTGTGTGTGTAATCAGAGCTCTCATACTTGAGGCTATCTATGGTGTGTAATCTTATTTTGAATTAATATTGAAGCCTGCTGGGCCGCCAGTCTGAGGACTATTCTGTTCCAAGATCATCGCATGGAATGAGATTGTAAGGCGCGTTGGAAAAGCGAAAGGGTCGCGATAGTCTGCGCATTTCTCAGATGAGAGGAAATCTGCCTGAAAGCGTCCACTTCAATTGGTTCAAAGCGTCCACTTCAATTGGTTCAAGTAAGTTACTGAGTCCATTTCATATTAGAGTTGTCATAAATCATACAAAAGTGGAAACTCTATTTGATACCGGATCCCAAGCAAACTTAATTTCAGAGTCCTTGGTAAAGAAGCTAGGCTTGGAAACTACACCACATCCAAAACCTTACCCACTTGGATGGATACATGATAAAGCAAAACTAAATGTAACTAAGCAGTGTAAGGTTAAATTTGTGATCACTTCTAAGTTAGTGGATGAGGTAAAACTTGATGTAATACCATTGGATATCTATGGAATGGTGTTAGGGAGTCCATATCTATATGATAAAAATGAAATCTTCTTCCGTCATGAAAACAAATACCAAATCACAAAAGATGGGGTAGAATATATTGTAAGGGCTCATTAAACTAAAATAAGTGTTAGCCTTGTAAGTGTAGGACAAATGAACAGATTGGTGAATTCCAGTAAGGGTTGTATACTTATGATTGTAAGGGTAAAATATGAAGAATTATCTTATGCTTTCCAGGTTTTTGATCATGTGCATAAAAAGGAATTATGTGAATTAATTTCTAACTATGATGAGATTTTTCAGGAACCAAAGGGATTACCCCCGAAGAGGGAAATCCAACATTAGATCTGTTGGCATTATGTTTTCTGGTATGACTGTATGTTACAGATGTTGTACTTGATGGCAACTCCAGTGGTAAGACTCTCAGTTTGTTGAAAATTAAGAAGGACGCAGGCAATCGGTTCAGAAAGTGCGTCCCCGCAGGTATACCATGCAGAACCCGCGTCCAGGGACGCCGGCCAGCCGTTCAGGGGGTGCGTCTACCCAGTGCACACATTTCAAGGCAGAGAAAAGCACGTGGGGGTTTCTTGTGTGGTATCTTGCCGATGGTTTTGTGTTTCTATGGTGTCGGCTCGTGGTATTGTTCCATGTTTTGGGGAGGAGCTTGCCTATATAAAGCAAAGGAGTTCATTTGGATTGGGAAGTGTCTTGGGTTGAATATCTTATTTGGTGAGATCTAGTCCAGATCTAAGAGGGCGAATCTTCTAATGGACTGTGATCTCTATGGCGCATGATCAGATCTGTAGATCTGACTGTTTGGGTCTGTTCTGAAGTCTTCATATCATTTACATCTGAAGGGTCGCAGGTTCAGTGAAGGGAAAGTGCGCCGGGACGCTGATACTGTAAAGGGAAAGTGCGCCGGGACGCTGATACTGTAAAGGGTAAGTGCGCCGAGACGCAGAACAGTAGAAAGAGACCTGCGTGGGGACGCAGGGTGATCAAGGTTCAGGTGCGTCTCTGAAGCAGAAGGACGCGGCGCGATAATATTTTCAGGTGCGTCTCTGTAGCGAAAGACGCGGCGCGATAGTATCTTTGGGTGCGTCCCTGAAGCAACAGAACGCAGAGCAGTCACAGGAACAGTGCGTGGGCACGCAGCGGAGCAGAAGGATATCTGCGTGTGGACGCAGAGTAGCAGAAAGTTAACGGCGTCTGGTCGCAGGCCACAGAAAGAAAAACTGCGTCTTTGTTTTAAGATGTTCTGTTGACTGAATTTCTCTGTTGATAAGGTGTTCTGGGTTGTTTCTGTTATTACTGATCTGATATCTGTAGTGGTCTATATCTGTTATGTACTTGTTGATCATCTGATGCTTTATGAAAGGAAGTAGGGGGTTGTAGCTCCCTTCCAGGAGTAGACTGGAAAACGAGAAAGAGAGAGAGTTGTAGCTCTCTGCAGGTTGCAGCCTGCGTACTGGTAAAGGACTGCACCAGTACAAAATCATTGTAAAAGAAGTTTCTAAATTGAAAGAAGATAGAGACATATTGCAGCAGGTGGTTTTCACCCACATTGGGTTTCCACCTTACATCTTGTGTTCTTTGGTGTGATTATCTGTTTTTCATGCTCATTATTTTATGGTACTGACATGCAAAAATAATTCAAGATCAAATAAGGAAGATTTATTAAATTGCTTGATAATACTGATTCACCCCCCCTCTCAGTATTATTTTCAACAATTGGTATCAGAGCAGGTCCTTCAGAGAAGCTTGATCGCTTGAAGGTAGATCGTTCATCATGAGCATATACGAGAAAGAAGCATCAATCAGGCCACCTATTTTCGATGGGACAAATTTCAATTATTGGAAGGTAAGAGTTACTGCATATCTTCAATCTCTTGGTACAGAAGTTTGGAACATTGTAGAAACAGGCTATGCTTCTCCTTCAGCTACTCCTACAGATCCAGCTGAGAAAAAGCAGTATGAAACAAATGCAAAAGCAGTCAGTACTCTATTAGGAAGTATATCCCAAACAGAATTCATGAAGGTCATGCACTTCAAATCAGCAAAAGAGATATGGGACAAAATGATCACTAGCTATGAAGGAGATGAACAGGTAAAACAAGCTAAACTTCAAACTCTCAGGATTCAATATGAGACTCTCAAGATGTATAATGATGAAAGTGTGGCTAATTATTTTCTTCGGGTAGATGATATTGTTAATTGTATGAAAAATTTGGGTGAAGAAATAAAAGAGACTATAGTAGTTCAAAAGATTCTAAGATCATTATCCCCCAAGTTTGAATCTAAAGTATCTGCAATAGAAGAAAAGGAAAATCTCCGTGTTCTCACTATGTCTCAGCTACATGGAATTCTAACTGCTTATGAAATGAGAAAGGGAGGTCCATCAGACAGAAGGGAAGCTGCTTTTAAGGCATCAGGCAAAGAAGATTACTATGAAGCAAGCCATGTTCCAGAAGAAGAGGAAGAAGAATCAAATTTTGTCAGAAATCTTCAAAGGGGTTCTGGAAGGTTCAGAGGTAAGCTACCTTTCAAATGCTTTGCTTGTGGAAGAGTAGGTCATTATGCTGCAAAATGTCCTTATAAGGATAAAGGAAAAGAACCTGCTAGATGGAACAGGAAACAAAGTGCAAATAAGAAAAGCTACTACACCCATGAAGATAGTGATGGCTTATCAAACAGTGATGAAGATGAACAAGGTAATAAATATAAGTTGTTAATGGCATTTGAAGATGATGATTATGAGGATGCTGTAGATGTGGATAATCTCTATGATGAAATTACTAGACTCAAGAGATGCATAGAAGAAAAGAATGTGATCATTGATACTTTGCAATTTCAAATTGATGAAAAGGAAAAACATCTTGAAAAACTAGAAGGTGAAATTGTTGGTCTCAGAAAAGAAATTGAGAAAACAAAAGCTATTAATCTTAAGTTTGTCAAAGGATCTGAAACTTTGGATGAGATTATCAATGTGCAGCGGTCTCCTCTAAACAAGACAGGTTTGGGCTATAATGGAGAAACCTCTCAAGCATCCACCTCAAAAAGTTATCTTGATGCAGCAAGAAGAAATGAGCAGAAGAACAATGAAGATAATCAGGTAAAGCAGGAACGAATTACAAACAGAAACTATCAGGGACAATCCATCTAAGGGTGAACAAAAGCTACAACCAGCCACAGGTAAAATCTTCTCAGTTTGGTTCAAGAATAGATGAAAATAGAAATTACAATCAGTTGGCTGGTAGATTCAATAACCGCAGAAGCTTCTTCAATGGACAATGCTTTTCTTGCCATAACTTTGGTCACAAAGCAGCTCAATGTGTTGCATATAAAACAATCATGACTAGGGAAGCTCAAAAACAAAGAAGTATGACAGGGATTACAAAGAGGACCTATAACAACTTTTCGGTTCTTGAAAATGAAGTTGAATGTTCTATTTGCAATAATTTTGGTCATGAAGACTCTGAATGCAGGAGCAGGTTTCAGGAGAAAAAGGAACAAGCCACAAGCACCAAAACATGGAGAATAAAGGAACCTCAAACAGAAAGATGTGGGATAGCATTTTATGCAGAAGGACAGGAAAATCTATGGTACATTGACAGTGGATGTTCGAAACATATGACAGGTGATAAAGAAAAACTTGAATCTTATTCTACTTTAGAAAAGGGAAAGAAAGTTTCTTTTGGAAATGATACTCCTGCAACTATAAAAGGAAAAGGTATTGCTCCTTTGAAAGAAAAGGTCAAGGCTGGAAATGTTTTGTATGTTGATGGATTGAAGCATAATCTACTAAGTGTCAGCCAGATGTGTGATCAAAAAACCGAGGTTATTTTCAATCGAATGGATGTCTTGTTCGTGATCTTGATACAGGTAAAACAGTACTCAAAGGCAAAAGAACTCCAAATAATCTGTACATATTTGAAGAAGGAGAACAACAATGTTATCTTAGCAAGGATGAAGAGCATTGGTTATGGCATCGAAGGTTGGGACATCTAAGCTTCTCACAAATAAGGAAAGCATGCAAATATCAGGCAGTTCGTGATCTTCCAGATATCAAAATTCCTGACAACACCATATGCAGATCATGTCAGTTTGGAAAACAAACCAGGACTAACTTTCCAGAAAAAGAGGGATCAGCTAGCATGCCTCTTGAGCTAGTACATACAGATACATGTGGCCCATTTAGGAAAAGAACACCTAGAGGAGAGGAATACTTGATATTATTTATTGACGATTTCTCCAGGTTTGTCTGGTTAGGACTTATGAAGCACAAAGATGAAGCATTCGAAAAATTCAAGACCTTCAAAGCCTTGGTTGAAAATGAATCAGGTCACAAAATTAAGTGCCTCAGATCCGACAGAGGTGGGGAATTTACTTCAAATGAATTTTTCGATTTCTGTGATGAACATGGGATAAGGAGAGAATTCTCTACAGCTAGAACTCCTCAGCAAAATGGAGTTGTTGAAAGAATGAACAGAACAATCCAACAAATGGCTCGTGCTATGCTTGATGAATCAGGAACTCCCGCAACTTTCTGGGGTGAAGCTGCACATGCTGCGGTTATTATTCTCAACAAGACAAATGTCCGGGTGAACAGTACTCAAAATCCTCATGAGCTCTGGAGTGGTAAAACTCCTTCGGTAAAGCACTTCAAAATCTTTGGGAGCAAATGCTATATCAAGAATACTGATGAGCAGCTTGGCAAACTTGAACCTAGAGCAGATGAAGGCATTCTTCTTGGCTATTCTCCACATAGCAAAGCATACAAATGCTACAATAAAAGACTTGGCAGAATTGTTGACAGCATTGATGTAGTGGTTGATGAGAAGGGATATATTCCTAGGCAAGTACATCATGAAGATATAGAAGAAGATGAAGGCTACCCTCAAAGACAGAATGATGAAGAAGAAGAACCCCAAGGAGAACCTCAAGAAGAACCAGAGGAGCAGACAAGAATAGAAGAGAAAACTCCATCCAGATATGTTCAGAAGAATCATCCAGAATCTCAGATTGTGGGGCAGAAAGAAGCAGGTGTACAAACAAGAAGAACAGTTGCAGAAGCTTCAAGCTATTTGGCATTACTCTCCTCTACTGAACCACAAAATGTGAAAGAATCCTGCAAAGATGAATGTTGGGTGAAAGCAATGGATGAAGAACTTGAGCAAATCGAAAAGAACAACACTTGGGAGCTGGTTCCTAGACCAAAGGATAAGAATGTTATCGGAACAAAATGGGTCTTCAAAAATAAATTGAATGAAAATGGAGAAGTAATTAGAAACAAAGCCAGACTTGTTTGTAAAGGGTATGCGCAGCAAGAAGGAATAGACTTTGAAGAAACTTTTGCTCCTGTTGCAAGACTTGAGGCCATCCGAATGTTCCTTGCTCTCTCAAGTTTTCAAAACTTCAAAGTATTTCAAATGGACGTGAAATCAGCATTTCTGAATGGAGACTTGGAAGAAGAAGTGTACATTGAACAGCCAGATGGGTTCATTCTTGGAAATGATCCAAATCTTGTATGCCGTTTGAAAAAGGCTCTCTATGGTCTCAAACAAGCTCCAAGGGCTTGGTACTACCGGTTGGACAAATATCTTCATCAACAAGGCTTCTCAAAAGGTTCAGCAGATAGCAATCTGTATATAAAAATTGAAAATGACAAATTACTAATACTTGTTGTGTATGTAGATGACATTATTTTTGGCAGCAATGAAGAAGCTATGAGTCAAAGCTTTGCCTCGGTCATGCAGAAAGAATTTGAAATGTCCTTGCTAGGAGAACTGACATATTTCCTTGGTTTGCAAATCCAACAAAAGAAAGGAGGAATCTTTTTATCTCAAACCAAGTATCTCAAGCAGATTTTGAAGAAATATGGCATGGAAGATGCAAAACCAGTATGTACACCCATGGTCACAGGATGTAGTCTCAGTGCAAATGATGAATCTGCAGCAGTACATCAACCAACCTACAGATCTATGATTGGAAGTTTACTATATTTGACAGGTACCCGACCGGACATCATGCATGCAGTTGGAATAGTTGGAAGATTTCAGGCAAATCCGAAGGAGACTCATCTTCAGGCAGTAAAGAGAATTTTCAAATATCTTCAAGGGACTCAAAATTATGGCTTATGGTATCCTAGAGATACAGATCTTACTCTTCATGCTTATACAGATGCAGATTGGGCCGGAAGCGTGGATGACAGGAAAAGCACAAGTGGTGGTGCGTTCTTTATGGGTTCCAGACTGGTATCTTGGTTCAGCAAGAAACAGAGTTCGATTGCCTTGTCTACAGCTGAAGCAGAATATGTTGCTGCTGCATCTTGTTGCACTCAACTCCTTTGGATGATGCAGACTTTGCAGGATTTTCAAATCACTTGTACACCACCTATCCCCATCTTATGTGATAACACAAGTGCAATCAGCATCTCAAAAAATCCGGTTATGCATTCAAAAACCAATCACATACCAATCAAGTACCATTTTCTCCGGGAACAAGTGCTTGAACAGAAAGTCAAGTTGGAGTATGTTCCTTCCAAGGAACAAGTTGCTGATATTCTTACCAAACCATTGCCCAGGGACACATTTGAATACCTCAGGCAAAAGCTGGGGGTTTTTGATGCATCATCTTGTTGAACTTCTTCTTATTGGTGGTACAGGCTCAGGGGGAGCACATAATGCATTGTTGGCATTATGGAGAAGGAGATCTTGGAAATAGCTGCAATATGTCTCTATCTCTTTCATGGTGGTGCGTTGCTGCAGATCTGGTTCATATTCAGGGGGAGCATGAGCTTAGGGGGAGCATACCCTTTGCCCTTGATGTCAAAGGGGGAGAATGAAGCTGAAGTTTGTGAGGTTGCCATCAAGTCCAAAGGGGGAGATTGTTGGCATTATGTTTTCTGGTATGACTGTATGTTACAGATGTTGTACTTGATGGCAACTCCAGTGGTAAGACTCTCAGTTTGTTGAAAATTAAGAAGGACGCAGGCAATCGGTTCAGAAAGTGCGTCCCCGCAGGTATACCATGCAGAACCCGCGTCCAGGGACGCCGGCCAGCCGTTCAGGGGGTGCGTCTACCCAGTGCACACATTTCAAGGCAGAGAAAAGCACGTGGGGGTTTCTTGTGTGGTATCTTGCCGATGGTTTTGTGTTTCTATGGTGTCGGCTCGTGGTATTGTTCCATGTTTTGGGGAGGAGCTTGCCTATATAAAGCAGAGTTCATTTGGATTGGGAAGTGTCTTGGGTTGAATATCTTATTTGGTGAGATCTAGTCCAGATCTAAGAGGGCGAATCTTCTAATGGACTGTGATCTCTATGGCGCATGATCAGATCTGTAGATCTGACTATTTGGGTCTGTTCTGAAGTCTTCATATCATTTACATCTGAAGGGTCGCAGGTTCAGTGAAGGGAAAGTGCGCCGGGACGCTGATACTGTAAAGGGCAAGTGCGCCGGGACGCTGATACTGTAAAGGGTAAGTGCGCCGAGACGCAGAACAGTAGAAAGAGACCTGCGTGGGGACGCAGGGCGATCAAGGTTCAGGTGCGTCTCTGAAGCAGAAGGACGCGGCGCGATAATATTTTCAGGTGCGTCTCTGTAGCGAAAGACGCGGCGCGATAGTATCTTTGGGTGCGTCCCTGAAGCAACAGAACGCAGAGCAGTCACAGGAACAGTGCGTGGGCACGCAGCGGAGCAGAAGGATATCTGTGTGTGGACGCAGAGTAGCAGAAAGTTAACGGCGTCTGGTCGCAGGCCACAGAAAGAAAAACTGCGTCTTTGTTTTAAGATGTTCTGTTGACTGAATTTCTCTGTTGATAAGGTGTTCTGGGTTGTTTCTGTTATTACTGATCTGATATCTGTAGTGGTCTATATCTGTTATGTACTTGTTGATCATCTGATGCTTTATGAAAGGAAGTAGGGGGTTGTAGCTCCCTTCCAGGAGTAGACTGGAAAACGAGAAAGAGAGAGAGTTGTAGCTCTCTGCAGGTTGCAGCCTGCGTACTGGTAAAGGACTGCACCAGTACAAAATCATTGTAAAAGAAGTTTCTAAATTGAAAGAAGATAGAGACATATTGCAGCAGGTGGTTTTCACCCACATTGGGTTTCCACCTTACATCTTGTGTTCTTTGGTGTGATTATCTGTTTTTCATGCTCATTATTTTATGGTACTGACATGCAAAAATAATTCAAGATCAAATAAGGAAGATTTATTAAATTTCTTGATAATACTGATTCACCCCCCCTCTCAGTATTATTTTCAACAAGATCCACTTGCAGCATGACGCTCCTTTACCAAATATTGGCATGTACAGGATGTCGACCATTGAGATGGAGGAGATCAAAAAGCAGGTGCAGGAACTATTGAACCAAGGGGTCATCAGACCGAGTACTTCTCCATGCGGCTCACCGATTGTCTTAGTGCCGAAGAAAGATGGCACATGGAGGATGTGCGTGGATTATCGAGCACTAAAAAAAATCACGGTGAAAAATCATTACCCTCTTCCCCGCATTGATGACTTATTAGATCAGTTAAAGAATGCTATCTATTTCACCAAATTGGATTTGTGTAGTGGTTATCACCAGGTCCGAATTGCAAAACAGGATGTGTGGAAAACCGCCTTCAAGACCAAACAAGGGTTGTTCGAATGGATGGTGATGCCATTCGGACTTTACAATGCTCCAGCCACTTTCATGAGGGTCATGAATGATCTCTTTAGGCCTTTCATTGATGAATTTGTTCTTGTATATCTAGATGATATCCTTGTCTTTAGTAAAAGTTGGAATGAACATGTATGCCATGTGAAGAAAGTACTTGATGCATTGAAAAATGAAAAACTCTATGTAAAATTGTCAAAGTGTGAGTTTGGGAAAACCTCTTTGGTTTACCTAGGTCATATTGTTGGTTATGGTCAACTAAAAATTGATCCTTCTAAAGTTGAAGCAATTGTAACTTGGCCTAAATCTACTAGTGTAACCGAGGTTCGCAGCTTTTTGGGTGCAGTACAGTACTGGAGGAGATTTATTGCCAATTTCTCTATTATTGAAGCACCTTTACACGCATTGACAAGTGTAAATCAAGCCTTTCAATGGGGAGGAAAGCAGCAGAAGTCCTTCGAAACATTGAAAGAAAAGATCAGCACTGTACCGGTCTTGGCTTTACCAGATCTCCAACAGCCATTTGAGATCAAGACAGATGCCAGCGGATATGCCATGGGAGTTGTACTGATGCAGCAAAAGAAGCCAATATGTTACCATTCAGAGAAGTTCTCTCAGGCTGTGATAAACTATCCCACTTATGACAAGGAATTATATGCCTTGGTCCAGAGTGTGAAAAAGTGGAAACACTACCTGATCGGCAAGGAGACCATCATCCATACGGATCATCAGCCCTTGCAGTATCTTCAGTCACAGACCAAGTTGCAGCAATCTCATCATTTTAGGTGGATGGGTTTTCTTCAACAGTTTCATCTGGTAATGAAGTATAAGAAGGGTACTAGCAATAAAGTGGCCGATATGCTATCTCTCCCTCCTATTTTTGCTTCTGTTATTTTGCATAATGCTTCGTTATATTTTGAAAGTTATGTTGAACAGTATGCTAATGATGATGACTTTAAGGATATTTATGCAAAACTAACCCATGGTTCATAGGTGGACAACTATCACTTGTAAGGGAAACTGTTGTATCACCTTGGCAAATTGTGCATACCCACAGGAGAAAGGGCACATGTAATCCAAGAGGCCCACACCTCCCTTGTGTCTGGTCATTTTGGTATTGAAAAAACTTTGTGTCATGTACAAAGATTTTGTTTTTGGACTCATATGAAGAACATTGTGAATTGCTATGTAAAGGGTTGTGTGATGTGTTCTGTTTCAAAGCCTTCTAATAGAAAACTCGGGCTCTACACACCACTCCCTATTCCGAGTTGTCCATGGGAAAGTGCGTCGATGGATTTTGTAGAAGGTTTGCCTTTGTCTAGAAAAAGTCACGACTATTTGTATGTCGGCGTTGACCGTTTTAGTAAGATGTGTATTTTAATGCCTTGTAAAAAGAAGATTACTGCAGAGCAGACTACTCATCTTTTCTTTCAGCATGTTTGGGTCCTTTTTGGGTTGCCCACATCGATTGTGTCAGATCAGGACTCTCGCTTTCTCAGAGAGTTTTGGACCAGCTTATGGAAGATGATGGACACCAAGTTCAAAAGAATCACGACATTTCATCCACAGACTGACGGACAGATAGAGGTTTTCAACTGCACCGTGGTACATTTGTTGTGAGGCTATTGTGGGAAACATCCTAAGTTGTGGGATGAGCATCTTCCATATGTGTAGCATTCCTACAATCGAGCAGTGCACTCATCTACGCATCATTCACCATTTGAGACATGTTTTAGCTACCTGCCAAAAGACCCTTTTGATATGGTCTTTGGAAGGGAAGATGAGTCCAATGGACATGATGACAGGGAAAAAGCACAGCAGTTCATCCAGCGGATCCAGTTCATTCACCAAGTAGTATAGGAGCAGTTGGAGAAGAGTCAAGTCTGTTACAAGGCTCGACATGACAAACACTGAGTCGACCATCAATTTCAAGTGGGCGACAAAGTGTGGTTCCATATCAGCAAGGACAGGATGAAGGGAGAAGGGAAGAAGTTGTGACCAATCCGCTATGGTCCATTCACCATTTTGGAGAAGATTGGAAACAATGCCTTTCGTCTCGATTTGCCGATATATATGCAGATGTACTCCATAGTGAATGTGGAGAACTTAAAGCTATATGAGCCACCATTGATTATGGACACTGAGGAGGTGGGCACAGTTCCTACAGTTGATGATTTTGCACCAAAGTATCTTGATGAGTTACCTAAAGACATCATCCTTGACAGAAGAACCAGGACTTCACGACGGGAAGATGTGGAATACCTTCGAGTTGGTTTCAAGGGGATGCACCCTATCAAGGCAAAATGGTTAGAGAAGGAAAGAGTGAGGGAACAATTCCCTCACTTGCCAATTGACTGATAAAGCTTTTGGTGGTCCAAAATCTCCTCAATGGGGAGGACTGATCCAGGTGGATCTTCAGACAGTGGCATGGAAAAAGCTCAAAATTCAAAGTGGCGGAAAGACGATGAACTTGACATCAGATCAAAGTGCTCGTCGCCCTAATTCCAACAATGTGAACGACACTCCAATCCGAGTCCGGATGAAGAAGATAGAGTCAGTAAAAGTTGGGTTGACTTTTGATGACTGGGCAGGACTAATGTAGGCGCAATTTGGACTTTTTCTGACGGACTGAATCCGGCCAACTCCAACTAGATTTCAGGCAAAATTGTTGCCTCGTTAAAAGGACTCCTTCAGTCCAAAACCAGAATTTCAAAAATGTGCGAGTTGTTTTTTTTTAACAAAAAAAATATTAAAAAAAGGTTGGTGGGCCACCAACCCCGCCACCCCCAAAAAAAACAACAATATCAAAGGAGGGGCGGGCCACGACCCTCGGCCCCTCCACTGCTCCCACAGAGCCACCACACCAACAATAAAGAAATGGGTGGGCCAGCCCTTGGGGCACGGACCCAACCCAAAAGGGAAGCCACATTAATAACACACTATTAATTGCAACGACCAATAGGGAGGTGGGTACAGTGGGCGAGCCACCCAAGGCGAGCCCGACCCAACCATTAAAGTGTTTTTTTAAAACAAGAAAAATTGTCTATGTTAAAAAAGAGAGATCTTTGGTTATGTAAAACGAAGGAGGCAAGGTTTGACCGCCCGACCTCCTCCATATTAATCGGATCCCCAACCAACTTCCCTATAATGAATTTGTTGAAGAATCCGCCGGCATTTTTTTATTTAAAATGCAATTTTAAGTGTGCTCGGGCAGAGGAGGCAGTGCACGCGGTTCGAGGCAGAATTTTGCAGGAGGGGCAAAATTTCACTTTGTCATAATTTGACAAATTTTATATGGTTTTAGCACTTCTCAACACCACGAACGCAATGGCGCTATCCGTTTCTCCATCAGAGTTCTACATTTTTCGGCCATTTTTTAGTGTGGAGGTATAAGACTCCTTTTTGTAACTAATGTTTGTACTCTTCTTTTTCATGCCACTTAATGAATGAAGGCCTCCCCATTGATCGAGCAAGGCCCGCAGACGTAGTCCAAGTCGGACGAAGCTCTGTTATCAAGTCTTATTGCCTGCTTTCATGATTTATGTGTTTCTCCTCTTGTCTCATGTGCACATCAAGTTTTCTTTATTAAGCTACAATTTATGCATGTAATTCTTTAACACATCTATAAGCAAAAGATTTTGGATCAGTTCTTGATGCTTGATGTGATGTTCAACTGCTTGAACTTTAGAACTGTCTCTTAGATATAATGTGATATATGGTGGATGATATCCATAAAGTGCCACAAATGGGGTCATTTTTGTTGCGATATGGAAATAAGTGTTATACCACCATTCTGCAAGAGGTAACCACTTGACCCATCATGTTTCTATCAGATACAAAGAAATAAAGATATCCTTCCAAACATTTGTTTACTATCTCAATTTCCCCATCAGATTGAGGATGATAAGATGAGATATGAGCTAATTGAGTAGCATGACAAGAAAATAATTATGTCCAAAAAATTCCAGTGAAAATGGGATCTATATCACTTACGATAATCTTTGGGTTTCCATGTAGTTTTTGAACTATTTCCATAAATGAAATACTAATTGTATTGGCTTTGAAAGGATGAGATAGTGCACAAAAGTGTGCATACTTGGTAAGTCTATTAACTACCACCACAATGACACTTTTTCCTTAACACTTGGGTAGACCTGTAATAAAATCCATTGGGACCTCCTCCCAACGCTGACTTGGAATGGCTAATGGTTGTAAAAGACCCAGGGTCTTAATTGTCTCAACTTTGTTTTGTTGACAAACCAAACATTCTACAACAAACTTTTGAATATCATATTTAAGGCCATCCCAAAAAAATTCCTTCTTGACCTAGTGGCAAGTTTTTAAAAATCTTGAGTTCCGTGCTATATCTATGAAAGAACTCGCAACTCAAACATAAAAAATTTTACTCTCATTTTAATGAATAAAATACATAAAATCATATACATTTATTTTAATACAAATTACAAAAATTTTAAGATTAAATTTAATGCCTCAAAAACTTTATAATATTAATATTTCATAAATTTATGATATTAATAATATCATAAGATAAGTTGCTATCTTTTTAATCATATTTAATTTCATTTGATATAATATTCTTCTTTCAAATTTTCTATTCTCTCTCTTTTATATGTGATGGGCCTCCCAAATAGGTATTAAAAAGGCTCATCTAACCATCCTTGGACATATTTAACCTTTCCTTCTACATTTGATAATGCTTTTTTCAACTTTAATATGTTCTTAGGAGGGTTAAGAGATAATTGTTATATCTTGTGTACCTAATGCATTAAATGTGCAAGATATTGAGGATATATTATGCAGGTCATGCAAGAGTCTAGCATGAAAATATTATGGGGATTGTTCCCTGCTAAAGGCTAATCCCAACTCGGCTGGCTAAAGGACATTTACCACCTCCATGTAGCTACAAGGACACTAGGGAACCAGATCCAATTTTTTAGGGATTTTGGAGGGAAGCATTCCTCTCTTCAAGGAGGCTTCCCATCAAGCACTTTTTGTATAAATAAGGGGTGTTATCATTCCAATAGGGATTCAAAAAACTCCAGAGGAAGATAGTCAACATTAGAGAAAGGCTTGTTTCCTGTTATTTTAGTTTGTCATGCTTCATGAATTGAGCACATTTGTGTATTAATGGAAACCACTCCTTTGTTCTCAGTCTGATTTTCTTCTAAGGGAACTGAGTCTCCTTGGGTTAGGGCCCAACCTAGGTGCTCAAGCCCCCTTCTTGTACATTTATTTTCCATGCATTTAGCTTAGTTATGTTTTTATGCAAATCTTATCTCTAAAAAAGTATTATCTTTGCAGGTTTTATGAATGAGCTTCTTTCGGAGTTTGTATATGTATCTTGTTTTTATAAACACAAAAATAGTTCCTTTCATGCAATAGTAGTCTTTATTTAAAATTCAACTCATCCTTTCTATTGTTGTTTTATTTCCTACAATTAGTAGTTTATCAATCATTTATGCACTTTGCTTTTATTAGTCAACCATGCATTTTTTCTTTCATTTAAGTAGTGTTACTTCATAGGCATAGTTAGTGTTGTTTTTAGGCATCTAGTTCACTTACTAGCCATCTTTTCACCCATTATTATGTATTTCTCCAATTTTTCAGTAAGTTGAATTATGCCTAGATGACTTATAGGAAACCCCGATATTTGTCTATACCTTGCATAAACTGATCCGTTGGGTGTACTTGAGCTTGGAAAGGACCTATCCACCCTTCCACAACCTTCCTTCACCTTCATCGCCCCTCAGAATGCATTTATACCTCATAAATTTGTTCTCGGATGTTTCCTATAGCAAAATAGGGCCATCTTGTAGCAATATGCAGATTTCCTTATAACACCTCTCGATTTGCACCAAAGCTTGTTTATCATTCCTCAACATTTGACAATGTTCATTAGACCCTAGAGATGGATTTTAGAGGCTTAGAGACCCCTTAGAAATTTTACCCTAGTGGTTGTAACTTTATTTCTGTAATTAGGTTTGTTGTTTGTATGTCTTCTTACAGTTGTAAGTTGATTTATCATGCACCATAAAATAGGATTGATTTGCCTCCATTTTCCTTTGAAGTGATTTTCTTTTCTTTCTTACAGTAGCATAGGTTTATTTCAACCATTTACTCCCTATAGTAGTGTAGATTTACTTTCTACAAAACTAAGTAGGGTTACTTGTTATTTAATTTCCTACAATTAAATTAGAATTTACCTTCCGTCATTTTCTTTTTGCAAGATAGAATAAGATTTCTTTATGTTGTTTCCTTTCCTGCAAGTTAGAATATATCTATTTACTATTCATTAGTTTTATTAACATTTCTTGTAGCCTAGATAACAAAATTGGTCTCTTTTCATTTTAATTTCCTTAAGCTACATCACATCAACAAAAGTAGAATTTATTTCATGTTGCACATATAGTATTGATACCTCTTAAGTTTGTATGAACCCCTGGTTGATAATTAAAGTTGAGACCCTTAGGAGTTTCAACATCCTTGTTGTAATACTGAGGGCCATCAATATGTATAAAGTTCGATTTATATTTTATTAAAGAAGGGTGAATAAAATTTGTATTGAAAAATTGATTGCAGTCAAATTAAACAAACAACATGACTAGATAGCTTTTTCACTTTAATTTTGGAAAAGCCTTAAAATTCAAATGTTACCTAGAAATTGATTTGACTTTGTTGTTTTAGCCTTATAAATATTGTCTTTACAAGTATATAGCCTGATATACTTAACTGGTAGTTGCATTATTTTTCAAAACATAATTACTAACATATATTACATTAAATCATCCCACTAAGGACTTCTTATTTTACACCAACCTAAAGATTACTTTTTTTTGTGAGCTTCAGTTCCATGATTCATGCTTCATTCTTACTTTTATCCATCTTGCATTATGTCTTTCTTCTATCTCCTTCTCTCTTGCATTTCTAAATGAGTCAATTAACTAATTAGAAACAGGTTGCAAAAATTGGAAAGTTTCCTCTTGCTAATAAGAACCACTAGCTATCATTAAAATTACATCCTTTAGTGAGTCATATGTTGTTCCGAAAATTACATATTTTTTTTAAGAATTTACCATAAACACTATAATTTTTTCTTTAATTTTATTGACTAGAAATATTTACTCTATATTCTTATCACCCCAATATCAATCTCAACCACTTTTAATCACTCTCAACCACCCCACGCAACATGGCTTTTCAATATTCCTATCCAATTCATTAATTTACGAGGGCATCATACTTCCTTTAATAAAAAAAACTACACTTAATTTGTCAAGTACACATGATGCTCAAGTACTAAAATATCACACAACCGAAGTAAAAATCCTATCATAGAAGAGCATGTGGGCACATGAAGAAGGTGGCCCAACAGCGACTTTGATTTGTTTTAAAGTAAAGAGGTTCAATCCTAAAGCGCCCTATGTGGGCCCTTATGGTATGGAATTTGGATTAAGGTGGGTGGGGCTTCACATCAAATGGCTTCTTCATTCTAAAGGCGAGGTGGGAAAAAGTCCCATGGTTTCCTTGTAATGATGGTTTTAATTAAAAAATGATTTCCTTGTAATGATGGTTTTAATTAAAAAATGATACTAGAAACCCACAAGGAAAAAACATATCAATAGTGTTTATGATGTAACATGAAAAACATATCAATAGTGTTTATGATGTAACATGAAAGTACAAAAAATAAAAAAATAAAATTATGCCTTAGTTTCCTTGAACTTTTAACATAAACAATTATATTAAAAGTCACCATCGTTGGCCGCGTCCTTTCTCCTTTCTTATAAAAGACAACGTGCAAGTCACCTCAAACCCTTCAACATTACCCGCTCTTTGGACATTCAATCTTTTTTAAATTCCTAACTTTGCTTCATATTCTTTGTGAGTGCTCACTTCTATTCTCTCTTTTCTAGAAAATATCATTCTATTTTCTTAGATTTAACATTTAAAGGTAGTTTGAAAGTAGATTACACTTTCTAGTATAATCTAGAAGATCAAAGAAAGCTTGTACATCAAAGAAAGGTTCTACATACTATATTTAATGGAAAATAGCTTACATTAAGTAGTTACACATCCTAGATTGTAGCTTAAAAGAAGGGGTTCCTTTATAATAATCTACCATCTAAGTAATTCATTTGAATATTTTATTATCCAAGTTCTATAATATGGTTGCAAATAAGTGATGGGGATGCAGAAGAAGTAAATGTTTTCTAAAAGATATTGAAGTTGTGTGAGGATGTTTTACTTTCATGGTTTCGAATAGTTTTTGAAATTTGCAAACTAGGGTTTAGGTATGAAAATAGGTGTGGATGTAAAGATGTAGATAACACTTTTTTAATAAAAGATAGTGCTCATTTTATATAATAAAATGGTTTTAGAAAAAATTTAAAAATTATGTAATTTAATAATATTTATAATATTATTTTAAAATAAATTTATCATTTACATAAAAATAAAATAGTATAATTTATAAGTTCAAAAATATTAACCGTAGTACTAATTATTATAAGATGACATGATGATTCAAACTTTTTATTTAACATTTCAACGACCATACAACGATAATAGTAAAACTCGATCCTTACTATTTGAGATTGATGTCGATAATAGTAAAACTCGATCCTTACTATTTGAGATTGATGTCAATAGCTCTTGATTCTTAAACATTTTTATAATGTTGGATTATAGCATTGTTATTATTGTCATTATTTAATGAGTTTTTAAGTATGGGGGATTTACGCAGTGCATTATATTAGATATCATTTTTTTGGGATTCAACTGCGTTAAGTAAGTCATTCAAACGTATGACCATTTCCATGAGAGGTAGTCGTAACTGACTAATTTCTCATGATTTTTGAATAGTTCACTTAGCACTCATTGCATCGGGTGATGCTCACAGGGGTGAAGAAGTGGAAAAACTCCACAGTTAAGCGCGCTTGAGCCAGAGGAGTTCTGGGATGGGTGACCTCCTGGGAAGTCCTGGTTACCGGGTGCAAGCCCCGGAAGTGATGATTGATGCTATGTGATTCGTTCTCCACATTTCACTAGTTTCAATCCCACTTCTTCACCCCTGTGAGCATCACCCGATGCAATGAGTGCTAAGTGAACTATTCAAAAATCATGAGAAATTAGTCAGTTACGACTACCTCTCATGGAAATGGTCATACGTTTGAATGACTTACTTAACGCAGTTGAATCCCAAAAAAATGATATCTAATAATGAGTTTTTGTTTACAAATTATTTTTTGATGATGCAAAATATAATGTTAAAGAGGGTGTTGTGATTTACATCAATTTTATATTGTCATTTTCGATATGTACACTATAAGGCATAATTTGAGTAACAAATAATATGATGCAAACATTCTTTATTGTATTCATTCTCATGTTGCATTACATATTACTGCTTTAAAAAAAAAAACATTTTTCACATCATGTCTGTATCATAAGCATATACTTTGTGTCATATTAATATCACAATTCATTAACATGGGCATCAATATTTCATTTAGGGTGTCGTATGTGCATCATATCAGTATTATGTTAATGTCAAAATGTGGATCTTTTTAGTTATTTTGTGTCTTATTTACATCTCTTGTAATCAAGAGAAAATTATGCATGGTTCCCAGCAGTAAGGATATCAAGCATTCACATAGCAAAGCACATAAGTAAACAGAAAGAGAAGAGACACAAGTAGTGGAGAACCAACAGAAGCACACTTCCTATTATATCTCTTAAAATCCAATCATCACTGATACATTGATGCATATATATGTATACCATGTCGAGACAATTACAACAGTGTAATTGTCGACCATACTTAACTTAATCCGACTTGGTTATCGACTTAACAAGCTTGTCGACTGACTTACATTTGTTTGTTCTGACTCAACTGGAGTCATCTAGCCCCTACATCTCCCCTACCCTCAAAGCCTTCTTCATCCCGAAGAAGGGGAGATTTGTAGTGATACAAAATTTGTTACAACAAAATCATTATGACTTATACAATTCTACATTCATTCGTTGGCTCTTTGAGAGCTGAAAATTTTACAAAATTTTGATAAAAAGTAAATTACAATGTAAATAGAAAGTAAAAGATGAATTAATGAAAAACTTCTAGTGCTTCTTTGACAATTACTTCTAGAGGCACAGTCGGAGCTTCATGAACTAGTTCTGTCAACTGATGTATTGCTTGATCCACTTCAACTTCATGATATTGTTACTCTAAGGCTGCAGCACATGTTGAAACATTGGGTTCAAAGAATTGATGGGTAGGTCGTGGCAGTTGTGGAGGTAATGAGCGAACTGGAAACCATGGTGGGATATTCAGGAAGAGAATTTGATAGGTGACTGGTGCAAGCAATTGGAGATGTTCATCAAAGAGAACTTATTCATGGACTGTTATCCTCACTTGCGCATTGGATTCTTGAACTCTCTCTTGCAATCGATTCTCTCTTGAAAATATTTGGTCGAAAGGCTTTGCTTGTTCAAGATTGTTGGAGTTGATTAATTATTCCTTGTAAAAACTTTGAAGCATTATTTTCTTCCATCTACACTTTTTTCTCTTCTTTGAGCCACTAGCACTCATTCTGCATAAAATGTGCATAAATTTCCTTTTCTTGCTCCAATTTATTGTCTAATTCTTACTTTGCTCTTGGATCTACAACTTCCCTCGACGACGGGTCACAAATAAGCATTTCTTGTGTTATGATTCGACCATGGGTTGATGCTAAATAGCTGGGCCAATTACTCAATGTAGTAGTTAAGGAAACTCTTATGTCGAGTGTGCACTCCAATGTTTTCTTAGCTTCCAAGAATTCATGATTAGCCTTTTGAATTATTTCGGTCAATTGTTTGATTCCTTCCACTATGTCATTAACTGTAACTCAGTTACCTATACATTGTGCTACTCATTCTTATCAATTAATTGATGCACCAATTGTTGAAATGCAACAATATGATCATCAATTTCAGTTGGGATGTCGATTTTAACTTTTTCTGCTGCTTGATGTTGACAATCCAACCAAATCTCCCTTTTGTTGGAAAATCAAGAGAATGTAGATTATAAACAATTTTCAATAACTTGATAATTACTTGTGATATTAATTGACCTTTTATTACTTATTATTTCTTGTTCATCAAGAAATTAACAAAACAATGAAGATTACAACGAGACAAAGTACACAAGATATAGGCTTCAAGTCAGGGAAAAACCCCTCCAAGGGGAAAACTCAGAAAGAATCCTTCTCTTCTTATAGAACCTTCTTACGATGACACTTCCAAGACCCAAAGACCAAAGCCCAAAATCCTCCCAAGGACCAAGTCAGCCCACCAACAAGATTTTCTTCAAGGAAGCTTCAAAAATTTGATCCTGCAACTTCACTTCAAAATTCCGGCCCTGCAATTTCAGCCTCCTACAAATTCGCAACTACAAATAAACCCTAACAACTTTACATTGGTGAGCACCAGTATTGCAGCAATAATGTTGCAACTCCTAGGCTACCTACTTTACTCTTATCAACCCGGTAGTTCGTAACAAACTTGGAAGCATCGGTGTTGTATGCATAAGTACTAGTTCTCACTGCAGGTTGTCACTTGGTTAGTCGGCGCGAGATCACTAGGAGCTCAAGCCAACTTCTATGGATTCCAGAAGAAGATCTATATGTGATGGAAGGAAAGAAAGATTACTCTACAGATGTTATTCTAACTGCAGGAAGGAGAAAGACTGAAATGTAAAGCAAACCTAGTAAACCCTAATTAACCAACTAATTCTACTTTTGCGGAAAGCACTATGAAAACCATGAAAGGAATGCCATTACCTACTCAAGGAAGTAAACAACATCTAACTATGCCATTTCTAGAATTAAATAAGCAAAGAACATATTTTTGTATTTTTATGTGAAATTGACATGCATGTAATTTATTGTGTGTGAATGTGGCAGCGAATAGGTGGCGTTGAAGGGCGGTTTTGGGACTTGAGAGGATGTAGGATGGTGTGGGTGGGTCCTAGGAGGTCTCAGGTGGCCTTCTGGAGGATTTTCCCACACTCAGCCTTCAAAATAAAGCCTATAGGAAAATCTACAAGAGGACACAGGAAATCTACAAGAGGAAAACAAGGAAACTACAGGAGGCCTACAGGAGGAGGTTGAGAGCAGTTTTCACTATTTTGAGGGTTTGAGAGTGGGTGAAAGAGGTGGATGAAGGTCGGAATGAGGTGTTAGGGTGCCTATGGTCTACCGTGAACCACCAGGAGAGAGAAAGATGATTGGATTTAATCAAGGAGAGAGGAAGAAGTTCTAAGGAAAATGCAGGAAACTGCAGTAGAATTGAGGTGAGGTTTGGGAGACCAATAGGGCATAGATCAGATGGAGGGGGTGATTTCTAATAAGCTGTACTACCGCTAGAAGAGATCTACTACATAGAAATTGACAGTCAACCAAGGAAATCAAACAACAAGTGAAATGAATGCATTTAGGAAAAACAAAATTTTGCGTAAAAATGGTCTAAACTATGATCTATGAAAGGAAATGTTGAGAAATATTGTAGGAAAGGAGAGCATGAAATAAGGCTATTGCAAATCAGGAAGTGAGCATGATGAAGAAGATCTAAAATGAAGAAAAATTGGACTACTAACCTTCTAAAAAAAACTGCAAACACTAGAAGTCCTATGAAGGAGGAAAATTTGTGTTTTTGGGCAGCAAGAGAGTCTTTGCCTCAAATAATGGTCCCATAGGGAGGAAGAGAGGCCAAGGCACTATTGGTAGCCTTTTGAATCTTTGTTGGTCACTGCTTAACCTACTACAGAAATCACAAATGGAAGCAAACTACTAAATTGTCAAAAGCAACCTATTCTTAAGCATAAGAGAAATACATCTAACAACAAACTAATCTACAAACTGAAACAAAGCATACAGATACAAGTAAAGAGGAGCTTGGCTGCTTGGATTGGGCCCTAACCTAAGAGCTTCAGCCCTTTGAGGTAACTCAGTGCTAGCTCAAAAAGGATTCCATCTTTATTTTCAAAACAATAGCAAGATTACATGAAACTGTCACAAAATAATAAGCTTGAAATTTGAGCAGAGTTTACATAAGCAAAAATCCAACCCTAATGAGGCCCTAGGCCTCTCTACTTATAAAGATGAAGCTACCAACAACTTCCTTAAAATCAGGGAGGCTTGGCTCCCAAAACTTGAGATAATCATCAGTCATCCTCCACTTGCTCGGCTGCCTTCTAGTGCATGATTCAGCTGCTTGTACTCCGAGCTGAATGAAGGGGAATTCGAAGTGAGGAGTAATAAATGAGGGGGATTCCCTCCTATAAATCCTCTCCTCTGTCCACTTCAGTTATTGTTGCCATTTTTCCACTGGATCCTTGACTTTGACTTCGAAAATCATCAATAATCTGCATTAAATACATGTTAGACCACATGGCATAATAACTAACTCAACTCACTCTATAAGCATAAATATAATCAGAAAATCATATAATAAGCTAAGAGAATGGTTGGTTTGACTAGGTTAGGAGGTAAAATGAGCCCATATAATTACCCATTTATGAGGTTCATCACACATGTGTAGACAGAAAATATGAACCCAAGAGACTTCGATTTATTTCTTATTTTCTTCATCCTCCTTACTCTTTCTCCTTCTTCACTATTACAAATCAAACTTGTGATGAGATGACACCACAAATGAGTCATTCTCCTTTTATTTATAGCCTTCTTGAGGGGTTAAATAGCCCTCCCTTAGGCTGAATTCTCCTTTCTGGGGCCGACTTGGTCTTGGAAGAATAAATGGATTTCCTTGACTCAAAATAAATATTTTCTTTTGTCACAAGGAGTCCAAATGGGACTATAATACATGACAAAAATTCTTCTTTGTCCTAGAAAGACCTAGAAAGGCCTATAAGCACAAAGAACATGCTTTTGAGCTAGACTTGAGTATGAAACCCATGCTTTGAGTACAATAAAATTCCTTTCTTTCTTTTTCTTTCTTTATATAAAATATACAATGTCATGTTGACAAAAGTTCATTATGAAGACCAAACCTAGTTACAATTTCCAACACTCCCTCTTAACAAGGGAGGTATTCATAATCCCAACATGAAGTACAATGAATCTCAATATTGAATCATTCTCATAACAAGAGTTGGATGTTAGAGAATTATATATTACAGAGCAATGGAACACATAAAATATTGCAGAAATATAAACATAGAAAACGCATAAAACAAGAGAGACACAAATATATGTGGTTCACCCAGTTTGGGCTACGTCCATGGACAAAAGCCAGTCCTTCTTTTTATATTATCCAGCAAACTAAAGAGATACAACCTACAGCAGATCTGATGTAATTCCCTCTTCGCTCTCAAACTCCACTCTCTTCCTCACTCAAAATACAAATATACATAGATGCAATATAATTCCCTCATATATAGCGATGGGTTGCCTTCTAGGGAAAAAACCCTAAATTAAACATAACTTCTACCGTCAGATCTCTGCCTAATGAATGGCCCAGATTGACTACGAAATTACAACATTTTACAAGGCAATTTTACATATATTCTTAGCTTCGGGGGCGCTGCCCTCGATCCCCCCGCCAGGGGGGGGGGGGCTCCCAAAGGTCACAGTCGCGTCCCCCGCCCCCTGGACCCCCCCTGCAAGAAATATTTTACGGGTGGAAATTACGAACTGGGGTCCAATGCGGCGATACCTTTGAATACAGAAGATAATCAGGCTCCACACCCAACAATTTCCCACTTGGAGACTAATTACAGCAACTCCACCACTGCTTCATTTGTTGGACAATGACTCCACTTTGGACCTGGCTGTTTCTCATCTTCTTCATCATACTTGAAGACCAATTGAAAGTGAGCAAATTCTCAGTTTCTCCCTGGTTACAACTTTTGTTAACATATCTGCAGGATTCTGGCTAGTGTGTATCTTTTCCAGCTTCAACTGTCCATCTTCCAATGCTAACCGTATGAAATGGTACTTGAGCTATATATGTTTAGTCTTGGAATGAAATGTAGATTTCTTTGCAATATTTATGGCACTCTGGCTATCACTGTATAACTTGCCCAACTCCTGCTTCTTACCCAATTCATCCAAAAACCTTTGTAACCAAATCATTTCTTTACTAGCCTCTATAGCAGCAACATACTCTACTTCTATTGTTGAGAGTGCAACAATACTTTGAAGTTTTGAGACCTAACTGACAGTTTTTCCACCTAAAGTAAACACATACCCTGTTGTGTTTCTCCTGTTATCTCTATCACCTGCCATATCTACATCAACATATCCCTGTAGAGCAATGTTTGAACCACCAAAGCATAATGCTTCATTTGTGGTACCTCTCAAATACCTGAGAATCCACTTCACCACCATCCAATGTTCTTTTCCTGGATTGTTCATGCACCTGCTTACAACTCCCACTGCATGTGCAATATTAGGCCTTGTGCAGACCATTACATACATTACGCTTCCAACTGCTGATTCATGTGGAACTTTAGACATATGAGCCATTTCTTCCTGAGTCTTGGGACACTCCTCCTTACTTAATTTCAAATGGCTAGCCAAAGGTATACTAACTAGTTTTTCATTCTGCATATTAAACCTTTTCAGCACCTTTTCTATGTACTCACTTTGAGACAATGTTAATTTACCATTCTTCCTGTCTCTAGTTATTCTCATACCAAGGATTTGTTTTGCAGCGCCCAAATCATTCATTGCAAATTAGTTTGCCAATTTTATTTTGAGCGCATTTATTTCCTGCATGTTAGAACCTGCAACAAGCATGTCATCTACATACAATAACAATATAATATAGCTGCCATAATTTTGCCTTTTAAGATAAACACAATGATCAGAGTGACATCTCATATAACCTTGTTCAGACATAAACCTGTCAAATTTTAGATACCACTACCTTGGAGCCCGTTTTAAGCCATACAAGCTCTTCTTCAACCTGCACACTAGTTTCTCCTTCCCTTTTACCTCATATCCTTGTGGTTGTTGCATATATATCTCTTCCTCCAAATCCCCATGGAGAAAGGTTGTCTTTACATCTAACTACTCAAGATGCAAATCTTCAGCTGCTATTAGACTTAAAATAGTTCTGATTGAAGTCATTTTAATAACAAGATAAAATATCTCATCAAAGTCTATACCATTTTTCTGTGAAAACCCTTTCACCACAATTCTAGCTTTATACCTTTTTCTACCTCCATCTTCTTCCTTCAACTTGTAAACCCATTTATTCTGCAATGTTGTTTTACCTGTAGGCAACCTGACTAAGTCCCAAGTCTAGTTATGTGCTAAGGAGTCATCTCTTCTTTCATGGCTTGCTCCCACTTCTTCCTGGTTTCTACTTGCATTACTTCTTCATAAAATTCTAGTTCACCAGAATCAGTCAACAATACATAATATAATGAAGGAGAGTATTGTTGAGGGGGTCTACTTATCCTGGTAGATATTCTAACACCACTTTTAGGTGTTTTAGGTGCTTTTTGTTGTTGTGGTTGTTGTTCTGGCTATTGATCATTATGATTTTCAGGCACCATCACTTTTCCTATGATCTCATCAAGCACTGTGTATTCTCTGTTTTCTTTTTCCTATTTTTTTTCCTGCAGCTTACCCTTATACAAAACTTTTTCATTGAATATGACATCTTTGCTCCTAATGATTTTGTGTTTTTTCATAATCATAAAAGCGATAACCAAAATCATTAACACCATATCCAATAAAGGTACATTTCTTTGATTTTTCCTCAAGCTTTGTTCTATTTTCTTTATTAATGTGGACAAAGGCTTCACAACCAAAAGCATTTAAAAAAGAGTAGTTTACCTTTTTACCTGTCCATGCCTCCTCCGGAATACGACCATCCAAGGAACTTGAAGGCCATCTATTTATTAGATAAACAACGGTATCTACAGCATCTGCCCAAAATTGTAAAGGCAATCTTGCATGCAATCCCATGCACCTTGCACGCTCCATGATTGTCCTATTCATCCTTTCTGACACACCATTTTCTTATGGTGTTCCTGGAACTGTCTTCTCTCTACGAATTCCATTCTCTAAATAGTACCTATCAAACTCTTTGTTGCAATATTCACCTCCATTATCTGATCTGAGAAACCTCAACCTTTTTCCTGTCTCATTTTCAACCAAAGCTTTCCATTTCTTGAAAGTATCAAATACATCAAATTTATTTCGAATACAATAAATCCAGGTTTTTTTGGTTGCATCATCAATAAAAGTAACACAATAACGAGAGCCACCAAGAAATGATACCTGAGTAGGTCCCCATATATCTGTATGCACAAGCTCTTTGCTCTTCTTTTCTTTCCCAACTCTAAGGAATCTGACTCTCTTCTATTTTCCATAAATACAATTCTCACAGAATTTAAATCAACATGCTTCAAACCTGGCAACAAATTTCTTGAGTGAAGAATCTGCATCCCCTTCTCACTCATGTGCCCGAGCCTATGATGCCACAAAATCATATCTTCTCCTATATAGGTTAAAGCATTAATAGAATTAGAAATACCATTGCATAAATACAACGTACCAACCTTTCCTCCTTTCGCTATTACTAGGGATCCTTTAGTGACCTTCCAGGTTTTATCTATGAAAGTAGTTACGCAACCTTCACCTCCCAACTGCCCTGTTGAAATCCTATTTTTCTTCAGATCTCGAACACTCCTTACCTCCTTCAATAGCCACTGATTTCCATTTTTCTGTTTTATGAAAACTGTACCCATTCCAATGATTTTACAGGGTTTATCATCACCCAATCGAACCTGTCCAAAATCTCCTTGAACATAATCATAAAAATGTTTCTTATCAGGTGTGGCATGGAATTAGGCCCCTGAATCTACCACCCAGGCATCAATAATATTTTCTAATGAAAGAATCAAATAATCTTGCAACACATCACCTGTTACATTCACTTCATGATTAGTTTCTTGTTCCGCATCTCCTTCTTTTCCCTTTCGAGACTTGCAATCTTTATTAAGGTGTCCTTTCTTCCCGCATTTCTAGCACACTATCCTCCATCATGACTTGGATCTACCTTTTCTTGACTTACTGTGATATCCAAGGCTCTTTCCTCTTTCCATTTTTCTTCCCCTAGTCTCTGCAGTCAAAGCATTACCTGATGTCTCACCGGAGCTTTTCCGTCGCATTTCCTCACTAAGGATTGCACCGACAACATCATCAAACTTTAAAGTACTAAATCCAGAGATAGATTTACTAATGGCCATAACTAAACCATTCCAACTTTCAGGCAATGAGCACATAAATAACATAGCCCTAACTTCATCATCAAAAGTTACCCCTACAGAACTTAACTGACTGGTAACTATATTAAATTCATTTAAATGATCAGCAACAGATCGACCTTCTGACATCTTCATATTAAATAAACACTTCATAAGAAATACCTTATTTGAGACCGAGGGTTTTTCATATAGTTTGGCCAATGTCGACATTAAACCCTCTGTTGTCGTTTCCTTTGAAATATTAAACACTACCGATGCCACTAGGCACGGCCGTATTGTTCCAAGAGCTTTTCTGTCAAGAATATCCCATTCTGTGTCTGTCAAACTCATTGGCTTCTTTGTCTTTCCGCTCAATGGTTGGTATAGATCTCTCTGGTACAAATAATCTTCCATTTGCATCTTCCACGGCTAGTAATTTTGGCCGTTAAATTTTTCGACCCTAAACCTACCATCTGCCGCCATTGCTCCCACTCAAACCAGGAACCCTTCTCTCTTGCCAGTTTATCAGCCAAATAGACCTTCGGCTCTGATACCAGTTGTTAGAGAATTATATATTACAGATCAATGGAACACATAAAATATTGCAAAAATATAAACACAGAAAATGCATAAAACAAGAGAGACACAGATATATGTGGTTCACCTAGTTTGGGCTACGTCCACAGAAAAATAGCCAGTCCTTCTTTTTATATTATCCAGCAAACTGAAGAGATACAACCTACAGTAGATCCATTGTAATTCCCTCTTCACTCTCAATCTCCACTCTCTTCCTCACTTAGAATACAGATATACATAGACACAATACAATTCCCTCATATATAGCGAGGGGTTACCTTCTAGGGAAAAACCCTAAATTAAACATAACTTCTACCGTCAGATCTCTGCCTAATGAACGGCCCAGATTGACTACGAAATTATAACATTTTACAAGGCAATTTTACATCTATTCTTAGCTTTGGGGGCGCTGCCCCCGATCCCCCTGCTGGGGGGTTCCCAAAGGTCGCAGCCGCACCCCCCCTAGACCCCCCCTACAATGAATATTTTACGGGCGGCATTGCCGCCCCATTACGAACTGGGGTCCAATGCAGCGATACCTTTGAATATAGAAGATAATCACGCTCCACACCCAACATTGGATTGATAAGCCATTTGTCAAGCATCTATATCATAACCAACATTGTCATTGATTGCCTTAATTAGACAAGCTCAACTTTATTCAAGACCACTATGCTGGGAGGCTTTACATGAGTTGCCACACTACCTCTAAGGCACATACCCCATCAAGATGTTCACCGAGTATGTCCTTTTAGGACTATTCTTATCTTGGATTTCCAATCCTAAATCCTAAAATAATATCAATCCTCTTTGACTACTCTTATCTTGGATTCCCCACCTCATTCTCAAAGAGTATCGGTATACAACTTCTTTCCAGGATTCTCTAATCCATAAGAATTTCTAATCTCAGATGCTTATGCAATCCTTCAAACTCCATTCTTTATTTATGGCTTTCACTAAGACTTACGGTTGTTAGTCCTATCTAGTGCATCACACATAAAGAGAAGAATTATCCAACATCACTCCCTCTGAATTAGGGAAGAGATGTCTACCAAACCAAGCTTGTTTCTCAAATGCTCAAGCTTCTTGTTTGGTAATGCTTTAGTCAGAATATATGCTACATGTTCATCAATAGGTAAATAATTCATCTCCACAACCCCATCTCATACCAGGCTTCCAATGTAGTGGTACTTACTATTTATATGCTTTTTCCTAGCATGAAACATCGGGTCTTCTATCAATCTTATCCAGCTTTCATTTTCATGATGTATACATGTAGGGCTAAGCGGTACTTCAAATAAATCTGATAATAACTTCCCAATCCAAACTCTTTCCCGGCAGACTTAAGTTGCAACAACATACTCATCTTTAGCACTACTCAAAGCAATTGTATCCTGTTTTTGCTCATCCATAAGGCCATGGAAGATCCTAAGTTGAATCATCCACCTATTGTGCTTCTTATGTCTATCTCACTACCACCCCAATCTAAATTTGTATATCCCATGAGTTGGATCTCATTACCATTATACTGAAGGCAATGATGTAGGGTTCCACAAAAATATCTTAGTATATTTTTGGATGCAATCCAATGATCATGCTTTGGCTCCATCTGAAATTGATTGAGTGCATTTATTGCAAAACAAATGTCAGATCTGATATTTACCATATACATCAAGCACCCAATTAGTTGTCTATAGCAAGTAGGATTCATCGAACTAGAATATGAACTCCTCAACTTCTTTAGATTGGTAATTATAAGAGTCATCATAGGCTTGCTATCTATCATGCCAAATTTATGTAGAATCTAGATCATAAAGTTTTCCTTGACCAAGTTATATTTCACCTAGCTTCTTCCAAACTTCTAGTCACAAATAGTAATGCATAATCCCCAGATCCTTCATATCAAAGTCGACTGATAATTGCTTCTTGCATTCCTCAATTCGATTCTCTATGCCTGTAACAAGTAGATCATCCACACATAATAGTATGATGATTGTTTCATGCTGGACCACCCTAATATAGAGGTTGGGATCTACAAAACTCTTGGAAAAACAAAGTCTCAATAGGTATGAATCCATTCTTTCATACCAAGCTCTAGGTTCTTGCTTCAACCCATATAGAGATTTCTTCAATCTGTAGACATGAGACTCCCTCTAATTTATTTCAAATCCTTGAGGTTTCTCAATGTAAACTTCTTCATCAATAACCTTATTCAGAAAAGATGTATTAACATCCATTTGATGGATGTTCCATCCCATAGAAGAAACCAAAGAGATAAGAGATTTTATTGTACTATATCTAGTTATAGGAGAAAATGTTTCTTCGTAATCAATACCTTCTTTCTGTGAGAAACCCCTTTCTACAAACCTTGCCTTGTATTTATCAATGCCCCCATCAACATCATGCTTTATTTTATATATCCATTTTGAAGTGAATATCAATTTTTCACTTGGTAGAGGAACAATTTCCAAGACATCATTCTTCATAATTGACTAGTATTCTTCTTCCATCACATTCCTACACTCTTGATGTTTAGCTGCATCTTCATACGAGGAAGGTTCAACTTCAATGAGCTTTTTCATATATGTTGCATATCCAAAATACCTTTTATGTCTTTTACTTTTTCTGATTGTTCCTTTTGTTGCATGTCCTTCTGCTTCTTCTAGAGTTTTCGTCAACCAAGCAGGTCTCTTATAAATCTCATGAACAACAATTTTCCAAACAGGCTCACTAGGTCCTTCAACATCTTCTTGATTTTATGTAGAATCTTGACCATTGTTGTCCCTAGAGATATCGTCAAAAATGGGTACCTCTTCTTCACTAGAATCAACTAGAACATCTTTTGGTTTCTTTTAAGCCAAATTTTCATCAAAGATGACATCCCGGCTTACTTCAATAAGATGATCCTCTTTAATGTAGATTCTATATGCTTTACATGAAGAACTATACCCAACAAAGATGCCCTTCAAATAGGTAGAATCCAACTTTCTCCTTTTGTCCTTTGCTATATGCATATAAATAGGACATCCAAATATTTGAAGATGACCCACACTTGGATTCTTTCATGTAAATGCATCTTCTGGTGTCATGTTTTTTAGAATCTTGTGCGAACTTCGATTTTGCAAGTAGACAAATGTTACACATGCTTCTTCCCATAATAATTAAGGGATATCTTGATCATGTAGCATGGATTTGACACAATCTTCAATCATTCTATTCTTCCTTTCAGGGACACTGTTTTGTTCATGATTATAAGGAATAATTAGCTCCATCTTAACCCATGCTTCCTTGCAAAACACTATAATTTCCTCAGAGGTATATTCTCCACCATTGTCAGACCTTAGAATCTTGATCTTTCTTTCTGTTAGATTCTCCACTTCAATCTTGAATTCTTGAAACTAGGGCCAAATTCCACTTTTAATAGCTCATTTGATGGAGATAATTATTTCATTGAATTCCTCTTTTCAAGAGGACAAAAATCGACCTAACGATCACTAAATTTGGACAAGGAGAAATGTGTTTCTGAAGTGAAGCCCACACATGTGCAATTTTTCAAGGTCAGTTGCCTCATCATGTAGGCTCATGAAGCCCAACAAACATGTCTTTCAACCCTCAACGACTTGTATAAATAAGGATTTGACACCTCATCAACTCACACATTCTTCTCTCTCCTCATCTAATTGGTTCGTACAACACATTAAGAAGTTATTCTTTTCACATGTGTGATAGAAGGAGGACGAATTTCAGGAGGACAAATTTCAGATCTGTTGCAGGGTTTGACCAGCATTGACTAAGGGTTATTGACCTCCTTTGACTACAATTTTCTGAGAGAATTTATATTTGGGCAAGCTGAGTTTTTGGGCACAAAAACAGGGAAAAAGAGCAATTTGACCTGCGTTGACTGTAGGCCTGTTTGACTGTAGAAGTTGTCTACATGTTGATCAAGTTTGATAACTGATCCATTGACTATTTGGGTTGAATTTGATCTACAAGAGAGGCTGAATTCCTCTCTTCTTTGACCGAGCTTTTTTGGAGAACTTTGACCAGATTTTGATTGTTGTTGACTGAGAGCATAATTGTAGATTTGACAAGGTTGTTTTGGATAGTGATTTGTCAAGTCAATTTTGACTTTGACTTTGGATTATTGTACTCTCTCTCTCTGTTTAACAATTGATATTTATAATAAGAAGAATTGATTAAGGGTTTTTCCTTGTCATCCAAATATTGGTGTTCTCTTGTCTTGGCTTGTCTTCTTATTTTATTATTCATGTTTTATCTACTTTTCTATCAATGTGATCGTTAATGTGATTGATATTGGAAATTGAATTGGGTTAACTAAAGGACATTGAAGTAATTGTTGCAAGCATAAAACATACCATTGTTAACTAAAATTAACAAAGGTATATTCTCCACCATTGTCAGACCTTAGAGTCTTGATCTTTCTTTCTGTCAGATTCTCTACTTCATTCTTGATTTCTTGAAACTTCTAAAAAACCTCATCTTTGTTCTTGAGGAGGTATAACCATGTCTTCCTTGAAAAGTCATCAATGAAATCACATAATACTAATGCCCACCAAGATATTTCACTCCCATAGGACCACATACATCTGAGTGTATGAGATCTAAAAATTCCTTAGATCTGGTGTCACTTTTTGCAAATGGCTTCTTTACATTCTTACCTAGAGCACAACATTGCATGTCCCTTCATGTTCTTCCTTCAATTCGGGGATGTCATTTACCATTTGATTTAGAGATGTAAACATTATGTAATGAAAGTTTCCATACCTTATATGCCATAGTTTGGAAGGGATCACATCGAAGTGAACTAGGGCTTGAGAGAGAGGTGTAAAAATTCTATATAATGTCCCCTCACGAATCCCAATTACCCTAGCATGAACAATACTAGAGTCATTTCCCGAAACCAAGGCCTTTCCATCAACAAAAGAAATTATATCACCCTTATCCTCTAGACAAGAAATAAAAATTAAGTTTTTCTTAAAACCTAGAACATATACAATATTGTTGAGGTGAATACTTCCACTGGACTTGAGCTCCAATGAACTAGATCCAATCCCTTTCACTGGATATCTCTTCTTATCTCCAAGTTCAATTGAACGAGAGGAGGTTCCTTTTGAAAAGTTTTGTAGTTGATTGCATTCCACTATCATATGTTTGGAAGCACCACTATCAATAACCCATACATTTTCGTCCTTGACAATCCCAAACAAAGCGAAAAATAAGCTTCCATCCATCACTTCTTTTTCTAGCTTGGAGATGATATTTAATATGTAACCTTTGATGGGGATAGCAAGATTCCCAAGAAACTTGAGACCTTTCTTCATAACCCTTGACATAGTTCCAACTAAGATGTGATCTTCGGTCTCCTTCTTGCACCTTAGCTTTGCTTCCATGCTGGAAAATCAAGAGACTTGTAGATTATAAATGATTTTCCTTAACTTGATAATTACTTGTGATATTAGCCGGCCTTTTATTACTTATTATTTCTTGTTCAACAAGAAATTACAAAAACAATGAAGATCACAATAAGATAAAGTACACAAGATATAGGATCAAAGCTAGGGAAAAACCCTTCCATGGGGAAAACCTAGAAAAAATGCTTCTCGACTTCTTATAGAATATTCTTACATTGAGACTTCCAAGACCCAAAGACCAAAGCCAAGAGTCCTCACAAGCACCAAGTCATCCCACTAGCAAGATATTCTTCAAGGAAACTTAAAAAATTCGATCCCATATCTTCAGTCTAGAATTTTGACTATGCAGCTTCACTTCAGAATTTAAGCCCTGCAATTTTGGCCTCCTGCAACTTCAGAACTACAAATAAACCCTGGCAGCTTCACATGTGTAGACAAGAAATATGATCCCAATATACTTTGACTTCTTTCTTATTTTCTTCATCATCCTTACTCTTTCTCCTTCTTCCCTATTACAGATCAAATTTGTGACGAGATGATGCCACAAATGGGTCGAGTTCCTTCTATCTATAGCCTTATTAAGGGGTCGAATAGCCCTCCCTTAGGCCGACTTCTCCTTGCTTGGGCCAACTTGGTCTTGGAGGGATAAATGGATTTTATTGACTCAAAATAAATATTTTCTTTTGTTACATGGAGTCCAAATGGGAATATAATACATGACATAAATTCTTATTTATCCTAGAAAGACCTATAAGCACAAGGAACATTCTTTTGACCTAGAATTGAGCATGAAACCCATGTTTTGAATAAAACAAAATTCCTTTTGTTTCTTTATACAAAATATATAATGTCATGTTTACAAAAGGTCATTATTGTTAAAATTAAGCAATTGCGTTCAAATTCCACCTTGGACAACTTAGATGACATATATGATGATTACATTGAATTCCTATTTTCAAGAGGACCAAAATCGACCTAAATATCATCTCATTTGGACAAGCAGAAGTTGGTTTTCAAATTTATGTACCCACTCATGTATATTGGATTAGGTTGGCCCTATGCACATGTAACAATGGACAGGTCGGCCTCAACATCAAGTGGACCCTCATGTAAGCCTATAAATAAAAGAGAACTCAAGCTCATTTGGACACATTGATCGAGTTCTCTTCTCCTCTTCTATTTTTTCTTAGCTCACATAGGTCTGACGGAGGAAGCTCGCAATGAAGCTACAGGGTCGAAGCTCACATGAATCTATGGTTTCTAGTTTTAGACGCTGGCACAAAACTAGGAAATTTCATCCTTGGATGCTGGCATGCTATTGTCAAGACAATGTCTAGGAAGCTATAGACACTCACATGCTAGCTTGAAGGGAGCGTCCAGGGCCTCAGAAGGTAGATCAGACATTCAGGTCCCAAGATGCACTCACAGAGTGGCACAAGTAGCGTTTAGGGAGACTTGGACACATGCACAACAACCTTAAGGGAGCGTCTGGGAGTCTGAGGTAGAAGAAAACACATTTGTCCCCAGACACACAAATTCCGCCAAGGAGCATCCAACACTATTATAGACGCTCGCTCATCCCCTCCTCCATGCATTCAAGACTCAAAGATGAAAGTGCAGTACTCCAAATATTTCGCTCAGTGACAATAGTGTTCAAATGTAGGCTACAGAAAGTGATAGTAAATTACAGTTATCAAAATCATATTTTTGATTTTCAGATGCATTTCACATATATTCTAGTTGTTGTGAAGATATGGATCATTGTACTCTCTTTTGTTGAATCATTTGATGACAATCTATTAGAAGAAGAATTTGCAAGGGTTTTCCCCTTAGTGGGTTTTTCCCTAGTCTCCGACCAATCCTGGTGTCTCGATGTATGCATGCTTTTCTTCCTATGTTCATTTATGTTCCACTGCATTAATGATTATGTTATTGTTCTTTCTACATAGTTTCATATTTTGATGAATAATGATGTAAATCTATATAATTTTATGATGCTATGGGGTGAACTTAATTTGTTAATGGAGAAATACAATTATCAAAGCAAAGAAGAATACAACCCTATGAAAAATTAACATGGTATCAGAGTTGGGTTGAAGAAAATCCATGGAGACACTTTTGATGGAAACAAGAAGAGGATGGTGGAGACTGAAAATAATCCTAGGGTATGAACGAAATGTATTTAGTGCATAAGGACTTGATGGTTAGGGTTTGAGAGAAACCTTGGTTCATGGAAAAGACTTGAGGTTTGATGCATAAAACTCCAACATGGTCTATGTGAAGATGCTCAAGCACTTGGGACAAATTTGATGAAGCCCTAGATGACCTGGTTGTTGATAAGATTTGATTGAAGGAAAATTTCTTATGTGGACTATGGATATTGATGACTCTTGAAGGCTAGTTCAAGAGGGAGAGGATCACCTCTCATTGAAGATAATTACTCCTTGACTTATGATGTTTCTTTGTGTCTTTACTCTTGTTTAGACTTATGGATCTGATTGTTACAATCATTTAAGTATACGGGGTTTACGCAGTGCATTATATTAGATATCATTTTTGGGATTCAACTGCGTTAAGTAAGTCATTCACGTATGACCATTTCCATGAGAGGTAGTCGTACGACTACCTCTCATGGAAATGGTCATACGTGAATGACTTACTTAACACAGTTGAATCCCAAAAATGATATCTAATGTTACAATTATTGTTTTGATCATTGCTTATAATTCCTGCATGTATATTTTAGAATATGGATGTATCTAAGGTCCTTGATGATATGTGATAAGTGGATCCCTCTTAAGGATCATTTGAGATGCAGGAAAGAAAAACTAGATCTGGAAAGAGGTAAAGAGGCACTTGATGAAAAGGTGAAAAGCACTACAAGCTTCCTATGAGAAGGTGCACATATATTTTAACACTACAAGGTATGAAAGGTGTATTGTTTCAATGTTATGTTTCAGCTATAACATTGGATGACTAGGTAAGCCTTATGGTATGTTGAGAATGTCTCCTTCGCAAATGACTCATGCATGCATATGAAAGTGATTTGGATCCATGGTTATTATGATGAAATGATGCACCTAGTATTGAATATTTTGATCATGATGATCTTCTTGATACTATGAGGCTACTTATTGTTGATCTTGGATATAGTGGCATAAATTGATGTTTGGATAACATCTATTGTTCTTGGAGATCCTGATTCTATGAATAAGGCTAGTACCTTGACTCTAGTAAATGATTCTCTTGACACTTGACATGCATAAGAGATGATGGATCTACTATAGAAGGTTACCTCATTGATATTGCTCATGCTTGTGATAAGTATGATGAAAGTATGTTTAAACTCTTGTATTTTTGGTAAAGTTTTATTGAATGACCTAAATTGATCCTATGAGATTGATACTCTAGATCTCTTATTAACCATGGTCATATTTTTTATAGTAATTATGGCATATGGTAAAGTAAATGCCTAACTTGATGGATTGACTTTATAGAAGTGATATTGTGGTCATGATCTTTGAAGTATGTTGTCACACCTATATGTTGTCCTTATCATGTGAATTTAACATTTGATGAAAGATTGGTGTCATGACGTGATGATGTAGTATCTGATGTGAGCATGTTATGATCATGATGGATATATGTTTGATTCTATGATCTAACAGATCTTTTGTTGCATGACTCTAGTACAGACAGGTTGATGACATGGAAGAATATGAATGAAGTGGATTCTCATTCAAAGGGAGAATCTCTCCATTTGCATTATATGTACTATTGAAGTATTATTCATGGGTATCTGACATTGTTGATCTACAACAGAGGTATAAGTCTCACTCGCTCAAACAAAGGCCCATAGGTGAGACTATGCCTGATGGACACAAAATTTAAGTTTTGTGCATGAAATCAGATGTCCACCTAGGGGATGTCGTTCTACAGATAAGTAGCATATATCCAAAAGATATGAGAGTAGGGACGTTTGATGTTTGCAAGTGACCATGACATACATATAGATATGTCATTATGTTTGAAGTTTGTGATACAAGAGTTTGACATGATTTGGTTGATTGATATATATGAGTTGTATGATGTCTGATGATGACCTAGATCTCTGATTCAATGACTGTGATATGTCTTGGACTATAGATCTTACTATGATATCAAATTTGGATATTGACATGATTTCTAATGTTTTGACTTTTCGACTGATGATTTGTCTTGATGATAATGATATATGAGCCTAATGACCTCAAATGACTTGTAATATGGGAATGACTTGATTGATATTGCATGGTTGATGACAATCTATTGGCATGATAATAGATGGTGTCATGACTTGATGAAAGCCCTACCTGTCATTTGGTTCAAAGAATTGACACTGAGATATTAATGACTTTTGATATTAGTGTTGATATAGCTTCTAAACTTTGATGAGTTGATTTAGTTTATTTGATTGCACAATAAGGATTTATGAAAGGCTAGGAATGATGGTTTGGTAAAGTGTTGTGGTTGTAGTGAGCATTGCAGGAAGCAAGCTCCCCCGATCTAGATATGTCTGCATTGACAGTTATTTGATGAATCCAGGATGATGTGTTGACCCAAGCCTTTAACTCAGAAGTGTTCCAAGGTATGACTTTGATTTTGATTTTGGTTTTTATATACTGACAATCTATTATTTTCAGGTAAAGAGCCTCTGATGATATAAGAGGGCGATGGCTTCTGAAACTCGAAATGGTGTATCATGGCATGATTTCTGAAATTTGGGAAAGAAATTCTATATTGCAAAGCTATTGAAAAATGTTTTGAAAATTGGAAATGCAAACCCTTGGAAACTTTGATTTGAAGTTAAAGGTGTTGTTGAACTTAACATGGCATCTAGCAGTTGATTGAAGCATTGATGTTCCGTTTAGAACATCCATCCATATATATATATATATATGTGTGTGTGTGTGTGTGTGTGTGTGTGTGTGTGTGTGTGTGTGTAATGTGCATAGAACCTAAATAAATTCATGATTGAGCTGCTTCATACACATTACCGCCAAGAATCCTTTGAGATGTTTGCATGATATGATCTATTCTTGGTCTGAGATATTCTTCCTATGATATATGACTATATGGATATGCTGATGTTGTTTATTGATGGGATGAGCACATATGAGTGTTGCCTTAGTATGAGATCTTCCATGATGAGAGGTATGTGGCACAACCGAGATTGATTACGATGTTGCTAGCATGACTAGCCATAAGCAAGATGAAGAAGCTCCATATAGAGTTATCTGAGCATGATCTGGATATGGCATGGGTACATTACGATAATAAAAAGTGGGATCTGATTGGCAGAGAATCCCATATATATAGTTGGGACCGTGATACTCTCATATATTGAGATAGTACATATGTACGAGACAAGCTTAGGCTTTTGGTTGGAACCTCCTTAAGAGGGAGGATAATTATGGTGTCATTTTATGATTTATACGATTATTTATACTCTAACATGATATTTGATTTGATGTCATGTATAAATAGGAGACAACTGATATTGATAGATGATGATTACTTGATACGAGTATGATGATATGGGTATGATGAGAGAAATGATGATCAAGGACACTGAGTCGAGCTCTTCCTCTCCTGTCTAAGCTCCCATGGTATGGAATTGAGATAAAGGGATCCTGGGGTTGAGGGAACTTTGGACAATAGGGTGTTACCCCTATTTGTTACCCATAGGGTTGGAGTAGTATCTTACCCTATCTTGGTCGTTGCAGGTATACTCCAATTGGCATCATACCCACAAGCTAGGCTTGTTGGGGTCATCCCTCTCCGTCTCGCCAACAGTTGAGGAGGCTTGGAGGCATGAAATCCTTACCTTTGGTAAGTCGGGTATCTCAACCAAGATAGGATTATGATGCAAGTGTTCTACCACTTGAATAATTAGGGTCATTGATGGGAAGATCAGTAGGAAATAAGATGGGTTGAGTAGTATCTCCCCTATATCACCTATTGCTTGATTTGGGGTCGTAGTTGTTTCTCCCCCATGCAATTCTGGGTTGAGTAGTAGCTCCCTGATGTGGTTCCAAGTTGAGATGTTCTCCCTGGTGATATGCTCTCTAATAATGATGTGAGTCGTAGATCTAACTCCCCGCTGGTATTTTCGGGTAGTAGCCCGATGGTATTTTCGCGTAGTAGCCCGATGACATTTCCAGGTAGTAGCCTGATGACATATTTTTGGGATGTAGCCAGTTGACATATATTTTAGGTAATAGCCTATTGTTAGAATTCTGGGTAGTAGCCCATTAAGATAGATTCTAGGTAGTAGCCGACTAGCAAAGGTTTCGGGTTGTAGACTGACAAATAGAGGTTGGTAGCTTAAGCTCCCCTCCAGTAGCAAATTCTTCTTCCTTTAGATTTGATAATATTCAACATATGAGTAGGTTAAGAGATAAGAAGGAATAAGCAAGAGATGCACATTGATTATTTGAGATGATGAGATACTTGAGATGGGACGTATGTTGAACGATGTTCTAATATTGGTAGGTGGAATTCTCCCTAGTTGAGAGGGGGTGTTAAAATTAAGCAACTATAGTCAAATTCCACCTTGGATAGCTCAGATGACATATATGTGCATTGAATTCCTCTTTTCGAGAGGACCAAAATCAACCTAAAGATCATCTCATTTGGACAAGAAAAATCTGGTTTTCGAATTTATGTACCCACTCATGTATATTGGATTAGGTTGGCCCTATGCACATGTATCAATGGATAGCTCAGCCTCAACATCAAGTGGACCCTCATGGAAGCATATAAATAGAAGAGACCTCAAACTCATTTGGACACATTGATCAAGCTCTCTTCTCCTCTTCTATTTTGTCTTGGCTCGCACAGGTCTAACGGAGGAAGCTCACACAAGGGTCCGAAGCTACAGGGTCAAAGCTCACACATATCTAGGGTTTCTGGTTTTCAGATGTTGGCACAGAACTAGGAAATTTCATTCCTAGAAGTTGGCATGCTATGGTCACGACATCGTCCAGGAAGCTATAGACACTTGCATGCTAACTTGAAGGGAGCATCTACGACCTCAGAAGGTAGATCTGGAATTTAGGTCCCTGGACGCATGCACAGAGTGGCCCAAACAGTCAAGGAGCCTTGGATGCATGCACAACAGCCTTAAGAGAGCATCTAGGGGTTTGAGGCAGAACATTATCATATTTTTCCCCATAACCATGCACATAGTCTACCAGGGAGCATCCAACACTGTTATAGATGCTCGCTCAACTCCTCCTCCATGCACCCGTGACTCAAAGATGAAACTGCAGTTTTCCAAAGATTTCGCTTAGTGACAACAATAGGCTATAGGAAGTGATAGTACATTACAGTTATCCGAATCATAGTTTTGATGTTTAGATGCATTTCATGGATATTCTAGTTGTTGTGAAGATATGGATCATTGTACTCTATCTTCCGGAATCATTTGATGATAATATATTAGAAGAAGAATTTACAAGGGTTTCCCCCATAGTGGGTTTTTCCATAGTCTTTGGCCAATCCTGGTGTCTCTATGTATGCATGTTTTTCTTCCTATGTTATGCTTCATTGATGATGATGTTATTGTTCTTTCTACATAGTTGCATATGTTGATGAATAATGATGTAAATTTGTATAATGTTATGATGCTATGGGTAAACTTATCAAAGCAAAGAACAATACATCCCTATGAAAAATTAACAATTATGAAGACTGAACCTAGTTACAATTTCCAACACCTTTCTCATTCCTATCTTTGTTAAAGATTATTGGTGTCCTTTTTCCTCTTTTTCAGTTGCAATTTTGATGATTTTAAAGATTCCTCTAAAACTTCAAATAACTACCTGTCACTTGCAAGGTTTAGGTCTAAATACTTATTATGAATGTTGATAAATTCCTTTTTAACTTGAGTTCCTGGTGTGCTTGTTGAAGTTGGGTCAGATGATGGTGTGCCAATCGAAGTAGGCTCAGTGACTAGTAGATCGGTTGGTGGCTAAAAAATCAGCGTTGTTTGTTTTTTATCTATAGGAATATTTGACATATCTTGAGTCTTCCCATTATGGTTTCTAACTATGTCATCTGAAAAAGTATGCTTTGATAAATTTCCCTATGAATCTTGTTGGTATGACAAAATTTTATTTGACTACGATTGTTCTTATACAATAAATGTTAGAGAAGAAGGGGGTGTGTCTTCAGTTAGATAAATCTCAATAATTTGAGTCTTCTTATGTGTACCTATAGCTTGCTCCATCTGCCTTTGTTCTTGTGCAAAATTATAATTATGTTCCTGCGTAGAAGTGCCATTTTTCTCTTAAGTAGACGTTCCATTTTGTTGAGAACTATGTCCCGATGATGCTTAATAGATTTATTTCATCTTTTGTCAGGAATTTTCCATAAAAGCATCCTTAACATTTTCAACTTCTTGTTGAATATCAACTTCAACAGTTGAAACTGGAGTTTTTGTCTTTCTAGGATTTTTGACCGCTTTCCCCTTTTCCTTAATAGACTCTAATACTTTTTGGATAACCACATGAAGTTGTATTTATTTTTGTGGGTTTTCCATACAAATGTATAATAACACCTCTTCCTGTCAAATTCCTTCAGAGGAAGTCGAGGTGGTCTTGGGACTTTGTGATTCTTTTCTACTAGGCTTTTGTGATGGTTCTACTAAAGGATTTGACAGATCAACCTTGAAAGGTTGCAAGTGCAATGCATCTTCTTTCTCCTCCTCCATCTCCACATTAGAAAGTGGGGTAATGATGTGTTGTGATGGTTGTAAGACTCCAAGGGGAATTGGAAACTTTGTATTTGAATCTAGACTCAATTCATCAAAAAAATTCTCAACAGAAGGCTAGTAGGGTAGCCCTTGTTGGTATACCTCTATGGTATTGTTATACCAAACTCTTGTAACATGTAGAAACAACTGAATGCTGGAAGCAGATTGTAGTTCCCAACGTACATATTGCATAACTCTCCATTTGTTAGAGGATGAATTAATATGTAATAACCAATTTCTAAATAAATCATGGGGACTCAAAGACTAGGGTTTCCCTGAACAACCATGTGAGAAAATCTTAAAGTTATTCATCAACGACATATCCTTCCTAGTGAAGTTGGTTTCTCCAACCAACATACTATAATTCATAGTTAACTAAATGAGAAAGGGAGGAAAGCGAATATGTTTACCCAAATTTTGGCATTCTTGACAATTTTTCTTGATTAGGTATGTGACATATTCTTCCTAGATATACATCTTCCTGAAGTTTTCTATGTCACATATTGCTTCCATCATGTTTATTTTAACATATGAGGCCCAACCAGTGGGTGTAAGACTACAATCATAGAATCCTATCTCACCATAGGGTCTTGAACTTTACTAATCACCAAACCTATTGAGTTTTTCCTAACATCCTACCTGTAAATTTTGTAACACACTTGCCACAGTTGGCAGTGTTAGGTACCTTTTATACTTTACATGGAAATCCAGTGATCAAATGGATGGTGGTCTCGGCAATTGATTGGGGTTGGGAAAGCCATAGCTTCCCATTATGGTATTGACTTAAAAAATACTTTGCAACTTCTTCTTTCATCCCCTGCATATCTACCACCAAAAGGGCACCGAGAATGTCGTGAATTCCTTCCTTCTCCAACAGCTCAAACTCTGAATTCCACTAAGTATTTGGCTTCACCCATTGAAGAATGGCTCATAATTCATCTCCCAAGATGACTCGTATACCTTTTCCTATTTGACATGGTTCATGTGGACTTCAAGCTTTGTTTTGTCCGAAATATCAAATATCGCCTTGGTTCATGGATCAAATGTAATGTCATCATCCTCAAAGTGGACTTTCCTCTTCACCATTACAAAATCACCCTAAAATATTGTAGTTCTCAAACAATCTAACAATTCAGAATTGGAAATTACAGGGCTCGAGAGGTCTGGTATATCGTCAAGGTCACAATTGACACTTAACGATATTTCTGGCAAAAAGTTAGGCACACCTGAGACTTCATCATTTTTATGGAATTGGAATTAAATGTGTCATCATTCCCGCTTGCTTCCTCTTCCGTGAATTGTCTCGTCGTATTATGATTTGATCTTCCAACATCACGTAGCATGTGCATTCCACCTGATTTCCACCTCCTTTATGGAATGCTAAATGATTTTGTTATGATTTGAGGTGATGGATGACACACATCTAACGATGATGGGACCTACGGAGTATGCAACGTGTCATGAGTAGATTGATGCATTTGAGTATTTTTTTTTTTAACTTTATTTTTTTCTTTTGTGATTTGTGTTGTTAGACTCACGTGAATGGCATTTATTTGCAACTTATTTTTCTGATATTGCCCTCTAACACATGGTCGAAACTTTTCTCTTTATTATCTGCCTTGTTGAAGTATTCTTTAAGGCCATGTTCTACCGAATGATTCTTTTTTTATTTGGTTTTCTTTGGGCTTGTTCTCTCGGTCTGTCTACTGAGTCAGATCTTTTATAGTAGTATTTGAATCTTTATCTACGTTCTTGCATTCTTTTGTCCTTGGAATGATGTTGATGCATATTCTATTTATCTCTGTTATTTAAGAGATTATGCAGATCTACTTCTTGCTCCATATTTCTATCCTATCTGAATATTTGATTTGTGATTCCTCTTCTTAGTGGATCCCTAACTGTTATTTTAGTTACTTTATTTCTAATCTATAACTTATTTTTGTAATAAAATAGCTAAATTCTAATTAAAGAGAAAAATTTTAATTTTACAAATTGTTTGGTCGGTTAGCCTGCCACATGTTGGTTCTCAAGCTAACCCATGTCCTTGGCGCCTCAAAAAGGTTTTCATCGGTAACACGCCATTTCTATTAAGAGACATACTTCTTGAGTCAGGCACCATTGACAAGTGACTTGAACAGGTGCCCTTATAATGTCCTCAATTGTATAACTCTTGAAGGATGTATGTATTCAATAATGAAGGGTCCTAGCAATGCAAATTCTTGTTTTCTTGGTTTACCTTTCACTTGATTGTCATATAACGAAACTAAATCACTAACTTTGAAGTTATTTGTTTGGATATTTCTATCATGCCATGCCTTTTGATGGTCTTTATTAGCTTTTTGGTGATAGAGTGCATGGAGTCAGTCTTCCTCTAATTGTTGTAATTTTTGAAGTTGTTCTCTCTTCATTTTTGTATTATATTTTAATATAGTTGATACACTTTCTGGATTTCCTGAACATTGAAGTGGGATGATTGCTTCTTGTCTGTATACAAGTTTAAAAGGTGTTGATTGGTTCAACTATTTTTATGTTGTATGATATGTCCAAAGGATTGCTATTACTTTATCATCCCAGTCATCTATGTCTATATTACAAATATTTGTTAGTCCCTTGTGTAATGTTTTATTAAATGATTTGACGATGCCATTTACTTGTGGATGGTATGTCATAGTCTTCTTCTGCTCGATCATGAAGTTCTTCATTAATGTTTGAATTGTAGCATTTACAAAATGAGTTCCTCTATCACTAATGATGACCATAGGGCACCCGAATCGAGTTACTATGTTTTCATATATGAACTTTGCTACTACTTATTTTGCACACAATTCGATTGGCTCTACTTCCGCCCACTTCATTAGACATTCCACTGTTGTTGTGATTTTTTTTTGCTTTTGTATGTTTAACTCTTTTGGGAAATGGTTTGATGAATTCAATTCCACAAATATCAAAAGGCAGCAATGGAACAATTGAATGTGACGACTTGTGGTGTTTAGGTAGTGGCCATCCAAACCTTTGGTATATATCACCTTTTTGCCTATATAGTTAGTAGTCTCGAAATATTGTTTGCCACCACAACCAAACTTGAGGTATTTTTCTTGTGGTTGTGTCACCCTGATAATGACCTCCTACTCCCCCTTTATGTGCCTTTTTTATAATGTCTTCCCTTTCATGTTCCAATACATCTTTGAAGTACCTCATTGATACCAAGTTTATATAATTTTCCATTTATCAATGTAAATGGTGCTACTTTAATAGTAAGAATATTTCTCTTCTTTTTAGATAATCCCTCAAGTGCCTTTCCTGCATGTAAAAACTCTACTATATTGAAAAGCTCTGTTGGGACTGCTTCAACTCTAAATAAATGCGCATATGGGAGTTCGTCTTCATATTTGTTAATTCTTCTCTAGATTCTAGTCAGGATAAATTATTAGGACAAACATTATTTTTTTCTAGTCAAACAATAACTTCAAATTCAAATTCTTGAAATAATAATAACCAATGATAGATGTGCTCTTGATGATCCTATTTATTAACGAGGTTCTTCAGTGCTTGATGATCAATGTAGAATATAAATGGGTTCGCGAGGTGGTAATTTCAGAATTTTTGCAAAGTGAATATCATGGCTAGAGCTTCTCTTTCAGTCGTCGAATAACTCCTTTCAGCTTCGTTAATCTTATGAATGGTGTATGCATTAGGATTATCTATAGACTCATCATTGGGTTGTGCCAAAACTGTTCCAACTGCCACATTCGATGCATCGACATGCACATGAAACTTCTTTGACCAGTTAGGAAACTTCAGAATGGGAGCTTCGACTAATTTCTTTTTTAGCAACTGGAATGAATCATCACACTCCTCTTACTAGATTAATGGGACACCTTTCTTTATAAGTTCATCGATGGGAAATTTTATATTGGAGTAGTGCCTGGTGAAATATATGTAGTAACTAGTATGGCCCAAAAATATTTTTGATTTTATTTTGATTTTCAAGAGGTTTCAAGTCTAAAATCACTTTAATCTTCACCATATCAAATTTGCTTCTATTCTTTGATACCACATGGCCTAGCAGTATTCCAATGGGTGTTGCAAAGATACATTTTTTTTTATGTTCAATGATAGACAAATATGTCTGCATATTTCGAACATTAATCTAAGTCACTATATATGATATTTAAGCAATGTATAAATCATCCAATTATCAAAGTAGACTACCATTTTTTAATAAATATACTCCTGGAAAGCTTTGACAACAATCCGTGAGAATACTGCTCGAGCATTTTTAATCCAAAAGGCATTACCCGATAAGCAAAAGAACTAAATTTAGTGACAAACGTTTTTTTTCTCCTTATCTTCTTCTGTAATAGGTACTTGATTATACCATGTGAAATCATCTGTAAAAGAATAACACTCATGGTTTGAAACTTCATTTATGATTTCATCATCTAACGAGGTAGGAAATGGATCAGTTAATGTTAATATATTGAGCTTGCGGTAATCAACACATATGTGCGGCTTAGTTGGGTCGTGCTTTTTAGGCTACATGACCATAGGACGTTCCCATTATGATGTCTCAATTGGGTAGATGATGCCAACAACAAGCATCCCCTCTATTTCCTTTTCAACAATGGGTTTATATTTATGGGAAAGCTTGTAAGATCTCTTTTTAATTGGATTAGCTCATAGGATGAGGTTGATTTTCATCTCCCCCATTTCTTTTACAAGTACCTTTAAGACTTTATAGTAACGGGAAAATACATCTTGATACTCTTTGAGTAAGTGTACAAATTAATGTTTGTTCGAATGATAGTCACCCAGTCAAGTGATATTTGTTTGATCATCATGTGATATATCGACTTCTTGTATCTTCAGTTTTGCGTCCATCCAGTTGGGTGCCTTTGACTCGTCAAGTCACTAGTACTCGACTTTTATTTCTTGGTATGCAGACAGAAAGTTTTGTTTCTCGGGTTTCTCAATTTCTTGCTTCTCAAGTTCTTACATTGATTTTATTCTTTTGTGATTTTCTAGATGATCCTTATTCTAACAAAAATTTTGGTCAAGAATAACAGCTTCTTCCATTTCTAACTAGTTGGCCATTTTTTGTTTTAATGTACATGACACATAATTACAAGTTGATGAGAAATTGGTTATTGATTTTTTATTATTGATTGGTTTTTCCTTTATAAACTTTTTTATTTTCTGAACTGCATCGGTCAATTCTTCATCCTCTACTTTAAAGTTAAAATCCTTAATGAAATTTTCTTTCAACTCTTTCCATTGTGAATATTGCCCTCAATTTTCTTCTATTTTATAGCATTTATTGGGCAAGTGGTTTACAATATTCAGAGACATGTGAGGCCAAACTCTTTCATCTATATATTCAAACCTACGCCATTTCGACTCACAGTTATGTATGTGAAGGACGATATCCTTTCTGGGGCTAAAGATAGGTATATTTTCTTGTGCAGAAACATTTAAACCTCCCAAGCGTTCAATAAAATATGTCGTCATTGTCGTTCATGTTTCAATTCAAGATGAATGGGTGTCCCACAATATTTTTGCTTGACTTGTAAATGTTTGTAGCAGACTTTGCATCCTCCCTTGTTCACCAATAGATTTTGTTTCTTGTTCGACATGTTTAACAGGGGAATCCCATTCCTTGAATTGAATCATGCTATTGGAATCATGCATTAAATCGGTTGGTCGAAGTGACAGTGTTCCGATACAATTTTTTTATTTAAGAATAGGCAATGCATTAATGGAATAATAGGGTCAGATTTTTGTCATTGGGATTGTTTCAATCGTCCAAAATTATTTTGATTTTGATTCATAGTTTTCGACTTGCCACTAATAGAGATTTGTGTCAAAGTTCTGACTAGTGGAGAGAGGTGAACTTGTTAAAAATTTTCCGAAGGAATTTGGTTCCACATTGTTCCAATCTTCATGTAGCACTTAGTACAATCTTCTTGTTTCTAATTCTTCTTTGCAAGCTTCAACCCATGGCTTTCCTTCATGGGGCCCCAAAGGAATAATAATTTTCTTGTGATTAACATTGAGCTTAATTCTATCTATTTCTAATGAGATTTTTGCTTTCATCCTTCTTCCCCAAGGTATACCGACTAGTGTGGGATATGTAGGTATTCCATCGATTAGGTAAATGACTTCAAAACCAACTATCATCGAGATTCCTATAATTTTAAGTTTTTACTTGCCTTAATGTCCCAATAGGTTCAATGAATCTTTTATTGACAAGTTTAATATAATTAAGATTTGGTATTCCCATGATAATACATGTTTATCGAGGGAGTATGTTGACTTGTGAGCTAAAGTCAACAATGACTTGTCTTACCATATAACCATTTATTTCCAGTTCAACTTGTGGATCGTGATCTTCAAACTATTTTCCTTTTGATAGTTGTCGTACATTTTTAAATCTATCTCTGCTTTCCTTACAATCTTGCAGCATGTTTATAATCTCTACTAGACGTCCAACTGAATGTTCTTCATTTAGAAGCTCCAAGGATTCTTCTAATATGACATCCTTTGACAATTTTTGTGAGTCAACTTCTTTTCTAAAGAATTCAACTGCTCTTATCATTGTTTCATTTTCAACCTACATATCTGGGTGTCTAGTCATATTTTTTGTTGGTTGAATAACTTGTTGATTACGATTGTTATCTCTTCCCGCACCTAACCTTGTAACAACATGAATATTTTTCTAATTCAATATATCTTGTTTTGGGACCATATGGAGTAACTTCACCGTTCTCTTATTCAGAACTTTTTCAATGATCTTGGATCTTCTAAGGAATGATCCCCCAAGCTACACATATTGCAAAGTGCAAGTCAGTTGTATCTTTTAAAGAGAATTTTGTAGATGTGTGTCCCTCCGGCTAATAGGTAAAGAAGTAAAACCTTCCTCGACCTCGACCTCTACCATTGTATCCCCCTCATCAACCCCTATATCCTCCTTGAATGTTTCCTATTTCACCATATGTTGGTGGCTCGTTGAACTGATCTGCGGTTTGTATATGGTAGATAACGTGATAGTTTGGCTTGCTCTTTTCATTGAGTGAACATTCTTGCTTTGAGTTTGTGTTGTATTCAAAAATGGTGCACCATTTATGCTTAGAGTTACAAAGATTGTACTGGAAATCTTTAGTAGTATGATTTGAAGCAACTTGACATATACCATAATATATTTCAGATTGTATCTGTAAGACATCTTCATAAAAGTAGTCAACAAATTTACAAGTATCCTTAGTGTGTCCTTCAGTATGATAGTTAATGCACCTAAGTTATCCTTTTGAAGTGTCAACACCAACAATGAATTTTGCAATTGCTCAATTTTGTCTTCAAGTTTATTATCAATCGATGAGATCGTTGACTGACCTTCATCGTCTATTTCAATATGCTGAGCCCACTTGAGAACTTCTTCACAAGTTTTGAATTCATGCATTCTCAACAGTATGTAAATATTTTCGAGGTGATCAGCCACATACCATTGAACTAATAAATTTCCGTCGATGATGTATGGGATTTTACTCAGTAAATATTTGAATCTTTTGTCATATTATCTCATTGTTTCATTGGGTTTCTATTTAATTTCATTTAACTTATGTGCTATCAGATGTTTTACATCTTGGGCCTTGAAGAAAGTGAGAAAGATGATTTTGATTTCATCTTTCGATTTTGGTTTCTTCTCAGTGAGATTCGCAAAGCATGTTAGTGCATGTTTCCTCAAGGCTGCTACAAATTGATCCATCTATTTATCCTCATCAGTAATGTCATTTGTAGACTATAATTTCTCACAAACAAACTAATGCTCTTTAGGATAATTGATGTTGGGTCAATTACTCACATGTGTGTTACTTCCTTGCTTTTCAATGTTGTCTTCTAAGAATGACTCATTGGTTTGGCACACTCTATCTATATATTTGGTAAATCGACTTACTCCAGGTCATGACTCTTCGCCTATCATATTTATACTTTCGAATTATTTGATAGATATTAATTGCAGTAGGGGGTATGATCGTTAGATTTTTGAGTTGGAGAAGTATTTGTTCAATTTCTTTGTTCTCACTTTTTGGTTGATTCTCGTCAGTATTTTCAAGTTATGGATGATTTCTCTACTCATGTTCATCATGCCAAACAACAAGTATGTTTGAATAATTGTTTTGTTTGTTGAATGAAAGCTCTAACGGTGGTAATTTCTATTAATACAGTCGGAATTCATCGTATCGCGGGACCAAAGTCATCAATTTCTATTGCATCTACTCGCCTTCTATGACTTATTTGTAGACCATTTTTTTTTTGGAGTGGGCGGTGTTATGCCTCTCAACTCATCTGAGGAGTCTCATGCATCTTCGCTCATGCACTCTTGATTTTGCATTTACATTCTCTAGTACTCTTCTCTTATTTTTTCATGACATTGTTCTATTTTTTCCCTTGCTCTTTTCTGGATATTGGTCGACTACTTGTATTTTTGATTATTCTTCTGTTGGGTACTTTCTTCTTGTTGTTTTCTGCCAGTCAACCTTCTTCCTTCCATATTTATAACTTTTATCTACTTCTCCAACTTTACTTCTTTCTTTTTAATTTTATTTATTTCTCATGACTTGTTATCCCCACCCCCCATGCTGACCCGACTTAGTGTCAGTTGATGAGGGAGTACATAGAAACCATGCTTATTTGCTTAAAAAGTAATCTCGCGCTTCTTTTGTATTTTTACACTACGTGATGAGGAAGTTTTGCTAGTTGGTTTGTCATTTCTTTTAGTCGGTGTTTATTAGATGCTACAATGGAGATCATTACTCGCCGATATGAACCACACCCTTGTCAAGGAGGAAATTATGAAGATGGGTGTGAATCGAACAAAAGAAATTGTCATGCAAATCATCAAAGAACCTAGTTTTGATATGTTCAATAGATTTTATTTCTTCTATTGTTTGTTTTTCACAAAAATCATCCATAATCAACTCGACCCACTCGTGAAGATTCATTCAACTGTCGTTTGATGGCTTTAATAAAAGTTGGTCATCAAATTCACTTTAGTGTTTTTCCATGAGAAACTCAGTCCAAAAATTTCTTGATTTCCATCGAGGCGCATTCAATAAATCTTTCATGTGCTTCTATGAAAAAATTGGCCCTAGATTCTATTAATGACAATTTGTTCCTTTTATCATAGTTCTTCAGGTAGTTATTGATTTTCATCTCCCACCACAATTGTATCTCTTCCAATGTTAACATTAATTCTTGCATATTTTTTTATGACTTGAGTCAAAGACTACCGGCAATAGAACTAATGTTGTAATCTATTGAAAATTATGCATGGTTACCAACAATAAGGACATCAAGCATTCACATATAAAATCACATAAGTAAAGAGAAAGAGAAGAGACACAAGTAGTGGAGAACAGTGGAAGCACACTTTGTGTTATATCTCTTAAAAGCCAATAAGAATTGATACATTGATGCATTCACATATAGTAATACCATGTTGAGATAGTTACAACATTTTAACTGTTGACCATACTTAACTTAATCTAACTTGGTTATCAACTTAACAAGCTTGTCAACTGACTTACATTTGTTTTTTTATACTCGACTGGGCTAGTCGACTAAGTCAATTAGCCCCTCTAAAAACATCTTATAAGAGTTGTTTTTCATATCACCATTGTGTCATGAAAATGTTACATAGGAGACATTGATAATCATTGTAGCATCATATTACATCATACATACATCATATAACATCATATTTTAGTGTCCTTATTATTTATTGTGTCATATTTACGTCTCTTTAGTGTTGGAATAAATACATTTGGTGTTAGGACAACATCAAAATTGCATCAAATTACCAGCAAAGTTGTAATGTAATTATCATTAATGTTTAATTATTTTTTATTTTTTTATTATTTACTTATTTATTATTATTAATTATATATATATTATCATTTTTATTATTAACCAAAATAAAAATTGTATGCATTCAAAAAAGGCAGCATTGAAGTTGATAGTAGAGTATATCGAATTGATTCCCTTAGCCTTCAACAAAATAAAACATAGTTCTAAAATAACATCAAGGAGCTCACGTAAAGATGAGGGCATCTAAAGTGGCAGTCAAGTCGACACAAACACACCCATGAAGGAGCATGCTTGTGTCCTTGAGAATTTTCACATTTTCCTAAGTGGAAGGTTTCGACATCCCCTAAAACACCACCTAGGATTCCGCATAAATGTCAAAAGAGCAAGGGACAAGAAAAAGCACAGTTTCTTAAGATAATGGACACGTTCATAACCATTTATTCCCTACTTTCCTCCCTTGCCCATCCTCTTGTCTTGACCCTTGGAATATGTGTGCATGTGTTTCTATTAATAGTACGTGTGTGATTTTTTCACCTCACTTCCCTCTCTCTCTCTCTCTCTCTCTCTCTCTCTCTCTCTATATATATATATATATATATATATATATATATATATATATATATATATATATATATATATATATATATATCTATATATATATATATATATATATATATATATATATATCCCTCACTCTCTATCTCTCTCTTCTTCCCTGTCTCTTCCCCTCAATATTTCTCCTTGTAGAATTTGTAACCAAAATACAAAAAAAATATGGTGGGCATGTATCTTGAAAAAAGGAAAAAAAACAAATGTAATATGTTTTTCCAAATATAAAAAATTCATTGATTGTGATTTTTTTTGTAAAGAGAAACTATTGCTATATGTTCCATTTGAAAAAATTGAAGATGCATGAAAACATAACTTTCTAACACGACAACCCATGGAGGTAGTTCAATTGCCGATTGTCGTGTTATGAAGTATTATGTAAACCATGAGATTCAAGGTTCAAATCCCCCACAAATCAAGCCAAAAATAAATAAATAAATAAAAAGGAAAGAAAAAACTTGCCAACATCACAAGCTACGTATAGTTTCTACAAAAGTACAATAATAATCAATGAAGTTAAGTTCATGTACAACACCATTCCAGCATGATGGAATTTAGAAAATGCAATTGAACAAGAAGAAAATAGTCCTATGGATGTTGATGATACAAAAATAGAAGAATGAAAAAACAAAATCCAATATGGTAATATAGTTTGTCCATATATTTATAATGTATTTGACATTCCAATATGAAAACAACCATTAATATTGGGTTTCAAGTCACATATCACCTATTCTTCATGGAAAATAAAGAATATTACAAAATTAGAAGAATTATAAATAAAGAGTAACAAACAATTGTCAAGGAAATTGCACTAAAAAAATGCAGTTGTGTGCCCATGCTAATGTACTTGTTCTTTATAGGTTGAGTAGGAATGGGAAAAACATTTACTGTGAAGTAAATATTCCAAATGCTTATATGAATTTATGATGCATACAAGATAATTGACCATATAAAACTAAAATTACTAATATTGGCATATACAAGTAAAGTTGCATATGATGCAGGTGGAATGGCAATCCACTTTGCATTGTTATTGCCTTTTAATGAGTACTATTTTCTTCAACTTAGAAAAGAAATGTTAAATACATTATCAATAATTGCAACATTTTTCACAGATGAAGCTTCCATGATAGGAAGTTGATTCTTATACTCCATTGACAAACATTTGTGAGACATAAAACATGTACAAATCAAATACTTTGGAAATATTGACACGGTATTTTACAATAATATTTATCAAGCATACCATACAATATTGTAACACATCCAATATTATAATTCCTAATTAGGGTTTTTGGGTGTCTAGATCAAACCTCCAAGGTTACTTTAGGGAGACGAGGATATAAAATTCATCTTTCTCCAACCTCCCCAAACCTCATTTCTGATTTCTCCATTGTCTTCTATTCATCGAGATCCTTCCAAAAAAATAAAATTTTCCCAAAACCAAGATTTGAATGAGTTATGTCTTTTGAAATATTTTCCCTTCAAGGCCACCTCATATTCCATACTACCATGTGGCATCACCTCAGTGGGTTACACAGAAAACCTAGCCAACTTAGACATATTGGTCGTCAAGCCCCCGACCAATCCTTTATTAGTATAAACTATTAGGCATATAAGTTATCAGACCCCTAACCAACACCTTTGTTGGTATAAATCCTCAAGCTTCATTTCGATTAAACTGAAAATGGGTTTTCATGTGATGGCCCCTAGCTCTTTTCAACTACCATCCATCTATCATATTCCTACACCGCTAGCCATCAAGCATACCTCGATGATATATTTCATGAATTGACAAATAGATGACACCCAAAATATTGACAAGATGATAGGTCAAATCCCAACATGTAAATACACTAATATCCTCAATTTTTGATAGGCTAATATCATGACATGTTGATAGGATGATAGCCCATCAGGGTGATGGTTCGATAGGCTAATATCTACATCATTATGGCCCAGGTGTCACTTAGCTATCACCTCATTACCACGTCAGCACTCCAAATCCACATCATCTTGCCATGTCAGAAAGGGCCCACATGTTTCCATGTCAACAAGGGCCCACCTGGTGCCATGTCATTATGACACATCAACAAGCTAGGTCAATTCCATGTGGCTCTTAAGTCCACATCAAATATCCTAGTTAATTCCTACTATGCCAGGCCCCTTATTGAGTTTCATTAGTGTTGGGGGGAAGTTTTATATTGGAATTTTATACTTTTAATGCCAAAATCCAGTAAGCTAATAGGTCGACACACCCTTATCATATGACATTAAACCAAATCTCAATGCAAGATTGACTCATTGAGTTTTATAGGTGTTGGGTTCACAATTATATTGAGAGGTGGGGTGAATTAGTATAATTACAATTTTTACTTATTTAAACATTTTAACATCACAAAACATCAATATCATAAAATGAAAAAGTAACACAAGATATATGTGGAAACCCTTATGGGAGAAAACCACAAAAATTATTTATACGAAATATATTGTAGGCACGAACCTATAAGAGGGACCAATCTCCTCTACTACTTAATAGGAAACAACCCATAGGATACAACAATCCCCTTTACTAATTTGCAGGCAGCAATCTATAGGAGACACCAATCCCTCTACTCTTTTGTAGGCACTAACCTATAGGAGACACCAATTCCCTCTACTACTTTGTAGACAACAACTTGCAGGAGACACCAATCCTCACTGCTGCTTTGTAGCCACCAACATATAGGAGACACCAATCCTCTTTATTTCTTTGTAAAAACAAACTTATGGAAGACACCAATCCCATTCATTGTTTTGTAGGTACCAACCTATAGGAGACACCAATCCCATTTGTTTCTTTGTAGGCACAAATCTATAGAAAACCCCCACTATTGCAATATTTGTAGGCACCAATCTACAAGAGACATCAATCCCCATCTCTACAAATATCCATAGCCACTAACCTACTTCATTGAGTCTGCTTACTTCTTCACATGTTTATTAGCTACATTTTCTTTCACCAAGTCTGCTTATTACTTATTTATTCACCAGATTTGTTAGTTGCTTCTACATTAACCAATTATACTTGTTGTGTCATCCTTCACTATGTCTACTTCTCCCAAAACTTATTCCTTTTGGCTTCTTCTCAAGAATGAACTTGCACAACATGCCAGGTATCCAATTTTCCAAATCGTGTTCTGAAACTTCTACCGTAAGTACCTAAAGATCTTTTCTCCATCTCCTGTATATTTTGCAATATAAAATATATTGCAAGGAAATTTATAGCAAAAATTCCAAGCTAACATGTTTGAAGCATGTTTCAAAAGATTCAAGAACACCAAATTCCTCATATCATAGCTTTGACATTATAGTGAAGAAAGTTCTAAATTTTATCCTATAACAACCTTATGTCTCTTCTTTGTCTCCTCAAAATTTCACAATCTAAAACATCTAAGAAAGAAAGTTATAGCAAAAATTCCATGTTGACTTATTTGAAGCATGTTTCAAGAGAATTTAGGAAGACTAACTTCCTTAGATCATATCTCTAAAATTGTAGAGAAAAATGTTTTGAAATTTTTTTCATAGGTACCTTAATATATCGTCTATATCTCCTCTAAATTTCACAGTCTAAAACATCATAGAAAGAAACTTATAGTGAAAATACCAAACTAACTTGTTTAAAGCAGATATCAAGAGCATTCAAGAAATCTAAATTCCTCAAAGCATATCTCTAAAATTATAGTGAAACAAGGTATAAAATTTTAACCACGCATACAATATGATATTCTATTTGTATCCTCCAAGTTCCATAGTTTGCAACATCCCATAAGAAAATCTATAGCAAAAATTCCATTTGATTTCTTTGAAGTAGATTTTAGGAGCATTTAAGAAGCTTAACTTCCTCATAGCATATCTCCAAAATTATAGAGAACCAAGGTCTGAAATGAAATCATGGGTATTTAATGAACTTATATCTATATCCTCCAAGTTTCACAGTCTAAAACATCCCATAAGAGAATTTATAGTGAAAATTCCATGTTGACATGTTTGAAGCATATTTCAGGGGCATTAAGGAAGCCTAATTGCCTCAGAGCATATCTATGAAATTATAGTGAACCAAGGTCTAAGATTTGAACCATAGGTAAATGACAATATTCTATTTGTATCCACCAAGTTTCATGGTTTGAAACAACACAATAAAAAGGTTATAGATAAAATGCCTTGTTGATCGATTTGGAGCAGATTTCAAGAACATTTAGGAAGCATAACTTCCTTAGAACATGTCTCAAAAATTATTGTGAACCAAGGTATAAAATTTGAATCACATGTACATGAATATATTCTATTTATATCCTCCAAGTTTGATAGTATCAAACATCCCAAAAGAAAATTATAACAAAAAATTCCAAAATGACTTGTTCACCCATAAATCACATTTTTACTTCCACCTTTAATATCCAAGAATCACCCTAAAAATATTCCTCAGCTCCTCTTTTGAATATTAGATATATTCTTGCTTGGATTTAGTTCAAATGAAATCATCCATCCTTTATTTATGGTTTTTCTACATTCACTTTGTTGAACAATGTAACTAGTGTCGATCTTCATAATTGTACTTGTCAAAAGAAATTTTATTATTAAAGCATGGGTTTCATGCTTGGATCAATGTTTTCTAGGTCAAAGCCTCCATTGAAGGCTTCTAGGTTTTGTATTGAGTCATTAGAGTCATTGTCAATTTTATTAGACCCTTCTTAGGATTTTGTATCATGTAAAATGAATTATTTTTTAGTAAAAAATATTATTTGTCACCTCCACACAAAGTCGACCCTGTCCCCATGAAGTTGGTCTACATTAGGGAAATTAAACCCTGCGGAAAGGCTATATATAGAGAATAATTTTGACCTATTTGGAGCATTCACTCAACAAGTTTTATCTCCAAGGAAGAGAAGCATAAAAAGAGAGTGAAGTAGCTAGAGAAGGACGAAAAAAGATGGGAAGACCTAATTCAAGTTTTTGGGCTATCTATCTCTCACACGTGAAAAGTTTATGGGAAGTTTTTGGGGCCGAAATTTGTGTCTACTGCAGGTTCAAAATTTTGTTGTTGGGGGCTCAAATTCCACTGTCGAGGGGGCGAAATTCTGGACTGAAGTTGTTTTTGGGGAGTTGTCACTTGGAGACTTTGATAGGGATCATCTATTGAATGGAAGGGCTAACTTAGTGGTTTGAGGAGGTATTTTTATAGGTCTAAGAGGTCTTTGAGTGTCACATCTTGATTTGAATCTACTAGTGGAAGAGTTGGACTAGTTTTTCCCCTTGAAGGGGTTTTTCTCTGGCTGAGAACCTGCATCTTGTGTCTCTTGTTCTTGTGGTCTTCATATACATATAATTTGGTAATTTCTTCATGAAATAAAAAATAAAGAAGTAAAATAATCCACATAATTCACGAGTAATTTTCAAGAAAGAGGAATCAAACCCTAATTCCTATAAGCATTTATTTCTCAATACACTTGTGGGGCCAACTTGTAAAACAATTTGGGTCCTCCTGCTTGTATTTTGGTTGGGTCATCCTAATGAAAATGTTCATACCTACTCATTCATATGGATATATAGGGAGTTATTATTATTAGTGTTCTCTATCATCAAACAACTACCAAATTGTTATAGACATATTTGGGCACTGCAACCCAATCACATATGTCCATAAACCAAGGGCTTCTAAACCTCTAAAAGTGTTGTTTCATACCCTAAAGGAACAAGGTCAGCTGGTTACATCATTTCCCAGAATTTCTCCCTGAAAAACTACTAAGAACTGGTCAAAACTGGACCATACAGACTGCTCCATGCTAAGGGTGCGATGCAGCTCACCTATGACACACAGGGGATGCGATGCATACTGAAAATCCCTTCTGTAGGGTGCGATGAGCAAGAGCATACAAATGGCAGAAGCAGATTTCTAGGTGGAAACTCAAAGAATCTTCTAGAAACTGCTCATATGACACTTGCCTCTCTGAATTTGCCCAAGGATGAGTAAGAGATCATGAAATCTCCAAGTGGAACCAAGAACTATCAGTAAAATGACACTAATCAAAATCCCAGAAGATGACTCACTCTCCTGCAAACATCTATATATGGATCCCTCATCCTAGAAATCCAGGGGCTGGAATTTTGTAATTTGTAAGGAAGTGTTGTTAGTTTCTCTTTGAAGACATTGTATTGTTGGGTGATCTTGCTTTGTATGAGGTGAAGAGGGCTTTCATGCTGGGAGGATGAGGCTGGATTAGACAGCTTGGTTGTAATCCTCTCTTCTACTACTTCTATCAATAAAGCTATTTGTGTTTTCCTCCATATACTTGTATATCTCTGAATCTTGTATTTGTATATGCATTTGTATGGTTAATGTACATCTGATCCTACATTGTTTATGGTTATAGATCTCTATGCTTTGATGGTATTTTGTTGCTTTGACTCTACAGGTGTTCTTTGAAGGGGGACAAGTGAGAAAGGAGTGGCAAAATCTTTATCAAAGGAGAGAGGAAACAAGCAAGGAGACTAGTGAAAGACTGAGGTTGGTACTCTCTGCTTCTCTCTCATCTATCTCTCATAAAGGAAAACACAAGTAACTTTAGTTTGTTTGTTTCTAAGATAGCTACCCATCTTAGTCAGACTAGCAACTCTGAATGGACACTAGTTTTCCCGATAACACAAATCATAAATAATAATGATAGGACACAAGATATAGGTGATAAACTAGGGCCAAAACCTCTCCAAATGAGAGGAAAACCCATCAAAGTCCTTCTCTTCTTATAGCACTTCAGTTAAAAAATTCCAATATCTATGACCCTTAACCAAGACCCTCCAAGACCAAGTCTCCCTTCCTTCTTCATGAGTTTTCTTTCTAGAAACAAACTTTGACCTTCCAACAACTTGACCCCAGAAACAATTTCTGCAACTTCGACCTAGCAACTTCACAACTTCGACCTTAATGCAACTTCATAACTTCGATCTAGAGGCATCTTCACAACTTCAACCTTGCAGCTTCATCGCTTTGACCTTGTAGCTTCACATCTTTGATGCACCTTCATAACTTTGACCTTGCAGTTTCACAACTTTGATGCACCTTAATAATTTTGTCTAGCCCAGAAACTGTAGAAACCCTAATAAAAGAGAGAGAGAGAGATAGAGAGGCCTAAAACTTCGATCTTGATCTTCTTCTTCTTCTTCTTCCTTTTCTAGCTTCTACGTTGAGGAGATAGAACTTTCTTGAGTGTGTGTATAAATGAGTTTGAATTCCTTCTTATTTATAGGCTTGTGTGGGTACAGATCGATATCTTTAGGCTGACTTGTCCCTTCGTGTAGGCCTACTTGATCTTTGCACCATGATGAGGTCTTGGAGGGTCTTTTGACTCTATTTTGACTCAATAATTTTTTCTTTACAATATGTAACATACCCAAATGGGTCTTCAATACATGAAAATGACTTAATTGACTTTATGAAAAACCTAGAAGCACTCAATGGGTGCTCGGCCTAAAATTGAAATTTCCCTTGAGCATGAAACACATGCCTCAGGAATACAAATAATAAATTCATTTTTCTCTTTTCATTAAATAAATAAAATCACTATTATTACATATGTCATTATGAAGACCTAACCTAGTTACATATTTCAACACTCTCTTAACTAAGGAGGTATTCATAATCCATACAAGGTACTCAGACATTCTCAATATGAAGAATTCTCATAAGAAGATTGGTAACCCATCTGTAAAACATCATATCATCCAAAATTGTCACATAGAAAGGCCTTGAATAACAACTATATCTCTTCACGATATCATAGCACAATGCTGGCAAGACCAATGATTTATAAACACCCTCATTATTGTCTCTCTCAGAACATACCCCATCTGGGTTCTCTCATAGTATGTTCCACCAGGTTCTATTCTTATCTTTGATTCCCAATCCTCAAAGAATATCAGTCCTCTACGAATACTCTTATCTTGGATGCCCTACCACATCCTCAAAGAGTATTGGATTCCATATGCTTACTTAATCCTCCATTGTATATTGTGAAGACAAGAATGAAAGCATCAATTTACCATCATTTTGGGACTTATTCGTAGGGCATCGACCATCCATCACTTTTATTCATGAATTATGTCATCCTTTATTTGATTGGAAAGTGATCCAATAGTCCATATATGGCCTTTTCTTCATGGCTTGGTACCTTCTTCGCATCATGTTTCCTTCAGGATCTTTCATCCTACCACGAGTGTTAGTTTCAGATGACATCTACAAATCTTCCTCTGCTGTCCCTGCATTAGCCCATCCAAATATTATTCAAAAACAAAAAATGAAATTTAAATCAAAATACCTTTGTGATGGTATTTCATCATGACATATCCTTGTTTGCATCAACATCCTACATATATATTGACACATCTCCAAAAATATATACAACATTAAGGGTCTCTTTCCTTTTTATACTTTATCAAGATATTAATATCTTTCCCATGGAGATATCATAGTCAAATATTCCAATCCTTGGATGTTGATTTCCTTCTCCATAGTTGCATTTTTCATGATCTCTTCCTTTCTTTATTTGCACATTTCGTCCCAGGAACTTCCAATCATAGTTCCATCAACTTTGCTAGCCACCTCATATTTCATATGAGGACATATTATGTTGATTTCATCTAGTTAATGTGTGAACCATGCCTTCATGCATCCTTTCACATGAGGAGATCCTTTTGTTTGATCATTCTCTTGAGGTAGAGCACTCATTCATGATATCTGCAAACATATGACATGAATCTATTTTATCAAGTACAAGTATACATACCTCATCTCTTTCTTTTGGTCATATAGACTCCCTTCAGTAGCTTCCTTGATTGAAAGAAATTAAATCCCTTAACCTGCTACACTTCTTTTGACATCATACCATCATCCTATGAATCCCATACAAGTTGGAATTCCCGACAAGACACTCGCTTCTTGCAAAAGGTGAACCTTCCAATGAAGATTCCAACGGAGGATCTTGATCTTGCAAATGCTCCTTTTGAATGATGTATAATTAGCTCTATACTAGATGAATTTATTTTTACCATAAGTACTACTTATGCTTCTAATGAGGTTACCAAGAGATACATCCTTCTATAGGTGACAACCATAGAATTCTATTTCAACTATATTTCATGCTCCTTTAGGATGATGTCAAGAGATCTTGCTTTCGATTGTATGCTTCTATGACGCCATATCCTAACATGATGCATCCTATCATGCTTTAATGATTCCTACCATGATAGTTATACTTTACAACAAAAAACTTGAAACATAAACTTGAAAAGAACTAGGTGAGGAAGACTATCTCAATCATAGTATAGATCTTTTACTTTATCCTTCTTGGATTCCTTCTTTCCAGCTTCTTCCACATCTTCAGTGTTATGGGCTTCTTCCCTTCCTCTTTTGTTGTTTTCCTTCTTGAGCTTTGGACAATCTCTATTGTAGTGCCCATATTCATGACAACCATAGCATTGAACCTTTGACATGTTCTTCTTCTTTTTATGAGGACCAAGCTTCCCAAACATCCCTTTTTCTTCTAGCCATGGTAGAAAAATCTTGAGCTTGCTCGCTTATCCTACATTGATTTTTTCCTTCAACCCAGTTTCTTTGATTTTTTACAATAACCATAGTTCATTGAATGGAATAACTTCCTTCTTCCCATATATGCTTGATGTGAAGTTGCCTCATTCCTTTGTGTCATACGGAAAGAGTCATTAGTGCGGACACAACCGACCTCCCTAGAAGCCTAAGACTTTCTAGTGACAAACAAGACAAATAAGAGCAATCCTTCACTAAATATGCCTTTACAATATGAGAAATCAAGTGTTTAGATCCTACCTGTAACCCAACGTTGTTGTAGTAATCCAGCTTCGTTGATCCGGATGAGCTCCTCCTTCCCTTAGAAACCTGCATTCACTAACAATCAACGATTAAATAGCACCTGAATATCACATAAAATAAAACATATTTAACATATAGACCAAGGAGTATATGAAACAACTCATAAATAACAAATTGTTGAGAAGAATGGACTAATTTGTATTCAAAGGTAACAAAAGGAACCATTACAACCTGAGCCTTGGTGTTGTGCAGGTCCTTCCCAGGGTCCACAAGAGTTCTCCTTTACTCTGATCAGCTCACCCACTTCCAAATGAAACAAGCAAAGATGGTAATCTCTCCTCACAAGCTTCTACAAGGAAGTCCTAATTCCAGCAGCATCTACCCTTAGGAATGTTCAGCTTTCAACCTCCCCTCCCTTTGGCCCAATGCCTGTATTTATAGTGCTCTAGAGGAAGTTATTCAGGTCCACCATCAATGGGATAAGCCCCTCTTTGGATGGGATAGCTCCCCTCTTGATGGGATAAGTTCCTCTTTGGTAGGGATACATGAACCATCTGGAGGCGCTTCATACACGTCAAACAAGCTTATAGAATGCTCTAGAAATGACCACAAGCAACTTTTTTAAGATGAAACTCGCGCCTTTTGACCTTTACAGGGGTACGCACCCACCCCTTTACATACAGAGCGTACAAGTACGCAGGTATTGTGAACTTGGGTTGCGTACACGCGGGTAAGGCTAAGAGAAACTGCGTACCAGAGATAATTGACTTTAAATGACTTTTCTCTCTTTCTTGAATTTTGACATGAAGAGCAGAGGCATGAGACTTGCCAAGGAGGATAGTATGACCATGGATGGAGCCATACTAACTGCAAATAGTCATGGTGACATTTTTTAGTGTAACAGATTGCCCCCTAAAGTGCGAAGCCTGTAGTAGATTAGGGTTTTATATGATATAGGAAGGGTGAAGTACTTTATCATTTCAAGGAGTATCTTGCGGAGGGCCCAGTTAGAACCTGCAAATATTCAACACAAAATACATATATAAGATGATATCATCGCTGAGGTAGGCATTCCCATACTCAGATTGAAAACTTTAACTAACAATCTAACTACTGCTCTAATACAAGAATGATTTTGCAGTACATCACAATCGTAGACTTTTGTAGACGCAGTATGGACGTAGCCATCTGTTTATGGTTAGTCTACTATATAATGAATACAAAACTCCTCGCAGCCTGGATGGTGGAAACTAGATCCAGGGTCTTCATCTCTACTTCCTGAATTGGTACGATTCTATCCATGCGAATAAATGGGTTGATGTCAAACATGGTAGAAACCACTTGATTACCAGTCAATGATGTAAACTGTTAACAAGCGTGAGAGAGACCACCAGTGATGTCAATGGTTCTCAAAGTACCCAGTACAATCCATGAAATGTGAATGAATGGGTTGATGTCGAACACGTCATGGAATCCTTTGATCGAAAGTCAATGATGTAAACTGTCGTCAAAGGCAAGAAACCTGCCATTGATGCATGCAACTTCAAGGTACTGACGATTTCTAAGTCATCTTTCTAGATAATGTGCTGATGTCGATAGAAAGCGACCCGTTGCAGGCAAGCCCACAACACGAAATCATTGTTCAAGTTGAAGAAATGTTGCTGTAAGGACTGACTCAGGGATGGTCAAATGGATGACAAGTATTTTGCATATGAATGGTTTATTTGCAGAGACCTCTTGAACACATAACGACACAACAGATGGCTTGGTGACGATTGACCCAAAGTTAATACCCAGAAACGGTTAAAGACTTTCAGAGTGGTTTCATCAGCTTTAAGGCAAAGGATTTCCCAACCCAGGTGAATGAAACGTGTCGTGTCCAAGAGTGGTGATAAGTTTCTTCTGTAACAAAGGATAACAAATAGGTTCATTCTTCTCTCTTTTCCCCCACCATTTTTGGCAAGTACCTCTTTATTTTTTACAAGCTTGAGGAGGATAACATATGCTTGATTATAAGCTCATCCTTCGGATGAGTCCAACTTAGTTTAGATTCGGACCCTAAGAAGGAGTGGTCCGTTCCTATTTGTAATCGAACAGGTCCTTTACTGTGAAATTTTAACGAGTCCAGTATAGGAGAAACTCGACGTTTTTCAATTTTAGAGAGTCTGAAAAAACTAAAGAAGACTCCAAGGTGAACTTTTTCGTAAATTTGTGTCTCCCAAGCCCGAAAAAGTATAAAATAATACCTGAGAGAACCGCTTGATCTTGCGACCAAGGAGTACTTTCATGATTAATGCCTTTGACCTGAAAAGTAAAAAGCGATCAGAGGCATGTCGTTTTATTTCCAGTATCGAATTTGAAACGACAAAAATCTGGCAATCTTTTCGTGTTTTTACGGTCAGAAAAGGGCTGTAAGAGGACCGTCTTTTAATTCCATTTTAACAAGTGTAAAAGAAACGCTCGGCAATCTTTTCATGTTTTAGGAGTCAGAAAAGGGCTTAAAAGATAACTCTGATGTCTTGGTTCGTGAAAATGATGATTTTACCCTAAAGTCCTTTTGTCCTGCACAAAAACAACACATTACTTATACCTGTTTAAGATGGGCAAAAATACATTGAAAAATATCCTTTCATGGTGAAAAATAAACAAACATAGCATTCATTTATCCAAAAAAAAAACCTATAAAAAGACTTTTTACCATGTCACTTTTACCATTTTACTGTTGAGGGTGAGAAAAGGGCTTTTGACAAGAAACTTCCCGTGGACTTTGCGGAGAATCCGACCGTCGGAATCGAGCGCCGTCTCTTTCAGGTATTTCACAACATCCTCCTCTTCAATTTCATCCGTTTAGAATTCCATTTTAAGTTTTAGTTTGATTTTTTGGAGGGTTTGGGTTTTTAGGGTCCGCTTTTCGGGGGACGCAGGTGCCCCATGGGTGACCTGCGTACCCCGACATTTTCGTATATGGGAAAATGGTCGGAGTACGCAGCCCACCTTCAGAACAGCTGCGTACCCACGCTCTGTTTTTTGAACGCGGGGTGCGTACTCCGCGCAAAGCGGATTTTCAAAACCCAAACTCAAAAACCTAACCATCAAAATTTGATTTAATGAATTCTAATCAATGTTTTTTGGTGTGTAGATTGCCCACCATGCTAGATTGGCGTGAAAGAGAGCACGAAGATGTCGATTTGGCCGCAATAGGTCATCAACCTTCCATTGATGCTTTAAAGGCATGCGGTCTCTACAAGTACTGGGCCATACCTGGCATGAGGGCCCAGGTGCCATTCTTAGAGTGGCTGGTTGAAAGGTGGAACATTCAGGATCGATGTTTCTACATCGGAGAACACCAGCTCGAGATAGAGTCCTCCGACATATATTTTCTCACTGGCTTGCCTAACAGGGGCGAGCAACTGTCTCTATTCGGGACTAGGCCGGGTGGCCAATCCCTTGCTAGTCTCTGGCTAGAGTGGTGCAACAATCAAAACCAGGAGAAGGGGATAGAAATCAAATACATATCCCGACCTGAAATTATGGTAATTGCCTTTACAGTTACCAGACTTTGCGGTGCTGCCGCTTTGCACATAGCCACTGGTTCCCAAATGCGGATGGCTATAGATTGCTTCCGAGGCACCATTTTCAACTGGTGCGATGCTGTGCTGGCCAATATGAAAGGTCAACTGACTAGGGCAAAGAACGGACAATTGAAGACCTTTGGATATGGGCCTTTAGTTGTGAGCTTTGCCCTAGAGAGAGTTCCAATGCTGATCCCCCAGCATCTTACTGTTCCATTTGGGCCTCCTCGGGAGCCTAAGTTGACGCGATGGGTTTCGGTAATGGCCCGGCAACCTGATGAGGGAGCGGGAGTTGTCCGATTTCCTGCGGGTTACTTTCACTGGTTGGAGAGCCAGGTCTTTGCGATTCAGGATTTTCCTTACGCCGGAGTAGATTTTCGCAATGATCCGGACATGGTTCTTCCACAGGGAGAACAATGGGACGACAGAGGTACTTCATTTTTCACAAGTTTTTAAATTATCTATTTTTTTTTTTTTTATATATCGTCTCAAAACTGACAGCAAAAATTTTCAAAATGCAGATGTAGGCCCACGGCGTCCGGCCAATCTCTGGGCTTTTGAGAGAAGAGCACCAGCTATACCAGCACCAGCCCCACAGGATGCGGCCGCAGAGACCTTAGCCGAGTTGGAACAGGACCTAGAGCGTCTCACGGCGGACATACCAGAGACAACTATAGACGATATTCCTATCCGACTTCAGCGCTATGTGGTCGCAGTCCCAGGACCTTTCAGGAGGTTCCTGTGTAGGGTAGCGCGGGCAGTGGTCTCATATAGAGAGCACCACCAATGATTGGCTAGTCACTTTTTGTAGACACATGTGACATTTTTGGTTTTTTGTACTTATCATTTTTGTCGATCATAAGGTGTTTTTCAACCTATGATCGAAGACGATGTATATTTTTGACACACTCCTATCTATATATATCATTATTACCGGCTTATTTTGTTAAACATGTGTGATGAAATGTTTATAAATTTACATTTATGATTGTTACAAATGTCTATTTATCATTCGAGACGCCATTGCATCTGCTAATGTATTTAAAGGCCTTGGAATATGCTGATATTCAATGTAATCAAATTCACGTTCCAAGAGACGCACCCTCAAAAAAAATCTTAATAACACTGGATTTCTAATGGCATAGACTCTATTAAGCTGAAGTACAACGAGTTCAGAATCTAACCTCACTATCAAACTCCGAATCCCAAATGAATTAGATTCAGATAATAATTCAATCACTGCACTGTATTCTGCAATGTTGTTTGTTGTTTGACCGAGGCTCACCCCATGCATAGAAACTAACTCGTCAGAGGGCGAAAAGATAACCCAAGCTGCGGAAGAGATATTCTGTGTACTACGACAAGCACCATCAGCAAATCCAATGTACGTTTGGAGAGGCGTCGACATCTGCAATATCAAGAGTAAAACCAAGATAAGCCAGAATAACGACGAAAAACACACTCTCTAAGCTAAGCATACTGTCTAAACTAACAAAACACACCAGCTAGAAAGAAAAATTATCCTAACTAACCTAACTGAATCTCCATACCCACCATTTAAGCATAATACCTCTTTAGGTAAAGTCCATTTCTGGGCTTACCCAAAGAGTCCCCATCAAAATCTACCAGCTCATAGGCCCCTTTTGCTAGCTTTCGCTTGACAATGTAGGGCCCATGCCACATAGGAACGAATTTTCCAGCACCTAATTTATCGTTAGCTTGATCATATAATAGCACTAGGTCTCCTTCCGAAAAATTACGAGGGGTCACGTTGCGATCATACTGAGCTTTCATCCTTTTTGCGTGAGTCTCGATTGCCAAAGCAGCGTCACGTCGAGTCTCATCTAATTTAGCTAAGTATAACAGACGCTTCTCCTCTTCGGAAGTAGCTGGGAGTAATTTGATAGCCATTTGAAGTGATGGGATTTCGCATTCAATGGGCAACACTGCTTCCAAACCATAAACTAGTTGGAAAGGAGTGAACCCTGTTGATGTTTTCACTGAGGTTCGGTACGCCCAAAGCACTGAATATAACATGTTGTGCCAATTCGACCGATGAATACCAATGATTCGTTGGATCATGATAACTAGAACTTTGTTGATGGATTCAACCAAACCGTTTGCTTGAGGATAATAAGGAGTAGAACTATCATGGCGTAAACCAAGCTGGCTTGTAAGTTCTGTCATCATAATGTTTCGAAAATGGCGTCCATGGTCAGTGATTATCACTTGTGGGACACCAAACCTAGCAATAATATGATTGAATACGAAAATCGCAGTTGTCTTGCCATCTGCCTCGAATGTAGGCATCGCCTCGGCCCACTTAGTAAAATAATCAACCGCAAGGATGATATACGCATGCCCCCCAGCCGAGTGAGGGTTACATGTAATAAAATCGATACCCCATTTAGCAAAAGGACCAACGGCAATTATAGGGTGGAGAGGAGCAGGTGGTGCGCGCATCTTGCGATCAAACACTTGACAGTTGTGGCATTTTCGGACCGCAATGATACAATCTTTAAACATGGACGGCCAGAAATAGCCAGCACGCAACACCTTCTGAGCTATGGCATACCCAGACATATGACCGCCACATGCTCCAGAATGGCAGTCATTCATAACCCTTTCTGCCTCTTCATGAGTTAAACAACGATGAAAAACTAAATCCGCCCCACAACGATAAAGAGTATCTCCAATAATTTTGTACTGTTGGGACTGGAATCGAATTTTCCGACGTTCCGACTTTGAAGCTTCGGGCCGAAAGGATTGGGTTTGGAGATAGACGATTATATCCCCATACCACAGATCTAAAGTGCTGATGAGAAACAGAGATTCGTCCGCAATGGGTTCCTCTGCCACAGTTTCTGTGTCAGCACGCGGGAAGTCACACATCAATTCCGCAAAAACTAAGGATTTCTTAGACTTGGACTTTTCGAACTCCAAATCGAACTCCTGCAGGATAACAATCCATTTGGAGTACTTGCCCCCTAGCAATTGTTTAGTCAGAATATAGATCATAGGGTTGCAATCCGAAATCACTGTAGTTTTACGGAGAAGAATGTAATGACGAAAACGTTGGACAGCCTGAACAGCTGCCAGGGCCAATTTCTCCACATGCGAATATTTTAGCTCAGTGGGATTTAACGCCCTACTAAGATAATATATCACATGTTCCGTTCCGAATTCGTCTTCCTGAACTAAGACCATTCCAATGGTGGAGTGGGAGGCGGCGAGATACAAAAAGTAGTCCTGGTTCTAGTTGGGAGGATGCAGCAACGGTGCATGGGTCAACGCGTGCTTAAGTGCATCAAAAGATTTCTGAGCTATCTCATCCCAAGAGAATTGTGCATTTTGTTTCAACAACCGTGTGAAACCCTTTGTAATCTCAGCGTAGTTAGGAATGAATCGACGTAAAAATTTTGCTTTCCCCTGCAAACTTTGGAGTTGGCGCAAACTCGAAGGAGGAGGCAATTTGATGATAGCTTCGACCTTCGAGGGATCGACGCGGATACCGGCTTTTGAAACGACAAATCCTAGCAATCGTCCCACTTCTATGCAGAAGACACATTTGTGTGGGTTCAAACGAATTCGATAATGCCGACACCTCATAAAAATAGCGCGTAAATGGACAAGGTGATCAGCTCGATGTAAAGAATGAGCAGGCAAATCATCGAGATACGGTTGTACAATGTGCTTGATGTCGTGAAATGCGTAAGACATTGCCCGTTGGAAAGTGGCTTCGACATTCTTAAGTCCAAAAGGTAATTTGCAGTAAGCAAATGTCCCCCAGGGACAAATGAAAGCCGTTTTTGGTTGATCGGCAGGTAGAATATTGATTTGGTTGTAACCGGAAAAACCGTCCATAAAGGAAAATATTTCACTGCCGGCACAATCATCAATTATTTGATCGATATAGGGCGTAGGATAGTTGTCTTTTGGACAAGCACTATTTATATCCCTATAATCGATGCATATTCTTATTGTTCCTTGTTTTTTGTTAACCGGAACAATATTCGATACCCAATCCGTTAACGGGATCGGATAAATGAAACCTGCTTTCAACAGCTTCTCGACTTCTGCTTTAATCGCAGCCGCTTTCCTAGGGTGTATCTGACGCAGACGTTGCCGAACGGGTTTAGCGTCCGGGTAGGTCTTGATTTCATGAACAACAATGGAGGGATCAATTCTTGGCATTTCCTCATAGGACCAGGCGAACATGTCGCGGAATTCTTGAAATTGGACCTTGTATGTTTGAATTTCGTTATCTGTACACGAGGCTCCTATATGAATGTTCTCAATAATTCCGGTTTTGACTGAAATGTCAATGGCAATAGTTTGGGAAATGTTTCCCAAATTCAACTCTGAATGAGGATGTTTCATGGGATTCTGAGCGTCCTTGACATATTCAGCTGTAAAAATTGATGAAAAATCATTTTCAAAGTCATCACCCTCAGGTAAAAATGAAGATCGATGATGAAGATCTTCCCATGGTAGATCGTCTACACTTAGGATTTCGCGAAGTTGTTCGTCAGATGACACATCTTCAGGAAATGTTATCCGTTCTGAGGTCGATGTGAAAAGTGATTCCTCACGGACCACATTCATTTGGTCAATTTGGGTTGAACGCGAGTCGGAAAAAGACTGCACGGCCTCATAAGCAATTTCATACGGACTCAAAGGCATTGCATTACCGAATGAGTCTATCTCAGATTCGGATGGGACAATCCAAGGATCATCATAGATAATAGTGTCTGAAGTAATCATATGAATGGTTGCGAATGAAGGGTCTGCGTTGATTGGAAGGAAAGGAAAAGTTCCCAGTAAACCGGAATCTTTAACTAATCCTACACCAACATCCTTGTAAGGGATAGTCGTTTTACCGACATGCTGGATACTTTCGGAAGAGGCTGGGTCGGATGAAAAGTAAGCCAGCTGGTCCATCGTCACGATTTTACCATTGTGTGGAAACTTTATGACTCTGAAAACCGATGACACGACCGCTGTCATAGCGTAAAACCAACTTCGACCCAAAAGAAGGTTGTAGTCCAGAGGGGCATCAACCACCTCCACATCCAGACTAACGGTTTTTCCTTCAACCCCTATAGGCAAATCCTGTAGAATGCCAAACGGATGGAACCCACGGCCATCAAAGGCCTTAAGAATCGTTGGGGATTGGTTCAGTGAAGGAGAACCAAGCGATCTCCAACACTGAATCGACATAATACACGTAGAAGCTCCTTCATCAATTACAGTCCGATGAATTGGCCTGTTTTTTACTATCACTGGAATCTGGAAAGCCATCTGATGAGGGAGACGCGGTGTACTATTTTCTAGATCAAAGATTATCAGGTTCGGGTCCTGAACGTCAACAGCTCCTATAGCCGACAAAAGTAATTTTCTCTGTGCTGGGCATGATTGCAGCACTTCTAAAGCCGACATTGCTGAGGGCGAAACAGCTAAATCCTCAACAATGTTGTAGTTCTGGGCCACTCTCGCATGTGGATTGAATGCAGACCTTCGAAGTACACCCTTGGCGGGCGGTTTTATTACTAATTCAGGGTTAGGTTTCTCGATCTGTAGTGGATCGGAACCGGGAGCTGAGGTTGATGGATTTGAACGAGAAGATTCTGCTTCTTTCGATCCATCAACATGACTTTTACTACCATAATCTTGTGATCGAGTCGCAATCCATACATGAGACATCATCAATATGGGTTCTTCACTGGCACTCGAGGAAGAGCCTATCATTTTACTCTCCTGCTTTGGAAATGGATCTTTCAAAACAGCAGGAGTTGGGGAACCTTTAACGATTTTCACAACCTCTGCCCGATGAGGGCAATCTCTTGTGAAATGATCTTCTTCACAAATTAAACAAGGATAGCGAGGTTTGCGCTTTTCGTCATTAGATTCTGACTTCTCTTTTTTCTCCTTTGGAGCCTTGTCTGCTTTATCCTTCTTCTTGCCTTTCTTCTTACCACCGTTTTTTGATTTAGCCGTAGATGACTCTACAGTGTGAATATCGGCGGTAATTTCAGGAGAAGACTCTCCTGTCGGGGAGTCTGGTAAGGTTATTATTGGAGAAGAATTCTTTGAGGATTTCTTCTTACTTTTAGTATTCACCGTACCAATCATGCCATCAGTAGCATGAGACCCCGAAGGAGCAGCAGCGATTTGATTCGACTTAGGAAGATCCGGGATCTTCTCGTGCAACGTACCCGACTGAGTGTAAACTAAGTCAAGGTACTGGGCTTGAGCAATGACTTGCTCCTCAGTAACTACTCCGGCCTTAGCTACATCTTCAGTAATCTTCGGTAATAATGATTTTACAAACCATTCAGCTAAGATTTGGTCCGGAATAAAAACTTGCACTAATCGTCGTCGACGTCTCCATTCATGTATATGATCGGAAATATAAGTGGAGGTCGACTGTTTTAATGAAGTTAATAGCTCCATGCCGTTATCGTATCTGACCAGCAACTGAAAATGAGTTAGGAACGAGGTAGCTAACTGACTAAAATTGTAAAAAGAGGCCCGTCGTAACTCAATGTACCACTTGGCCACGAGACCAATGAGCATACGCTGGAAAATACGTAAGCGGATCGAATCATCCGAGATGGAATTTGAAGCACACCAGAGGTGGTAAGTCATCACGTGATTGGACGGATCCTCTCCAGACTTACCTTCGAACTTGGGTATATCACTGGGCAACTTATTTGGCATTGGCGGCCAGAACGGAAGATATTGTATTGGATCGTTCGTTAGGCGCGTCAAGTCTGGTAAATCCAAAGTTGCGATAAACGGTAATTGCCGATTAGGATCCCTAAAACTTTGGGTCACAAGACCAGTCCCAGGAGGAGTATATCCAGGATAACTTGGAACAGGAATCGCATTCGGGATATTATATCCTCCTGGAAAACCAGGATTAACCGGATCGTACTGGGGTTGTTGAGGTTGTTGATAAGTGTACCCAGGATACGGTTGATACTGGTAAACCGGTTGTTGGACAGCAGGACCGAATTGGTACTGTCCCTGGTACTGTTGATAGGTAAATTGAGGTTGACTTGTTACAACAGTACTTAAACCAGGCTGCCCTACAGGCATCTGGACCGTGGTTTGAATCGTAGATCCAGACAACGGTAAAGATGTCTGAGGAGTGGTTGCAGAGACAGTAGAAACCGGAGCTGTCGATACTCCAGAAGTAAGTGCGGTAGATGTTGCGGTAGTTGCAGCAGTCGTTTGAGATGGAGTACTAGGTGCAATTGGCGGCTGCGTAACTACCGAAGTTACAGAAGTTTGAATATTTGACTGGACAGGTTGCGGTTGCTGGGGTGAACCAGAAACTACGGGTTGTCCAGTTTGAGGTACCAACTGTATACTTGGCTGCAACACCTGTTGACCTTGTGATGGATCCCACACTATCATTCCGGGGTATTGACCCGTAACAGGTTGAGGATACTGAGATCCATAACCGGATTGAGGATAGGATTGATAACTGAAAGGCACAGTTCCCATACCTTGAACATATGACTGACCTTGAGGTGGTTGATAACCTTGACTCGAGTATTGACCTTGAGGTTGATAACCTTGGGGTAAATACTGATACTGGGGTTGACCTTGGGGTACATATTGAGGCTGGGGTTGACCTTGAGGCATGTATTGTACTATGGGTACATACTGTCCTTGAGGTTGCCCCCCAGACACAATTTGTGTACCTTGAGGTTTCCCCCCAGGCGTTAATTGAGGCTGCCCCCCAGGCGGTAATTGGCCACCTTGAGGTTGAGAACTGGGAACTGAACCTGACATCATGTAAATGTCCCCTACACCCAACGGTTTATTACCATTATTTCCAGCTAATAACCCATGATCAATGGGTTGAGGAGATTCCCCCGCAAAGGTACCAGAAAGTGACTGATACCCGGAGGGAACAGAAGGACCGCCGTACAAGAAAGATTCAGGAGATTGAGTGAACACGGACGACTGACTAGACATATTTACAGGAGTATAAATACCTCCAGGTGGAAAAGGAGTACGAGGTGGAGAAAAACTTATCCCTGAGTTGTCTAAATAATTGGTTAAGGAAAGGTACCAAGTAGTACTTCTAGGAGGACTGTAAAAGATAGATTCACGCTCCCGTAGATCAATAGTAGGTTGATCTTCAAGGATAGATACGCCTAATTCTTCCTCTGGAGCAAGTTCTTCAATAGCTATCAAACTAGTAGGAAGATTTTCGGTGATGACTCTTTCTACCCTAGGTGAATCTGGTGCACTAGAAGTTGGAGTAACAGGTTCAGATACTTCAGGTTCTTCGCCTATATCACTATTAGATGAAAAACTACCAGCAAGCTCGGAAACTGCAACTGCCTCAGGATTATAACCTGTTTCTAGACCTTGGTAATCTGGATGGACTACCAATGACGATTCTCCTTCTTCAGGTGAACCTACTTTACTGCCACTAGGAGTAACAAGGACCTTTAAACCTTCGTAATGACTTGGGACGTCTTGAGTAGGTTCACCCCGAAGTCTACGGGATTTCCTCAACAATTCGGCCACAGAAACAACCTTAGGAGACTTGCCCCGAAGTCGACGGGACTGTCTCGGTAATTCCGCCACAGTTAAAAACTTTTAACTACTGCACACACAAACAAAGTAAAATCTCAAAGAAAACCACCTAAAGTCTCTAAAGAACCAAAAAAAATTGAAACACACGCCTAAAGAATCTAGGGCGTCAAACCAAGCACAAACAGTAGCCTTCCGGACCAAAAACGCTAGTTGGAGATGAAACCCAACATCGCCGGATTCAGTACAGAAGTGGCAGGTGGAACAGTTACCCCGACAACCTGCTTAATGAATAGACCGGCACAAGTTCCTCCACTTTAACCGTCTCAAGTGAAGTGAACCCCCCGGAAAATCCAAGTGAGTCTAGCCGACGTCTGCTCCAGGTACAGTGGGATCTTCCCTCCACCGTCACCTCGGTAGAATCCTAAAGATAATGGTCACTAAGGTTACCAACAGCAACAAATGCACCTGGGGGAACAGTCTACACTCCGACAGCACGCAAGGGCAGAGTATCAAGCTCAATCCCCTTGCCGGCTCCTTGACAATAATCCAAGGTTTACCGACAAGTGACCCCTGGCTCCTCGACAATGGTTAATCCGAGGTTTACCGTTTGTAATACGTGCGTGTTTGGCGTCGTTCCCAACGAGGGAGGATTGATCCCCTCACTGGTTCGGACACGAGTTCGTGCTTCTCCTTTAAGAGGAGCTTTCCCAGAGTACAAATGAAACAATTGGATTTATTCTATCACAAGATAAGCTACTTGTTTGGTTTTGTTGTCTTGGAGAGTTAATTACTCTCCTACTCCAAGACACTAGCCTGATCTAAATTGGTGTTTCAGAGCCCTAGTAAATAAAAGTTACTAAGTTGATTTTACTTTAAGCGTTAATTTTATGGTTTTTCTTAAAGACAAAAAGGTAGTGGAGATGAAACTGGTGGTGTGTAGACTCGATTCGCAACCACTACAAAGATGCACCTAAGATGATTTACACTACTTTTCTTTTTCAATGAATCTCCTAGCTAAGAGAGTTGGAAAACGCAAATTTTATAGAAAACAACTTTCTTGGCAAAGACAATCAAAGAAACAATTCCTTATCTTTTCAAAACATATAACTCATGACCACTAATTACCTCGCGAGATTTTCTTTTCTCTCCCAAAAGACTACAAATGCTACCAAAGCAAACTTTTTCCAAAAGAATTTTTGTGTTTTTTCTATATTAATAAAGCATGTAAAACTATTTATCAAATCAAATTTAACAAATCTAAGACAATCAAACCAAATTCACTCAAAAGCAAATTAAAAGGAAATTTACCTAAAAGCAAAAAATAATGAGGACAAAAGCCTACAAGGATAATTCCCGGATGTTTTACTCAGTCAAAATGCAACTAAGGATCAGTTCATGCAGAATCATAAACTAATCAAAAAACAAAATCGAAATCTTTTTGTTCTTTTTTCTCAAGAATGAAATTCAAGGTTTTAACAAACAAACTTTTCGAGATTCGCAAAGAGAAGACACAAAGGTAGGTCTCTCACAAGGGTGACTTCTATGACAGGCCCAACTCCTAAGAGGACTGATCAAAACCAGGGAGATCCAAAGTTTCACAACCTCTAACGCCAAAGTCACTACAGGACCAGTTCAAAATCAAACCCTAAGGCAAAATCCCTATGAATTCCACCAAAACCCTCGACACTAACGGGACAAGTTCAGGTGAAGATCTCTGACAGTAAACCAATGGATCTGGGCAGTAAAAACAATTTAAAAACAAAATCTAAAGAGCAAAAAGCGGAAAAATGAATTTTTCTCAAATTTGACAAGGGTACGCAGGTGATCAGTTGACACAGGCGCGGGGACGCCCTGTGCACAAAGACGCAGTGCGTACAAGTATGCACTGTGCCTAACTTAGAGGCTGTGTACTGCTGGCAAAGCTAAGAAAAATAAAAATCTAATTTGACTCTAAGCTAACCCACCCAAATACACAGTTAGACAGCCAAAAATCAGAAAACAAGCGATTTTTCTCAGACCAAAATATCAAATCAAAAAGAACTCAAACACATTCATGGATTCCCCAGCGAAGTCGCCATTTTGTCATACGGAAAGAGTCGTTAGTGCGGACACAACCGACCTCCCTAGAAGCCTAAGACTTTCTAGTGACAAACAAGACAAATAAGAGCAATCCTTCACTAAATATGCCTTTACAATATGAGAAATCAAGTGTTTAGATCCTACCTGTAACCCAACGCTGTTGTAGTAATCCAGCTTCGTTGATCCGGATGAGCTCCTCCTTCCCTTCGAAACCTGCATTCACTAACAATCAACGATTAAATAACACCTGAATATCACATAAAATAAAACATATTTAACATATAGACCAAGGAGTATATGAAACAACTCATAAATAACAAATTGTTGAGAAGAATGGACTAATTTGTATTCAAAGGTAACAAAAGGAACCATTACAACCTAAGCCTTGGTGTTGTGCAGGTCCTTCCCAGGGTCCACAAGAGTTCTCCTTTACTCTGATCAGCTCACCCACTTCCAAATGAAACAAGCAAAGATGGTAATCTCTCCTCACAAGCTTCTACAAGGAAGTCCTAATTCCAGCAGCATCTACCCTTAGGAATGTTCAGCTTTCAACCTCCCCTCCCTTTGGCCCAATGCCTGTATTTATAGTGCTCTAGAGGAAGTTATTCAGGTCCACCATCAATGGGATAAGCCCCTCTTTGGATGGGATAGCTCCCCTCTTGATGGGATAAGTTCCTCTTTGGTAGGGATACATGAACCATCTGGAGGCGCTTCATACACGTCAAACAAGCTTCTAGAATGCTCTAGAAATGACCACAAGTAACTTTTTTAAGATGAAACTCGCGCCTTTTGACCTTTACAGGGGTACGCACCCACCCCTTTACATACAGAGCATACAAGTACGCAGGTATTGTGAGCTTGGGTTGCGTACACGCGGGTAAGGCTAAGAGAAACTGCGTACCAGAGATAATTGACTTTAAATGACTTTTCTCTCTTTCTTGAAGTTTGACATGAAGAGCATAGGCATGAGACTTGCCAAGGAGGATAGTATGACCATGGATGGATCCATACTAACTGCAAATAGTCATGGTGACATTTTTTAGTGTAACACTTTGGTAGTGCATTGAGCACTATGGTAGTCATTTCCTTGTCAAACACTATTTCTCCCAACTCTTGGAGTTGGTCTTCTTATTTTTGACACCCTCATAAAGTATGAGGCTATTCCTTCTTATTTTGATGTCTTCATCTTGTAGAGATTGAGCTTCTTCTTTTGGCAGTTCGACAATTAAACCCTTAGCATGAACAATGACTTCATTTTCTATGAGGATAAAATATATCCTCTTCTTCCATGCAAGAAAAATTTGACGACCCAACCAATTTGTTTGCTTTCCTTGCAAAATGAATTAATCTTGATAGATAAATATAGATATAAATATACTTATTTGTCAAGTGAAGATACACCTAGATGATGAAATATTCAACTTGATTCCTTCTTGATTTTGTTGATGATGGATAATAGAAGATGTCTTCTTGGTGAATATGTATTTCTTCAAAACTGATCCTTGGCTCAAAGGGAGATCACATTGATTTCTTGATGATGATGACAATGCTTTTTCCTACTTTTCTTCCTTCAAGACAATGCTATTTAAATTTGTTTCACAACCTCAAATCTCTGCCCTTCTTTATAATTTCGGTTTGATGTAGAAATTATGAAATTTCGACCTTTTCTGCAATAATCGTAGTTCACATGTGTGGCAAGAAGATGGAAAATTTTCCTCCTTTCTACTTCACTTGACTTCTTTTTCTTTTCATTTTGGCTTGCAAAGGAGATATTTGGTGGCACAAAACTTGATCCTTGATGGTGGCTACAATTCGATATTTGTTGTTGAAGAAGGATGTCTTAATAATTTGCACGTATGGAGAATATAGCCCAGAAAAACAAACCCAAAAGTGATTCACTCTTCCTTCCTTGTGATAATGATTGTAGGATGTGAGAGATTCCCAAGAATGCTTCAACTGAGGAACCCTTCTTTGGATGAGCTAGTGTTGCACAAAAATTGTCACCTTGACATTCTGCAGTCTGTGTGAGTCCATTACCACTCATACTTTCCTCCTTTGCAAGTATTAAAGCCTCAGTTCTTCATATCAAGCCTTGAAAATAAGAGAAAACCCTCAAAAGTCTATAAAACTCTGGTTCCGCACTTTCTCTTAGCATTACCTGTGGTTCCGCACCTAAAGGTCATGTCCCCTACACATCTGACCGCTCTGTCTCTGTGTTATGGGTGCGGACCCCTGTAAAGGTAAAAAAGGCGCAAGTATATTCTTAAAAACTCACTTTGAGTCATTTCTAGAAGCTTTTGGAAGGAATCTTGAGGTGGCAAGTTCGCTCCCTTAAGGTTCATGCATCCCATACCTTAAGGAACTAACCCCTTGATGTGAGGAGCTTATCCCTTTGAAGGAGGACTCTATCCCTTCATAGGTGGACCTGTAACCTCCTTTCTCTGCACTATAAAATGAAGCATTGGGCTGGTTACTTGGGAGGTTGAAAGCTGAATATTTTTGAGGTGAAATGCTGCTAGAACTTAGTCTTCCTAATTGATCTTTTGTGAGGATAGATTACATACCTCTTTGATCTCATTTGGAAGAGTGTGAGGCATGTCAAAGTAAAGGAGATTCCTGTTTTGGACCCTGGGAAGAGCTTGTACAACATCAAGGCAACAAAGGTTGTAAGGTTCTTCTATTTCAAAGTTAATACAAATAAGTTTATTTTTCTCAATAAGCTATGTTTTATGGTTTATTTTATGGATTCCTTGATCACCATAATGAATATGATTTATGATATTAGCTATGCAGGTGTTATTTGATGTGTGCTTGTTTGTGATTGTAGGTTCTCAAAAGGAAACTCTTTCGGACGGTTGAAGGATGGCTGCTACAAACTAGCATTGGACTTAAGGTAGGGTCTAAACACCTCTATAGTTTTTATTAATGAATCACAATATGTTTAGAGAAAGGTAGATTTGCTTGTCCTGCTTGTTGCTAGATATCTTTTGATACTAGGGAGATCGGCCTTGTCCGCAAGATCAATTTATCCGGCCAACAAATTGGCGACTCCACTGGGGAAACTGAATTTGGTTTTTGGTTTTCCTTTGTCTTTGACTTGAGAAACTTGTTTTCATTTCTGATTTTTGATTGATGTGTGTGGGATTGAGTAGTTTTTAGAATCTGGATTATTTTTTGTTTTTTCGAAGTTTTCAGAGGACCGCACTTTCTTTTTACAGACAGTGCGGGCATCTCCGCACTTTTCCTTTAGTACACAGAGTGGTACCGCATCTGGTTCTTCTGGAAGCCTACGAACCCTGTGAAATTTTTTGAAAAACCTAAAATGTTTTCTTCCAGTTAAGTTTAGGTTTCATTTACAGCTTTTAGTGTCTACCCAGATCTGCATGTGTTCTGTCAAAAATCTCTTGCGAGTAAGTTCCATTGGTATTTTTGTTTTAGATGATTTTCTAGAAGTTTTGCATGCCTGGATTGGTTTTCACTTGGTCTCTCTAGTGACTCAAATATTAGAAGCCTAAGAAACCTTAGATTACCCTGGTGTCTTTTTGTCCTCTTGATGAGTCTTACTGGTTTGTGAAATCTGTCCTTGGTGAAAAATAGATTTCCTTTTCTCTTTGCAGATCTTTGAACGAACTTGGTTATAAGTTTTGAATTTCATTTTTATAAAAGAAAACACATTTGGATGTTTGTTGATTGATTTGTTTTTCTGAACGAATTAATCCTTAGTTTACTGAATAACTAAGTAAAACTTCCTCAAAAAGAATTGAAGCGTTTATACATTAGGTTTTTTCAAGTTTTTAGATCTCAAAATTAGTTTTTGTAGTTTTGAGTGTTTTCTAGAACTTGTAGATCTCTTTTGAAGAAAATTGTTTTTTGTAGTTTCGAGTTTTGAAAAGAGAAAGGGATTTATTGTAAGCCTTAATTAGTAGTCTTGTTTTGAGTTCTTATTGAAAAAGACAAAAAGATTTTCTTTCCATTTACATGTTGAAAGAAAGATTTGTTTCTTAAAGAATTGCATTTTCAAGCTCTTTCTTTTAGCTAGAATTTCATCATTGAAAGAAAAAACGAATTGTTTATCATTTTAGGTGCATTTTTTTAGTGTTTTGGAGTCGAGTCTTCACACCATCAAAGTTTCACTTCCATACCTATTGACTTAAAGAACAACCTATAAAAGCAACGCTTAATTAAAATTGATCTAGCAATCTTTTTTATTTCTAGGGCTCTTATCACCAATATAGCTTAGGCTAGTATCTTGGAGTAGGGAGTAATTAACTCTCCAAGATATTTAAAACAAACAAGTAGTTATATCTTGCAGTAGGAAATAAATCCAATTGTAATTGATATAATCTGGGAAGCTTCCCTTAAAGGAGTCAATCACGAGATCATGTTCGAACCTTTGAGACAATCAAGTCTATTTCATTGGGAAAGATAGAAGATTTGCACGTATTATAAACGGTAAAACTCAGATTAACCATTGTCGAGGAGCCTAGGGTCACTTGTTGGTAAACCTCGGATTGATCATGTCGAGGAGCCTTCAAGGGGATTGAGCTTTGTTACTCTGCCCTTGCGCATAGATCGGATCGTAGACTATTCCCCTAGTTGTATTTGTTGTTGTTGGTAACCTTAGTGTCCATATACTTAAGATTATTTCCTAAGGTGACGGTGAAGGACGGGTCTCACTGTACCTGGAGCAGACGTCGACTAGACTCACTTGGACTCTCTGGGGGGTTCTCTTCACTCGAGATGGTTATGTGAAGAAACTTGTGCCAGTCTGTTTCATTAAGCAGGTTGTCGGGGTAACTGTTCCAACTGCCCTTTCTGTATTAAAATTCTACGACATTGGATTTCATCACCAACTAGTGTTTTTAGTACGGGAAGTTATTGTTTGTGTGTGGTTTGAACTCTTAGATTTTTTAGGCGTGTGATTCAGTTGTTTGTTTCTTTAGAGACTTTAGGTGCTTTTATTGAAATTTTCTTTGTTTGTGTGTGATTATTTTCATCCTACACCTAGAGATTATTCTTGATCGATCATGTCGAGACAGCCATCTGTGTTTTCCCAATCACCGGAAACATTTTTATATGGTGGTCCTACTGTTCCTTTGGGGTACCAGTCACTTTCTGGTAATTTTTCAGGAGCAACTCCTCGACCAACTGAACATCAATTATCACCTGGTAATAATGGAACTAAAATGTTGAACGCGGAACAAATTTTTATGATGTCTGGTAGTATTCCAAATCCTCAACCTCAAGGTAGTCAGTTACCGCCTCGGGGGGCAAGGTAGTCAGTTACCGCTTGGGGGGCAAGGTAGTCAATTACTGCCTGGGGGGCAACCTCAAGGTAGTCAGTTATTGCCTGGGGGGCAATCCCAAGGTAGTCAGTTTCCACTTGGAGGCCTACCTCAAGGTTTTCAACCTTTAGGATAGTACATACCCCAAGGTCAACCCCATATTCCACAGGATGCTTATCAACCCCAGAATCAGTGCGTGCCTCAGGGTTAACAACCTCAAGGTCAGTACCCAACTCAAGGTTTCCAACTGCCTCCTGGTCAGTCATTTTTACAAGGAGCTGGAAATGTACCTCCTAATTATCAGCCCTACGTTCAACCAGGTTATGGTCCTCCATACGTACAACCTTTTATGGGTCCTAGAATGAATATGGTGAGGGATCCGTCTCAAACTCAACAGACTTTACAACCTAGCGTGCAGTTACCTTATCAAGCTAGGCAACCTTTTTTGGTCTAATCCAGCAACCTGTCCAACCTACGGTTCAAACCTCTACACCTAGTTTAGTTCAGCAGCCTGGGCCTAGCTCACCTCAGACTCCGCCTCGAACTACTGCTGCAACCGCTGCATTTTCTGTTCAACCTACCACACTTGTTTCTGGAGTATCTGTAGCTCCGGTTTCTACTATCCCTGCATCAGTGAAAACTCCTCAAATCTCTGTGCCCTAATCAGGACCTATGGTTCAGACTTCGGTCCAAATGCCTACAAGACAAGCTGGTCCAAGTACAATTGCCACGAGTCAACCGTACCAGGGACAGTATCAATCCGGTCCTATTGTACAAAACCCAGTTTATCAGTATCAACCGTACCCTGGCTATACTTATCAATAGCCTCAACAACCCCAGTTTGGTTCGGTTAATCCTGGTTTCTCAGGAGGTTATAACATTCCTAATGCAAATCCGATTCCAGGTTATCCTGGGTATCCTCCTCCTGGAGCCGGTCTCATTACACAAGGTTTTCGCGAACCTAACTATCAGTTACCGTTTATTGCAACTTTGGATTTACCTAATTTGTCACGCCTTATGAACGATCTGATTTATTATCTTTCATACTGGCCGCCAATGCCTAATAAGTTGCCCAGTGATATCCCAAAATTCAAGGGTAAGTCAGGTAAGGATCCGTCAAATCATGTTATGACTTATCACCTCTGGTGTGCATCTAATTCCATCGTTGATGATTCAATTCGATTGTGTCTTTTTCAAAGAACTCTTATTGGTCTTGCTGCCAAATGGTACATTGAGTTACCACGAGGCTCTTTTTATAATTTCAGTCAGTTAGCCACTGCTTTTTTAACTCATTTTCAGTTTCCTGTCAAATACGACAATGGCATGGAACTGTTAACTTCACTAAAACAATCCACGTCCACATATATTTCTGATCATATTCATGAATGGCGACGTAGAAGACGTTTAGTGAAAGTTTTCATTCTGAATCAAATTTTAGCAGAATGGTTCATAAAATCATTATTACCTAAAATCACTTAAGATGTAGCTAAGGTAGGAGTTGTCACTGAAGAGCAAGTCATTGCTCAGGCTCAGTACCTTGACCTCGTCTATACGCAGTCAGGTACTTTACATGAAAAAATCCATGATCTTCCAAAAACTACAGCTCCTTCAGGGTCTCATGCCACTAATGGTATGATTGGTTCAGTTAGTATTAAAAGCAAGAAGAAATCTTCATAGAATTATTCTCCTACAATAACTTTACCCGATTCCCTGAAAGGAGAGTCTTCCGCTGAAGTTTTTGCCGACGTCCATGTCGTAGATTCATCTACGACCAAATCCGGTAGTAAAGAGAAGGGGAAGAACAAAAACAATCAAAATTCAAAAGATAAAACAAATAAAAATGAATCTATTGACGAAAAACGAAAACCTCGCTATCCTTGTTTCATTTGTGACAAGGATCATTTTACCAAAGAATGCCCATATCGAGCAGAGTTTTCAAAATTCGTTAAAGGTTCTCAAATGCCTATTGTCTTGAAGGATCCTTCTCCTACTCAAGATAGTAAAGTGGTTGCTTCTTCCTCGAATACCTCAGAAGAACCCATTATGATGATGTCTCATGTCAGGATTGTGACGCGATCGCAAGATTATGGTAGTAAAAATCCTGTTGATGCTAAAGAAGCAGAATATTCTAGTTCAAACACATCAACTTCACCTCCTCCTGGGTCTGCTCCACTACAAATTGAGAAACCCAACCCAAACTTAGTAACCAAATCGCCTGCTAAAGGTATATTTCAGAAATTTGCTTTCAATCCATATGCGAGAGCTGCTCAGAATTATAACATTGTTGAAAACCTAGCCATTGCCCCTTCAACAATGTCCGCTTTGGAAGTATTGCAATCATGCCTAGCACAGCGTAAATTACTATTGGCTGCTATAGGAGCTATCGATATTCAGGATTCGAACCTAATAATCTTCGATTTAGAGGATAGTACACCCCGCCTCCCTCATCAAATGGCTTTCCAGATTCCAGCGTTAGTAAAAAACAGACCTTGCTTTCGATTTGTGATTGATGAGGGAGCTTCTACGTGTATTATGTCGATCCAGTGTTGGAAATCGCTTGGTTCTCCCACACTCAATCAGTCTCCGACAATTCTAAAGGCTTTTGATGGCTGAGGGTTCCATCCTTTTGGTATTTTGGAAGATTTACCTATAGGGGTCGAAGGAAAATCTAGATGTGGAAGTGGTTGATGCCCCTCTAGATTACAACCTTCTCCTGGGTCGCAGTTGGTCTTATGCTATGACTGCTATTGTTTCATCGGTCTTTCGGCTTATTAAGTTTCCTCATAACGAAAAGATCGTTACGATAGACCAGCTGAGTTATTTCTCATCCAACCCGGCTTCTACTGAAAGCGTTGAGCATGTCGGTAAAATGACTATCCCTTACAAGGATGTTGGGGTAGGTTTGATTAAAGATTCTGGTTTACTAGGAATTTTTTTCGTCCCTCCTCCTAACGTATCGCCTTCTATTGCAACTATCCATATGATTTCATCGAACACTATTGCTTTTAATGATCCTTGGATCATACCTTCCGATTCTGAGGTGGATTCATTTTATGGTGTGATGCCTTTGAATCCCTTTGAAATTGCATATCAGGCGGTACAGTCGTTTTCTGATTCCTGACCTATCGCAAGGAGAGTTTGTTCCTGTCTCAACCTCATTAAAAAATGAAACTGGATGTTGCGAGGATAGTTTTTTCCTGTCTCAACCTCGTTAAAAAATGGAACTGGATGTCGCGAGGATAGTTTCTTCCTGTATCAACCTCGTTAAAAAATGAAACCGGATGTCGCGAGGATAGTTTTTCCTATCTCAACCTCATTAAAAAATGAAACCGGATGTTGTGAGGATAGTTTGTTCGTGTCTCAACCTCATTAAAAAATGAAACAAGGAGTGGCGAGGATAGTTTCTTCCTGTCTCAACCTCATTAAAAAATGAAACTGGATGTTTCGAGGATAGTTTCTTCCTGTATCAACCTCGTTCAAAAATGAAACTCGGTGTTTGGAGCATAGTTCCTTGTCTTGTGTCAAGCTCGTTAAAAAATGAAACAAGGAGTCTTGAGCATAGTTCCTTGTCTTGTGTTAAGCTCATTAAAAAATGAATCAAGGGTCTGGAGCATAGTTCTTTGTCTTGTGTCAAGCTCATTAGAAAATGAATCAAGGGTTAGAAGCATAGCTCCTTGTCTTGTGTCAATCTCGTTAAAAAATGAAACAAGGGTTTTGAGGATAGTTCTTTTCCTGTGTCAACCTCATTAAAAAATGAAACAACTCCCTTTCCAAATCAAGTTTTTGAGTCTTTCCAAGATCTTGAAAGTGAACCTTCATTCCATCCACCTGGTTGAATGCAATGAAGCTTGGGGGGCATGTACCTCAATTTGAGTCATTATGCTGGGGGCATGCGAACTTATAACAAGCATAGTTTTTCGTTTCAAGCTTGCATAAACATGAAACTGAATCCAAGCAGAGTTCTCTATGGTTCAAGCTTGTGTAAAAATGAACCCATACCCGATTTACATCTCATGTTTGTCGTCTTTATCCACTAAATTCTGTTAGATGAGTCTTGGTTGTTTTCATCCCATCACCACCATCTCTTTGGCCAATCATATGCTTTCACTTGGTTGTTTTTCCTTTCCTGAGGGACCGCAGCTATGAGTGGTTTTGTTAGCCAGCCTCTTAACCATTACATGTTTTGAGCAATTCCACCATTGCCGGAACTAGTTTCTACCCTTTATACCACTCATTCCTCTAGGACGAGTCCTCTTTAAGCTCTTTTCTGACTCGTAAAATATGAAAATATTGCCGAGTTTTTTCCTTTTTAAACTCGTTAAACGGAATTAAAAAGGCGGTCCACTTACAGCTCTTTTCTGACCGTATAAACATGAAAATATCGTTGGACTTTTGTCGTTTCAAGTTCGATATTGGTTATAAAACGACGTGTCTTTGATCGCTTTTTTACTTTTTCAGATCGGAGCCACTAATTATGAAAAGTACTCCTTGATCGTAATGGTCAAGCGGTTCTCTCAAGTATTATTTTATACTTTTTCGGGCTTGGGGGACACAAATTTACGAAAAAGGACACCCATGGAGTTTTCTTAAGTTTTTCTTCTGACTCCCTAAAATTGAAAAACACCGAGTTTTTCCTATACTGGACTCGTTAAAATTTAACAGTAAAGGACCTGTTCAATTTTAAACAGGAACAAACCAATCCTTCTTAGGGTTCGAATTTTAAACTAAGTGGACTCATCCGAAGGATGAGCTTATAAACAATAAAATGTTATTATCCTCAAGCTTGTCAAAAATAAAGAGGTACTTGCCAGAAATGGTGGGGGAAAAGAGAGAAAATTGAACCTGTTTGTTATACTTTGTGTTTTAGAAAAGCAATCAACCACTCTTGAAAATGACACTTTTTGTTTACCTGGGTTGGGAAATCCTTTGCCTAACAGTTAATCAAACCATATTGAAAGTCTTCAGCCAGTTTTTGGGTATTAGCTTTGGGTCAATTGTCACCAAACCATCTGCAGTGTTATTATGTGTTCAAGAGGTCAGTTCAAATAAACCATTCATTTGCAAAATATCTGTCATCCATTTTGACCATCCTTGAGTTAGTCCTTGCCAAATATATTTCTTCAAAACTTGATCTATGATTTCGTGTTGTGGGCTTGCCTACAACAAATCTCTTTCTATCGACTTCAACTCATTATCTAGAAAGATGATATAGAAATCGTCAGTACCTTGGAATCTGCATGCCCTAATGGCAGGTTTCTCGCCTTTGATGACAGGTTGCATCATTGACCTTCGATCAAAGGATTCTATGACATGTTCGACATCAACTCATTTATTCACATTTCATGGATTATACTGAGTACTTTGAGAGCCATTGACATTACTGGTGGTTTCTCTCACACTTGTTAACAGTTCACATCATTGACTAGTAATCAAGTGGTTTCTACCATGTTCGACTTCGACAAATTCATTCACATGGATAGAATCGTACTAGTTCGGGAAGCAGAAATCAAGACCCTAGATCTAGTTTCTACCATCCAGGATGCGAGGAATTTTGTTATTCATTATACAGTGGACTATTCATAAATAGATGGCTACGCCCATACTGTGTCTATATATATATCCATACTCGTGATGTATTACAAAATCATTCCTGTATCAGAGCAGTTTAGTTAGTTTTCTAGTCAGTTTTGATCTGAGTATGGGAATGCCTACCTCAGAGATGATATGTTCACATATATATATTTTGCATTGAATGCTTTTACAGGTTCCAACTGGGGTGTCTGCAGGATGATCCTTGAAATCACTCTTCATACATGAAATACTTCATCTTCATCTATTACAGACTTCGCACTTTAGGGGGCAATCTGTTGCACAAAAATTGTCACCTTGACATTCTGCAATCTGTGTGAGTCCATTACCACTCATACTTTCCTCCTTTGCAAGTATTAAAGCCTCAGTTCTTCATATCAAGCCTTGAAAATAAGAGAAAGCCCTCAAAAGTCTATAAAACTCTGCTTCCACACTTTCTCTTAGCATTACCTGCAGTCCTGCACCTAAAGGTCATGTCCCTTGCGCATATGACAGCTCTGTCTCTTTGTTATGGGTGCGGACCCCTGTAAAAGTAAAAAAGGTGCAATTATATTCTTAAAAACTCACTTTGAGTCATTTCTAGAAGCTTCTGGAAGGAATCTTGAGGTGGCAAGTTCGCTCCCTTAAGGTTCATGCATCCCATACCTTAAGGAGCTAACCACTTGAAGTGAGGAGCTTATCCCTTTGAAGGAAGACTCTATCCCTTCATAGGTGGACCTGTAACATCCTTCCTCTGCACTATAAAATGAAGCATTGGGCTGGTTACTTGGGAGGTTGAATGCTGAATATTTTTGAGGTGAAATGTTGCTAGAACTTAGTCTTCCTAATTGAGCTTTTGTGAGGAGAGATTACATATCTCTTTGATCTCATTTGGAAGAGTGTGAGGCTTGTCAAAGTAAAGGGGATTCCTGTTTCGGACCCTGGGAAGAGCTTGTACAACATCAAGGCACCAAAGGTTGTAAGGTTCTTCTACTTCAAAGTTAATACAAATAAGTTTATTTTTCTCAATAAGCTATGTTTTATGGTTTATTTTATGGATTCCTTGATCACCATAATGAACATGATTTATGATATTAGCTATGCAGGTGTTATTTGATGTGTGCTTGTTTGTGATTGCAGGTTCTCAAAAGGAAACTCTTTTGGACGGTTGAAGGATGGCTGCTACAAACTAGCGTTGGACTTAAGGTAGGGTCTAAACACCTCTATATTTTTTATTAATGAATTGCAATATGTTTAGAGAAAGGTAGATTTCCTTGTCCTACTTGTTGCTAGATATCTTTTGATACTAGGGAGATTGGCCTTGTCTGCAAGATCGATTTATCCGGCCAATAGCTAGGGTTTTTAGGTCTTCTTTGATGCTCTTAATTATTCCCTTTCAGTATGATGAGAGGGTTAGTCCTTCTTTATGGTTGATGCTCTTCATATTTCCAAGATGATGTAGAAAATCTTGTAGATTCACAAGCTAATGCAATTTTCTAAAGCAAGAGTCAAGAATCTACATCTACTCTTTACAGTGGAATCCCATAAACATTGAGAAAACATAGAGGAAGAGAATCAAAGGCACATAACACAATAAATATCTGGGGAAATCCACAACTCAAACCCCCACTATCTATTTTGTATTAATCTAGAAAATCAAGATGAAATTACAGTGCTTGTTCTCTCTAGAGAAATCCCAACGCTCAACAAATTCAATCTCCAACTCATAAGCAAGCTCAAGGCCAAATCTTAGCATCTTCACAAGCTCTCCAAGCCTATATTCCAATGTGTAATTCCTATGAAGGATAGATTGTATTTAAAGGGAAATAAAGCCTCTAAAAATAGCGCAAATCTTCAAGGATCAATTCTTGAATGCATGCACTATCAGTGCAACTCATAAAAATCTAAAACAAATAGTACATTGTCCCTGCACTCTAGTCTCAATTGGGTCTTTCTCATAATCAACATGCATGAGTTTCTGATGAGTAAATATTTAGTTAACTAGAGTCTCATTGGTGGAGTTCATTAGTGTCACCATTGACTGTTAACTCACTTTTAGTTCTCTCAATCAGTTTGAGAACTAATTTAACTGAACTCACTCATGACACTGAATCTTCTATTTTACAACTCACAATTAACTCACACTGGACTCCTACAAAGTAGGGAGAACATATACATGACTTCCAAAAGACTTCCAACTCGAATTTACTAAGTTAAGTAAGTTTAATAAACTTAATTTAACTATTTTAAGTTGCTATGAGAATAGAATTCAAATTTAATTCACAGTTTAATTCAAGGACAAATTAAACTGGAATTTCTTGTTGTCATTTCTCAACGCTCCCTCTCAACAAGAAAGGGATTATCAACTACCCCGATCCTGTCTCTGTGAAACTTGAATTTACATCTTGACAATGCCTTTGTTAAGATGTTAGCATCTTGCTCCTTCGTGGGAATGTAATCTAACAACATGATCCGCCTCAATACACATTCTCTGAGATGATGATACCAGATATCAATATTCTTGGACCGATCATGAAATACTAGATTTTCATAGAGTTTGATATAACTCTAATTATCACAATAAATCACTATCAAATCCATCTGCTAACCAAACAAACCAACCAGGATCTTCCTCATCCAGATAGCCTCACATGTTGCCTGAATTGAAGCCATGTACTCTACCTCTGCCGAACTAAGTGCAACCGATCTTTATTTCTTGTTGTACCAAGAAACTGTTCTTAACCCAAGACTAAAGATCCCTCCTTGTGTGCTCTTCCTGTCGGATGGACTCCCTACCCAATCTGCATTAGTGAAGCCTTTAAGCTTCACTCCCTCTGTCCATCTGTACCATAACCCAAACTGAGTAGTTCCTCAAAGGTACCTCAATACATGCTTTTCCACCTTCTAATACAACTTGGTAGGCCTAACCATCGCTTGATTAAGCTGGTTAACTGCATAGCACATATTCGGTCATGTGTTCACTAAGTACATGAGTGAAACCACAAGCTGCCTATAAACAGTAGCTTCAACTACTTCCCCTGAAGTAGCATCCTCCTTCCTCTAGTTACCACCGAGAGGAGTCTCCATGGGTTTACTGCTCTCCATGCAGAATCTCCTGAGTATCTCGTTGGCATACTTTCCTTGAGATACAAACAAATACCCATCTCCTTCCCATACCTCCATGCCAAGAAAGTAATGCATGAGCCCCATGTCCTTCATCTCAAACTCTTTTGCAAGGTCCTCCTTGCAAGATTTGATGAGCTTATCATCACCTGTCAGTATGAGATCATCTACATAAAGTACAATGATCAACAACTTACCTTCCACCACTATGTGATACAGGCTCGCATCCGCTTCACTCTTCATGAAGCACAACCCAATGAAGTAGCTACCTATCATGGTGTACCAAGCACGGGGTGCTTTCTTCAGCCCATACAACGCTCTCTTGAGTCGGCACACATGCGACTCACGGTCCAAGGTTTCAAAGCCTTCAGGTTGCTCTATGTACACCTCTTCTTCAATCATGCCATTGAGGAAGGCAGTGTTCACATGCATCTGATGGATCTTCCAACCCATGTTAGCTGATAGTGCCAAAATAGATCTGATTTATGAGTACCTTGCAACAGGAGAAAAGGTCTCATCATAATCAATTTCCTCTACCTGTGAAAAGCCATGGGCCACAAATTTGGCCTTATTCTTCTCCACACTACCATCTGCAACTTGCTTTCGAACTATGGACTCATACTCCTCCACCATCGCATCAACCCAAACCAGCTATTGCACTACTTCCTGAAAGGAAGATGGCTCTGTCGCAACACATGCACTCATAACTGCCATGTATCTAGTGTACCTCTCTAGTGACCTCCTATGTCTGCACTGAGAAGAGGGTTCTCCCACATTCTCCCATGCATCATGCAACAATATGTCAGCCTCTCTAGTGTGCTTTCTTCCTCTCTGGAAGACTATGCCTAAGTGGGTGTCTCCACTCTCTGAACCTCTGCATGTGGCTGCTCCACATCAATATGAGGTCCCTCAACCTTAGGAGCTAAAAGCTCCTCATCCGCATGTAGCTCAAGCTCCCTCTCAAGGGATACTCGCATGGCCTTCTCCTCATCGAACCTGATATCCCTGTGAGCCACTGTCATCCGACTGGTCAACATATACACTTGATAGTTGTGGGGTGTATCAGTGTACCCCACAAATATACCAACTCTATTGTTAGCTCAAGCTTCTTCCGTGCATCTTTGGTCACATGGCAATAAACCGATGACCCAAAAATCCTGAAGTGACCAACATCTGGCTTCTTACCGGAATAATCCTCCTGGTGTCTTCATCTTAAGTATCTGATGTGGGCTATAGTTCTGAACATAAAACTTTGTGTTGCATACCTCGACCCACAAGTGTAGTGGTAGGCCTTGATTGTTGAAATATGGAAAGAATAATATTCCAATTTAATTTGTACTTGAATTAAATTGTGAATTAAAATCGAATTTAGTCTTAACAGCTACTTGGAAATAATTAATTAATTTATTTTAAATTAATTAGTTAGACAAATTCAAGTTAGAAGTCTTTCTGAAGTCATGCAAGAGTTATCCCTTAAATTAAGGAGATAAGATTGAGTTATATTTGAGTTATTATTAGTTAACTCAGTTTACTGAGTTAAGTCCAGTTGAATTAGTTCCAAACTGTTTGAGGAACTAATAGTGAGTTAACAATCAGTTGATGCATTAATGCACTCAATTAGTGCTACTCCAGTTAACTGAAGATTCCCTCATCAGAAACTCATGCATGTCTATTCCGAGAAAGACCCAGTTGAGATAAATGTTCAAGGATAGTGTACTATCAGTTGCATGTGTTTTCTCATGGAGAAAACTCATTCATGCAGTCAAGGATTCATCCTTGAGGATTGCGCAGTTTCGAAGGATCGGTTTTACACTTGGTAATAGGCTAAACATCCACAAGAAACAATGCAAGGAATAGGAGCTTGGAGGGCAAAGAGGAAGGCTAGAGAGAAGCCAAGATTTCCTGTGAGCATCTGTGAGGATTGTACTGAGAGCTAGCTAGCTGTGAGAGCTAAGGCTTTGTATAAGTCCTATGTATTTCCACCATGTATGATAATACAATAGTGTGGGGTTTTTAGCTGAGGCTTTTCGCAAAGTATTTTCATGTGTATTGTGCCTTTGATTCTTCTTCTTAAAGTTATATTGTTCAACTCGATCTTTAAGCTTCCACAAATTGATAGTAGAAGTAGGTTATAGTATTCTGCTTTGATTTATATTACATTATCGGGTTAACCTATAGAGATTTTCTACATGGTATCGGAGTTGTTAACAGTATACTGAGAAGAGAATTCGAATTTTGAAGTTTAGAGTTGTAGGTGCAAATCAAATTCATATCATACTTCAAGGTTAGCCAATGGCATTTTATGGCTTGAGACTTAAGTATGCCTTGGAAGGTAGCTCAAATTACATAGCATGGAAAGATAGAATGGAGGTTGTATTAGAAGACAATGGCTTGAAGGAATTCATTGATCAAGAAATCCGAAAGCTAGCTTTAACTAATGCACAAGAGTTGGCTGAGTGGAAGAAGTGTGTGGCGAAAGCGAGACGAATCATCCTTGAGGGAGTTCGAGACCATATTGTCTCGAGTCTCCATGGGAAGGATACTCCATTTTCAATGTAGAAGACATTTAAGGACCTTTACCAGAACAGTAGCGACTAGAGGAAATTTGCACTCAAGGATAAGCTTCGAAGAATTAAGATGGAGAAGGGCGATACTATTTCCACATATCTGAACAAACTTACCACCTGTAGAGATGAGCTTGGCAGTGTGGGAATAACTACTTCCAATGATGATATGGTGAGCCTCGCTCTCCTTGGCATTCCAAAGAGTTGGAATAGCTACTAGGAGTCTGTGAATGGAAGGGAGAAACTATCGGATTGGGAATGACTGTGGTCGGATCTTATGCAAGAGGAGATTAGGAGGAGCACACGAGATGGTTCTTCATCCAAGAGTGATGATGAAGAAAATCTGGCCTTAGCAAGTAAGGCAAGGAAAGGGAAGGGGAAGGCTTCCCATTACAAATCGAATTCTTATCATGGAGGGAAGAAGAGTGACATGTCTAAAGTAAGATTCTTTAATTGTCACAAGATGGGACATTATGCGACTAATTGCCCATCGAAGAAGTCCAAGAAGGGATCCTCGGAAGGATGGAAAGGTGAGGCATTAGCCTCTCAGTTCGAAATGGACTTTACCCTCATCGCATGCATGGTGTCATCGATGATGGGTTGTGTCTAGTATCTTGACAGTGGAGCCTCATTCCACATGACTGGTGATAAAAAAATTATTCAATGCCTTGGAGGAGAAAGACCTCAAGATACGCATAGAGATGGGTGACGACGGAAGGTATAATGTTTCAGGAGTGGGCACGGTTGCTTTTGAGAGGGAGCATGGAGCTCCTCTCACCTTGACAGATGTGATGTATGTGCCTGGACTAAAGAAGAACTTGGTATCGGTCGCGATGTTGGAGGACAAAGGCTACAATGTTGTCTTCAGTAAAGGAAAGGTGTTCCTAAGACACATAGCCACGGGTTAGACCAAGAGGATAGGGATTCGGGTGAAGAATCTCTATAAACTAGAGGTAGATGATTTTGTAGCATTGAGTACGAAAGTAGAATTGGTGCAAAGCCAAGACATTGGTGAGTTGTGGCACAGGCGGTTGGGCCATTTGCATCATGGGGCTTTGAAGATAATGCAGCAGATATCTACAGGACTTCCCAAAGGTAAACTTGAGCAAGTTGACACATGCAAAGGTTGTACCTTAGGAAAGTACACCAAGTCTTCCTTTCATGTTCGAGACAGTCAAGCAAAGGCTATCTTAGAGCGAGTTGATACTGATTTGTCTGTACCATTCTCGACGACATCCACAGCGAAGCAAAGGTATTATGTGATTTTCATTGATGACTATTCTCGTAAATACTGGATTTATTTCATGTAGAAGAAGGACCAAACTTTCACAAAGTTTTGTGAGTTCAAAGCTTTGGTCAAGAAAGAGTCAGGGAAGAAGATCAAGGCCTTGAGAAGCGAAAACGGTGGAGAATATGTCTCTCAAGAGTTTGAGGACTTCTATGCAGCGAAAGGAATTAAACGACAGTTGACGGCACCTCATAACCCACAATGAAATGGGCTGGCTGAGAGGAAGAACATAACTATTGTAGGGGCAACACGGCCAATGTTGCATGACCAAGGCCTACCACCTCACTTGTGGGTTGAGGCATGTAACACAGTGGTCTATTTGTAGAACAGAAGCCCACATCGCATACTTGGGATGAAGACACCAGAGGAAGCTTTCTCTGGTAAGAGACCAGATGTGGGTCACTTCAGGATCTTTGGCTCATCGGTATATTGCCATGTGACAAAGGATGCACGGAAGAAGCTTGAGCCGACAGCAGAGTTGGGGATATTTGTGGGGTACACTGATACACCTCACAACTATGGGTGTACTCGCCTACCAATCAGAGGATAGTGGTTCGCAGAGATCTCAAGTTTGATGAGCAAAAGGCCATGTGAGTTTCCCTTGAGAGGGAGCTCCAACTACAGGTTGTGGAGGAACTGTTGGTTCCTAAGGAGGAGGAGCCTCAGACTGATGCGGAGCAGCCGCATGCAGAGGTTCCAGGAGTGGAGACATCCACTCAAGTAGAGTCTTCCAGATATGGACGGAAGCGCACAAAAGAAGCTGACAGATTGTTGGAGGATGCGAGAGAGAATGTGGGAGCACCATCTTCTCAGCGCAGATAGAGGAGGTCACCTGAGAGGTACACTGGCTACATGGCACTTGCTGGGGAGTGTGTTGAGACCGAGCCATCTTCCTTTGAGGAAGCAGTGCAGTAGCTGATTTGGGTTGATGCTATGGTGGAGGAGTATGAATCCATAGTTCGTAACAGTGTTTGGGACGTGGTTTCGAGACCAGAGAACAAGTCAGTTGTGAGTTCCCGTTGGCTTTACAAGGTAAAGCAAGCTGTTGATGGTAGTGTGGAGAAGCATAAGGCAAGATTTGTTGCCCGTGGCTTTTCACAGGTCGAGGGGATTGACTATGATGAGACTTTTGCTCCTATCGCAAGGTACTCATCTATCATATCTATGTTGGCACTATCAGCACAGATGGGTTGGAAGATCCATCAAATGGATGTGAAGACTGCATTCCTCAATGGCCAGATTGAGGAAGAGGTGTACATAGAGTAGCCGGAAGGTTTTGAGACCTTCGATCGTGAGTCGCATGTGTGCCAACTCAAGAGAGCATTGTACGGGTTGAAGCAAGCACCTCATGCTTGGTACACTAAGATAGACAACTACTTGACCGGGTTGGGCTTTACAAAGAGTGAAGCAGATGTGAACCTGTACCACATCGTGGTGAAAGGTAAGTTGTTGATCATCGTACTTTATGTTGATGATCTCATATTGACTAGTGATGATCAGTTGATCGTGTCTTGCAAGAGAATTCGAGATGAAATACATGGGTCTCATGCATTACTTCCTTAGCATGGAAGTGTGGTAGAAGGATGGGGAGTTGTTTGTGTCTCAGGGCAAGTATGCCAATGAGATACTCAGGAGATTCCACATGGAGAAGTGCAAACCCATGCAAACTCCTCTAGCAGGTAACTGGAGGAAGGAGGTTGTTACTTCAAGAGAAGTGGTAGAGGCTAATTTGTACAGGAAGCTTGTGGGTTCACTGATGTACTTAGTTAACACACGACCAGATTTATTCTATGCGGTGAACCAGCTGAGTCAAGCGATGGTTCAGCCTACCAAGATGTTTTGGAAGGCGGAAAAGCATGTATTGAGATACCTCAAAGGCACATCTCAGTATGGATTATGGTACAGACAGACAGAGGGAGTGAAGCTACAGGGCTTCACTGATGCAGATTGGGCAAGGAGTCCATCAGATTGGAAGAGCACATCATGAGGGATTTTCAACCTTGGTGTCAGCGACAGTTTCTTGGTACAACAGGAAATAGAGATCGGTTGCACTCAGCTCGTTAGAGGCAGAATACATGGCTGCAAGTCATGAAAAATGTGAGGCCATTTGGATGCGTAAAATCCTAGTTGGTTTGTTTGATCAGAGGATGGATCCAACTGTGATCGATTGTGATAATCGGAGTTGTATCAAACTCTCTGAGAATCCAGTATTTCATGATAGGTCCAAGCACATCGACATCTGGTATCATCATCTCAGACACTGTGTAGTGAGGAGGATCAAGTTGTTGTAGTATATTTCGACAAAGGAGCAAGACGCTGACATTTTGACAAAGGCATTGTCAAAGTGTAAATTCGAGTCCATAGAGATAGGATCGGGGTGGCAGATAATCCCTTTCTTGTTGAGAGGGAGTGTTGAAATATGGCAACAAGAATATTCCAAATTAATTTGTCCTTGAATTAAATTGTGAATTAAAATTGAATTTAGTCTTAATAGCTACTTGGAAATAATTAATTAATTTATTTTAAATTAATTAGTTGGAGAAATTCAAGTTAGAAGTCTTTCTAAAGTCATGCAAGAGTTATCCCTTAAATTAAGGATATAAGATTGAGTTATATTTGAGTTGTAATTAGTTAACTCATCTTACTGAGTTAAGTCCAATTAAATTAGTTCCTGTGAGGATTGTTCTAAGAGCTGGCTAGCTGTGAGAACTAAGGCTTTATATAATTCCTATGTATTTCCACCATGTATGATAATACAATAGTGTGGGTTTTTTAGCTGAGGCCTTTCCCAAAGTATTCATGTGTATTGTGCATTTGATTCTTCTTCTTCTCGTTATATTGTTCAGCTCGATCTTTAAGCTTCCACATATTGATAGTAGAAGTAGGTTATAGTATTCTGCTTTGATTTATATTGCATTATTGGGTTAACCTACACAGATTTTCTACACTAATCATGCAACATCGCCCTTGCTTCCCCTACTATGCTCATGTTCTCCCTCTCGGCAACCCCATTCTGTTGAGGGTTATGGGGTGCCGTCAACTCTTGTTTAATCCCTTTCACTGCACAAAAGTTCTTAAACTCATTGGAGACATACTCACCATCGTTATCACTTCGTAGAGATTTAACCTTCTTTCCAAACTCTTTCTATACCAATTCTTTGAAGTCACAAAACTTTGTTAAAGTTTGATCCTTTTTCTACATAAAAAATACCCAACATTTACGAGAATAGTCATCAAAAAATATAACATAATACCTGTGTTTGGCCGTGGATGCTGTCGAGAATGGTCCACACACATCTGAATGGACTCTCTCTATAATAGACTCTGCTCCACTGTCTTTGTCTCCAAAGGAAGACTTGGTGTATTTTCCCAAAGTACAACCCTTAGATGTATCAACTTTCTCAAGCATACCTTTGGGAAGACCGACAGAGATTTGCTGCAATATCTTCAAAGCCCCATGATGCAAGTGGCCTAATTGCCTGTGCCACAACTCACCGACGTCTCGGCTCAACATCTTTTCTGCTTTTGAACTCAAAGCAACACAATCCTCTACCTCTATCTTATAGAGATTCTGAACTTGAATCCCTATCTTCTTTACTTGACCTGTGGCTATGTGTCAAAGGAACACCTTTCATTTCAAAAATATCACATCATAGCCTCTATCCTCAAGCATGGCAACGGATACCAAGTTCTTTGTCAATCTAGGTACATGCATAACATTCTTCAAGGTGAGTGGAGCTGCATGCTCTGTCTAAAAGGTAATGGTGCCCACACCAGTAAAACTATACTTACCGTCATCACCCATCTCGATATGCATCTTGAGATATTTCTCCTTTGGTTTACTGAATAACTCTTTGTCATCAATCATGTGGAAAGAAGCTCCAGTGCCTAAGTACCAGACACTTCCCATCATTGAAGACACCATGCATGCAATGAGGGAAAAGTCCAATCTGAATTAGGAGGCCAAAGCCTCACCCGCCACTCCTCTTGAGGACTTCTCCTTGGACTTCTTCAATGGATAATTTGTAGCAAAGTGACCCATCTTGTGACAATTAAAACATTTCACTTTCGTCATGTCCTTCTTCTTACCTCCATGATAAGAATCTGATTTGGAACGAGAAATTTTACCTTTCCCCTTCCTCGCCTTAATCGTTAAGGCACAGTTCTCTTCATCATCGGTCCTTGATGAAGAGCCATCCCTGGTGTTCCTCCTAATCTCATCCTGCATCAAATCCGACCATAGTCGTTCCCAATCTAGCAACTTCTCCTAACCATTGACAAAGTCCTGATAACTATGCCAACTCTTTGCGAGTCCAAGAAGAGCAAGGCTCACCATATCCTCCTCAACAACCGTGATTCCAACACTTCCAAGTTCATACCGACATTGAGTTAACTTGGTCAAGTACTTTGGAATCGTCTCGCCTTTCTCCATCTTAATTTTACGAACCTTATCCTTCAGTGCCAACTTCCTTTGATCACCGCTATTCTAATACAAGTCCGTCAATGTTTTCCAGATAGCACGCGAGGTTTCCTTTCCATGGAGACTCGAGACAATATGATCTCGAACTCCCTCAAGGATTATCTGCCTTGCCTTCGCCACACACTTCTTCCACTCAACCAAGTTTTGTGCATTAGTAGCTGTTGGCTTAGGAATTGTTTGTTCAAAAAATTCCTTTAAGCCATTGTCCTCTAGCACAACCTCCATCCTATCCCTCCAGGCTATGAAATTTGAGTTGCCTTCCAAGGCATACTCAAGCCTCAACCAATGGAATGCCATCTACCAATCTTGAAGTATGTATTGAAAATTCGACTTTCACCTGTAACCTAGAAACTCAAAACTTCGAAATCTCCTCTAGAGAGCTGACTTTAAATCATCAATATATCCCTCATCCGAACTCCGATTCGATCGATTTTTTTTTGAATTTGGGTGTATTTTACCAAGGAATCCATATCTATAATTTGTTTCTGAAAATTTTGCACATAAATTTTTAGATCTTCTCTACAAACTCTCGACCCAAAAAAACAATCTTATTCTGATACCATGTAGAAAATCCTGTAGATTCATAAGATAATGCAATTTTCTAAAGCAAAGGACAAGAATATACTTCTACTCTTTACAACGGAATCCCATAAACATTGAGCAAACAATAATCAATAGAGGAAGATAATCAAAGGCACATAACACAATAAATTTCCGGGGAAAGCTACAACTCAAAACCCCACTATTTGTTTTGTATTAATCTAGAAAATCAAGATGAAATTACAATGCTTATTCTCTCTAAAATAATCCCAACATGTAGCAAATTCAATCTCCAACTCATAAGCAAGCTCAAGGCCAAATCTTAGCCTCTTCACAAGCTCTCCAAGTCTTTATTCCAATGTGTAATTCCTATGAAGGATAAGCTTGTATTTGAAGGGAAATAAAACCTCTAAAAATAGCATAATCCCTCAGGGATCAGTTCTTGAATGCATGCACTATCAGTGCAACTCAAAAAAATCTAAAACAAATAGTACAATGTCCCTACACTCTAGTCTCAACTGGTTCTTTCTCAGAATCGACATGCATGAGTTTCTGATGAGTAAATATTCAGTTAACTAGAGTAGAACTGGTGGAGTTCATTAGTGTCACCACTGACTGTTAACTCACTATTAGTTCTCTTAATCAGTTTGAGAACTAATTTAACTGAACTGACTCATGAAACCGAGTCTTTTATTTTACAAATCACAATTAACTCACACTGGACTCCTACAAAATAGGGATAACATATACATGACTTCCAAAATACTTCCAACTTGAATTTCCTAAGTCAAGTAAGTTTAATAAACTTGATTTAACTATTTTAAGTTGCTATGAGAATAGAATTCGAATTTAATTCACAATTTAATACAAGGACAAATTAAACTAGAATTTCTTGTTGCCATTTCTCAACAGATGATCTCTTTATACTTCAGCCCTAGAGAAATCCTTCTTCATGTTGCCCTTCCTTTATGTAGTCACCTTAGCTCTGTTACCATGTTGAGAAATCTACTGGCAACTAGTGTATGGGAATTATCTTACTTGAATTACTGTTTGTGATGTAATTTTTAATTTACTAGAATAACTTCTTCTTTCCTTTAATATTATTAATGTTCTCTATCATCAAACAACTACCAAATCATAAAGAACGATGAGACAATAAGACACAATATATAGGAAATTAGCCAGGGACAAAACCTCTCCAGTTGAGAAGAAAACCCATCAGAATCCTTCTCTTCTTATAGAACTTCAATTAATGAATTCCAAGACCTATGACCCTTGACCAAGACCCTCCAAGACCAAGTCATCCTTCCTTCTTGATGAGCTTTCTTTCCAACAACAAACTTCTACCTTCTAGCAACTCCTCCAACAACTTCAACCTAGCAGCTTCACATCTTCAACCTTGACGCAACTTCAACAACTTCGACCTAGCAGCTTCACAACTTTGATCTAGAAGCATCTTCACAACTTCAACCTTGAAGCTTCACAACTTCAACCTTACAACTTCACAACTTTGATGCCACTTCATAGCTTTGACCTTGTAGCTTCACAACTTTGATGCAGCTTCACAATTTCATCTAGCCGAGAAATTGTAGAAACCCTAACGAGAGAGAGAGAGAGAGAGAGAGAGAGGCCCAAAAACTTCGATCTTGATCTTCTTCTTCTTCATCATCCTTTTCCAGCTTCTGTCTTGAGGAGATCGAACTTGCTTGAGTAAGTGTACAAATGAGGTTGAATTCCTTCTTATTTATAGGCTTGTGTGTGGTATGAATTTTTATCTTAAGACCGACTTGTCCCTTCATGTAGGCCGACTTGATCTTTGTGCCATGACGAGGTATTGGAGGGTCTTTTGACTCTATTTTGACTCAATAATTTTCTCTTTGCAATATGTAACATGCCCAAATGGGTCTTCAATACATGACAATGACTTAATTGACTTTATGAAAAACCTAGAAGCACTCAATGGGTGCTTGACCTAAAAATGAAAGTTCCCTTGAGCATGAAACCCATGCCTCAAGAATACAAATAATAAATTTATTTTTCTCTTTTCATTATATACATAAAATCACGATTACATATGCCATTATGAAGACCGAACCTAGTTACATATTTCAACATTTCCTCTATTGTTTCCTTTTTGTTGGGTTTGCCAGTATTCTTCCTGAGTTGTGGAAGCACCTTCCCCTTTTTCAGATTAGGGTTTCTTGCAATCCCTAGCCAAATGCTCGTATTCATGACAAACCATACATTTGAATGGGGGTTGCTTGTAATCTAGGACTTGTTGGTGACTCCATTTCCCTTGTGTTAGATTGATCTTAGAAGGCATAAATTTTTCTAAATCAACCTCTACGCAATTTTTTGCACAAGCACATTGATAATCTTTTGGCTCAGCACAATCCAAAAATTTGCCCAAACCATTCCCAATTACTTTCAGACAATCATCACTCCAACATGAAAGAAATAGTGTAGGGAGTTTAACCTAGACCAACACATCATTAGGGATATCGTCATCTGAGTCAAAATCTAGTGACCACGAGTTCAAATGCATTCCTCTGGCTCCAAAAAAATATGGGTCGTTCCCGAAAATTATATCTCTGTCCTCCTTAAATTCAAAGAGAAATGTGAAAAATCCATTACCACATGCATATAACCCAATATTACCCTTCATCATTGGTTTCCAAGTTTTGTCAATCCATTGGTCCATAGATCTTGGAGACAACCACATACCTGTGATTTTTCCCACTAGAGCTTTATCTGTGAATTTTAGAGAATCCCTTCAAAACCCTATAGGAAGAGCCACCAAGGGAATGTTTTCTGGCTTCTTCATAAAACATGATTGCACCTCTTTGATTTTCGATTTCTTTTGAAGTGAAGCCACCAACGCTTGAAATGTTGTCGCATTATCACGCGGAGGGGAGGAGGCCCCCTCTGGGTCAGTAGCCATGGAGACCCAACAAAAACCTCACTAATGGGAAACCTAGGGTTTCAAAATTGTCGCAAAGCCTAGGGCCAAAAATGGTATATCCAACATTGAATTGACTCATTGGAAATTGAATGCAACAAACTATTAACTTTGGTCATCTCACAACACATGCATTCTCTATCCTTTACCCATAACAATCACAACATTGAGAATTTAAATCAAGCAGGGATAATAGAAGTTGAAACTGTATATCATAATCAAGTTTTTATGAAGATTGAAAGTGCAAATCCTCCTCACTTTGATGAGAGACAATAAGAACAAGGTAGTGTTTACGCTTGAAACAATATCCATGTTATTTAAAGTTATTTGTATGTTGAGTCCATTTGTTTAGAAGAACCCTTTTTATATTTAGACGTAAATATAAAAACATGTATAATCTTATTGAAGTTTTATGAACAAAGAGAATCTAATTATTACTAGCCTCGCCACAACTAATCCTTTGAATTAATATATTTTTTAAGTTTAAGAAAAAAACTTTATATTTATATCATTATATTTCTAATTATCAACAAAAATGTTAAAATATATCATTATATGGCTAATCATTAACAAAAATGTTAAAATTTTAATATAATTTAAAAATGTATAATAATAATGGTCAACACTTACTAAACTCAAAATAAAATTAAATATCTAAATAAAATAAAAATAAAAACACAATAAACATTTAATTATAACAAACTATTATGTTATGTTAGTTGGAAACACATGGACCAAAAATTTCTCTTATATAATTTCTTCCTAAAAACTTTACTTAATACATTATATTTTACTTTACCCACTGTCAAACAATTACTATTTCAATGTGAAGTTACTTTATGATTGGGTCACTTTCAGATTCCACTCTCACCTTGTTTTACGTCGATAGTTACCCAAATTCTTTTTTCTTATTCCAAAATGAAAGTTTCTCGTCCTAATGATCACGACACTTCACGAGTCATTCATGAAAGTTTCTAGTGATCACGACACTTCCAGAGGCATTCATGTTAGGGAAGCCCTCCATTCATGTTAGGGAAGCCCTCCTAGACATCAACCATGAAATTATGCAAATGAAAAGAATTAAATGAAAAAAAAAAAATTGTATCATTTCTAGTTTGATAAAAAAAGAGAGGGTAAATTGTGAGAATATTATGCCTTTCCATGTTATTAGAAGTATATTCACATTAGATGATTTAGCTAAAGGTGTTTTGAAAGAGCATCAATGAATTACGTGTAAAAGTAAAGTTAGGAATGATTTTGTGGTAAGTTTGTATTATATAAAGTTATGTGAGTAATAAGTTTTTTATTTAAATTTTTTGGTGGCCAAATTCATATATTATTTTAGGATTATATCTAGAGGTTATAATGCCATGTGCCATGCGATATGAGTTAAGGGGTGAGATGGTTACACTTAAAAGTTAGAGGGGTAAGGATAATTATTTAAAATTTTAGTGGTAAAAGATAATTATCACTATAGTTATAATAACAGGGGACAATTATTTTAGTTACTCATAAAGAAAACCAAATCATTGAAATTACTTATTAATGATTTATATTTCGATAGACTTTCACTTCTACCAAACATCTTAAATTTTCAAATTTTTTTTTTTATTTAAAAAAACACTCTTAATCTATAAAAACAATTTCAATATATATTTTAAAAAAATATATATATATATATATATATATATATTAATTAATTAATAAATAAATAATCGGGTGATTCGTTCTCCACATTTCACTAGTTTCAATCCCACTTCTTCACCCCTGTGAGCATCACCCGATGCAATGAGTGCTAAGTGAACTATTCAAAAATCATGAGAAATTAGTCAGTTACGACTACCTCTCATGGAAATGGTCATACGTTTGAATGACTTACTTAACGCAGTTGAATCCCAAAAATGATATCTAATATAATGCACTGCGTAAATCCCCCATACTTAAATTCAAAAAGAGTCAAGGGATCTCTACTTGAATGGTTCATGAGGCACAATACTTGCTAAGGTTTTGCAAATGGGGTAGCAAGCTAAGTGGGCTTGATTGTGGGGAAAAACTCCACAGTTAAGCGCGCTTGAGCCAGAGGAGTTCTGGGATGGGTGACCTCCTGGGAAGTCCTGGTTACCGGGTGCAAGCCCCGGAAGTGATGATTGATGCTATGTGATTCGTTCTCCACATTTCACTAGTTTCAATCCCACTTCTTCACCCCTGTGAGCATCACCCGATGCAATGAGTGCTAAGTGAACTATTCAAAAATCATGAGAAATTAGTCAGTTACGACTACCTCTCATGGAAATGGTCATACGTTTGAATGACTTACTTAACGCAGTTGAATCCCAAAAATGATATCTAATATAATGCACTGCGTAAATCCCCCATACTTAAATTCAAAAAGAGTCAAGGGATCTCTACTTGAATGGTTCATGAGGCACAATACTTGCTAAGGTTTTGCAAATGGGGTAGCAAGCTAAGTGGGCTTGATTGTGGGGAAAAACTCCACAGTTAAGCGCGCTTGAGGCAGAGGAGTTCTGGGATGGGTGACCTCCTGGGAAGTCCTGGTTACCGGGTGCAAGCCCCGGAAGTGATGATTGATGCTATGTGATTCGTTCTCCACATTTCACTAGTTTCAATCCCACTTCTTCACCCCTGTGAGCATCACCCGATGCAATGAGTGCTAAGTGAACTATTCAAAAATCATGAGAAATTAGTCAGTTACGACTACCTCTCATGGAAATGGTCATACGTTTGAATGACTTACTTAACGCAGTTGAATCCCAAAAATGATATCTAATATAATGCACTGCGTAAATCCCCCATACTTAAAAATAAATCATTCTTGAAAAAGAAAATGAAATATATACCATCACTCCACTTAAATTTGTTTGGTTGAAGTTAAATCAAACAAAGCTAATGAATTGGGGTCTTTATCCTATTGTCCATTCCCCAAGATAATATGTATGACATGGCCAATTCATCTTTATGTTCCGTCACGCAGATGACGTTCACACTCTTAAATGTCAATTGCTTCATTTATGCGCACATCAAATCATTAAAAAAGAATGGCCATTCTCTCATGCATAGCCCTTTGTTTTTCCTGGGTCAAAAGTTGTGTGTGACCCCTTTTTTCTTTTAATAAAGTATACATGATATGATATTAATTAACTAAAGTGGACTCAATGTGGAGTTTTGATATTTAATATTGTAAAAGATTTAGTTTAAATTTATAGATGAAATATTTTTTTATTGGAATCTGAAAAAATAATTTTAAGAAATAATGTGAATTTTTTATTTAAAATGTATTTTTAAATGCATAAATAGATTTAATTACATGAAAAATCTTTCGAGTATTCAAATTTTACAAATTAAATAACTTAAAAATTATGCTTGATTTTTATTAAAATTAACCAGAAAAAATGTCATTTCATTTATAAGTTAGACTAAATTATTAAAGAGTAGTCTTTACGTGTAATGTTTTGGAAAAATTTCCAATTTATTTTCCGATCTAATTTGTCTAAAATCTAAAACAGATTCATTGAAATCAAAATTTTGACTAGTAAACTCTTCATAATCAAAATGCTTTAAAAAAATTTGAAAATGTTAAATCCATATATGTAATTAAAATTTACCAAAACTCTAAAAACTCACACTTAAAAACTACTCTATTTTTTAATAATTAAAAAATAATTAATTAGCATAAAACAACCCCAAATGTAAACCATTCAAAGTTTGTTTTTCCAATTCAAAGTTTGATTTTCCAGGGTCAAAAAGTTTTATTTTTATTTGTTTGTTTTTTTTAATTATACACGATATTATATTAATTAATGAGAGGAACTCACTGGCGGTTTTCCAATTCAAAGTTTGATTTTCCAGGGTCAAAAAGTTTTATTTTTATTTGTTTGTTTTTTTAATTATACACGGTATTATATTAATTAAGCAGTTGTACGCGACTTTTTGAAAGTTTTTTTGGCGGGTTTTTCCGGTTGAAATCCGACAGGAATTTATTGGAATCGCAAGTTTGATAGCTAGTTTCTGCACAATGAAAGCGTCCCAGGGGTTTTTCAGGGTGCTGAATCCAAATATGCAGTTTAAAAAACCATTTTAACTGCAACAAATCAAGATTCAACCTCAATTTCTTCCGCCTGATTCCGTCACCGGAATCTCCAAAAAATCGCATTATAGACAACTCCATTAATTAATAAGAGGGACTCACTGACGATGGTTTAGTTTATTTTGATATTTTAATTTTAATTGTTTTATATTCTAATTTTATAAAATATTGAATTATTAATAAATGGTCAAAAGTTTTGTTTTTATGTGTTTTTTTGTAATTATACACGATATGATATTAATTAATGAGAGGGACTCACTTGCGGTGGTTTAGTTTATTTTGATATTTTAATTTTTCTCATGGTTTATATTTTAATTTATAAAGTATTAAATTATTAATAAATATTTTTAATAAATAATATTTTAATTTATAAAGTATTAAATTATTAATAAATTTTTTTAATAAATAATATAAATAGAATATGGTAAGTATTTAAAAGATTTGAATATAAGATTTTGTATTTATATTTATTTTATATTTTTATATGTTTATTAAATGAGTGTTTTTTTGGGAAAGTTTAATTTTCTATATCATGAATAATAGATAAATATCTATAAAGATGATCAAAAGTAAGGTTAAGTTTTTAATAAATTTAATTACAAAGTATGAAGGTACTTAAAAGAATCTCATATATGTTAAGTTTGGTTAATATTTTTGAATTTTAAGTATTTCATTTTGTAAAGTAATTAAAGCTTAGAAAAAGTTTAAAAAAAATTAGTTAAGATAAAAATTAGTGTAATCCAAATCACATATTATTTTATATAATTTTAAAAACTTAAACACTCTTAAAATCACAATTTTTTAACTTTTAATAAATTATAAAAATACTCATAACCTCAAAAAAATTTCTTCTACAAATAATTTTTTTTTTACAAATCTTTAAAAAATAAAACTTTATATTATAACTCCTAAAAAAATTGTATTCATTTATATAATATAAAATGAAAAACCATTCAAAATATTTATTTACCACCAAATTTAATTTCAAATTCCATAAATGTCAAATAAAAAATTCTTCTACGAATAAAAAATTACAAATCTTAAAAAAAAAAAAAAAAAAAAAACTTTATATATTAACTCTAAAAAATAATAAAATTTTATTCTTTTATATAATATAAAATGGAAAAACATTCAAAATATTTATCGACCACCAAATTTAATTTCAAATTTTATAAATGTCAAATTCCGAACCTACTCCTCAATTTAATATATTTTGACTGCAATAAAAAATAAAGTGAAAGCCCTCACGACCATTTACGTGTTATAACATTTTAAACGCAACGTAAATGGAATCAAAATTCATTATTTGTTTAAGGTCATGTGGTTTACTTAAAGCTAACAATGTAGTGGTCTTTTATTAATGTCAAAGTGAGGAGTGATTTAATTTATTTAATTTAAATTATTCAGTTACATTCACTTTATCTTTAAAAAAGATAATTGATTATTATTATGGATTGAAATAAATTTTATTTTTGATTTGATAATATTAAATGAAAATTATAAATCGATATTAAATATGATTATTAATTTTTTTCGTTAGTCAAATGTTTTTTATTAATTGTCAAAAATTTACAATAGATAGGTATCATAATTTTTGTTCTTTTGACTTTATTTTTATCGGATTTGTTGTCAAGGAGAGCAATACAAAAACTGAGAGCAAATTGCCAAAATTTACGTAATAGCTAGAAACAAAATGATCATAGAGCCCATAACACATAGAGAATGAAAATACAACTAACAACCATCAAGGAACATGAGGGAGTGCAGGTGCATGAACTGCACCCAGTGCACCCAAAGGTCTAGGATCCATGTGTACATGAAAGTCAGGTGAGCTAGTTGACCCTCGACCTGATCCAGATGATCATTTGTGCACCTTTGACTCCTAAGCAAAGGCAAACGGTCAAGGATGTCCCACTGATTATGTTGCAGGTCATTCATAAACACTATCAATTTGTTGCAGTGTCCCACATCTTCCAAGAGTGCATTGAAATTATGCATCTATAGGTCCAAAGAATCCATGGAGGGTGGCAAGTCAACTCAACTAGGAGAAGGGACCCAACCTTGAGCTATTTCACCTTCGAACGTCACCTCTACACCCCCATCTCCATATGCACCTTCCACCTAACCTCCACGGCCTGCCGACTAGCCTCAATGCTCCAACGCTTATCGAGCCTACCATTGATGCCTAAACATTGTTACAGATGCCACAGACCACCAAAACCTAGGTCTGGCTGATACCCTAGCACGAGGGATTAAAACAATTATCTAGTTTCCAAGAACCTTTGTGGGAGCACCTCCAACCACTACCTAGTCGCCCCCCCTAGTCGCAAACACCTCACACCTACAAAACCAGAAACATCTTTGGATTGCACTACCTCGAGCGACCGAGGAAGAGGGACTCCAAAAACAAAGAGAACCACCTTGACACTCCATTCTCAAAACCCTCACCCCACAATTCCCAGGGTTCAAAAGCACACCATAACTACCATTATCCACTAGAAAAGTCCTGAAGAATACCACAACTGCTGAGGGAGAGGGAATAGAATTGAAACAAAACCCGCTCACACCCAAATTTCTTGCAGGAGAAAATCTTTGAATCCCAAAGACCATAGAAAAAGGACTCATGAGGAAGGCGCCAAAAGTTCCCAATTCTCCCTGTCGACGGCTACCTCCGAGCCAAACTGACAAAATTCCCTCCCACATCAGAACGAACCAACAACAATGCAGACGCCAACGAACCCTCACTCCAGGATCCCAAATCTAGCGAATTGGTTTCCCAATGGAGCTTCGCTGCAAAACCCGTTGACCAACTGAAAATGTATACATAGAGCTCATCAGGATGAAGAACATGCACATGTTGACATCCTGTGCATACTTGACATTGTTCTCACCAATTTCACGATCGCCTATAACCTGAAACCACAAACGTTGAAGCCAAACCACCACCCAGCTTATGTACCAAATGCCAATCATCTCAAAACTTCAAAGCGTCCATCGACAACTGTCTCTGGCATCCCCCTTGTGTCTTCCCTTTGTCATATGGGAGGGTCACATCCACTCCTTGCCGCACAAATTAAACCATGCTCCTCCGCCGCCATCAGGGTAAGATGATTATTATTATTGATTAAGATTAATTTATTTTTTATTTGATAATATTAAATGACAATGACAATTAATTGAGTATGATTATTAATATTGACTAAGATCAATTTATTTTATAACATTTTCAAAATTTAATAATCAAAAGTATATTCATTTAAATTGAAACAATTTATCACGAAGGCATCACTATGATCATGACAATTCAACAATAACATAAACATTTAACAAAAAATATAATGGCAGATCAATTAAAAAATAAAAACATATAACATATATAATGTTATATAAATATTATGTGTTTATCAATATAAAAATGTGTAGGTGTAAATGTTTATAAACATAAACATTAAAAAATGGCATAGTCTAACTTATAGATGAAATGACCTTTTTCACGACCATTTTTAAAAACTTGAGTTTAAATCTTGAGTTTAAATTGTTTAATTTGCATAATTCGAGTGCCCAAGGGGTTTTTTAGGGTGTTGATTCCATTTATGCATTCAAGAATGTATTTTAAACAACAAAAAATCTTGAAATTGTATTGCCTCCCACTAAAGTTAGAAGTTATGCTTTGAGAAAAATTGTATAAGTAATTATAATTTACATTGGTCAATGTTAAATTAATAGTGGTGGATAGAAAAATCATAAGAGATGTGAAGTGGATAAGTAAATTGCTTGTTTAGGCATCAAAACTTGCCTAAATTTTGGTGGCCAGTAACCAATAGTAAATCAACATATTTACAATTTTATTTCTACTTAAGGGAAAAGATAAATAATGGTGGGAAGTACCCCTCGTAAGTATATTTATTTACATCTTATTCCCATCCATTTTTTATGCAAAGACTTTCTTAAATTATGATGAGAAGTAATTGATGGTAAATATGTTATTTAGTTGAGTATAAGTTATTTTCAAAGATTTTATTTTTGAATGGTTTTCCTCCAATACTTAAGAAGAAAAAATCACTACACAAATATCTAAATATCATGGATTGTTAGAATCCTCCCTTAGAAGGGACTAATAATGATTCCATAACCATATTTAAATTTAATTAATAAGCACATAAAACTTAATGCTTACAATAAACTTACAATATAACAACTTAATGCTTACAATAAACTTACAATATAACAATATTCTTTACCATGGATATCCACCCCCATTTTACCATAATATTAACTTGTAAATAGGTTTTGTTACAATACCATGACTTATCAATACCACATGCTAAAAAACAATGACTCATTTCACAATAAAAAAATAAAATGCAAAATATATTAGACCATACATATATCATTGATTACATAGAGTGACAATTCTGGATCATATGGATTGAGAGAGAGAGAGGGAGAAGAAGAGAGGGAGGGAGATAGTGACAAAGCTGGAGGGCAGAGAGAGAGAGAGGGAGGGAGAGAGAGAGAAGAGAGGGAGGGAGAGCGGGATGGAGTTAGAGGGGGAGAGATATGGAGGGAGAGTGAGATGGAGTTAGAGGGGGAGAGAGGGAGGGAAGAACAAAGACATAGAGAGAGTGTGACAAGGGAGAGATAGAGAGAGAGTGAGGGAGAGAGGAGATGAGGGAAGACAGAGGGAAGGAGAGGAGAAAGAGGAAGACATAGAGATGGAGGGTGAGCGGGGGGGGGGAGAGGGGGAGAGAGGAAAGAAGAGAGGGAAGCAACGAGTGATATAGTTGAAGAGAGAGAGAGAAAAAAGGTGGGAGAAAAAGGGAGAGAGAGGAAGGAAGAGAGAGAGGACTTGAGAGAGAGAAGGAGATAGGGAGGGAGAGAGAGAGAGAGTGAAGAACAAAGAAATATATAGATAGATGTGGAGAGAGAGAGGGAGTACCAAGGGAGAGGTGGAGAGAAAGTGAGGATAGAGGAGGGGAGGGAAGAGAGAGAGAGAGAAGGAGAGGAGGGAAAGAGAGAGGGAGGGAGACACAAAGGTGGAAGGGAGAGCGAAGGGGAGAGAGAGAAGGAGATAGGGAGGGAGATAGTGACAGAGTTGGAGGGTAGAGAGAGAGAAAGATTGATGGGGGGGAGAGATAGAGAGAGGTGGGAGAGAAAGGGAGAGATAGGAAGGAAAAGAGAGAGGACTTGAGAGAGAGGAGGGAGGGAGGGAGAGAGAGAAGGAGTTGGAAGGGAGGAGAAAGGGAGGGAAGAAGAAAGACATATAGAGGGAGGTGGAGGGAGAGAACGAGAGTGAAGTTGAAAAGGGAGAGATGGGGAGAGAGAGAGAGGGAAGGAGAGAGAGATAGATAAATATGGAGAGAGTGCAAGAGATAGATAGATATGGAGAGAGAGTTTGTCTGTCTGGGGGTGAGCTAGAGAGACAAAGGGAGATAGAGATATAGATGGAGGGGGGAGAGAGGGAAATAAGAGAGAGTCGGATATATATATATATATATCTATATCTATATATATATATATATATATATATATATATATATATATATATATATATATATATATGGAGTGAGAGAAAGCCTGTGTGTTTGGGGGGATGAGATAAGGAGACAAATAAGGCAATATGGAAGGAGATATAACTAGCCTAGATCGATCTTATCCCAGGATCTATCAAGTCCAAGAGGGATCAAATCTCTGAAGGTGCAAAACTTTCCTCAAGTTTTACACTAAAAAAAGAGGTTTGCACCTCAGGAGATTGAATCCATATTGACGCTTAAATGATTCGGGGTTAAGATGAATCTAAACTGGTTTATTTTTTATTTGATAATATTAATGACAATAACAATTACTTGAGTATGGTTATTGATATGGATTGAGATCGATTTATTTTAGAGCAATTTCAAAATTTAATAATCAAAAGTATATTCATTTAAATTGGAACAATTTTATCATGAAGACATGACCATGATCATGACAATTCAATAATAAAGATGATGCTTATTAGTAGTTAAAATTAACTTTATTTTCCATTAAAATCAATTTTCCTTATGAAATTTAAAAACAATTATTTATAGAATATATATTTCATTCAAATTGGATTTTTTTTAATGACTAAGACATTATCATAATTGAGATTTTTTCTCTTTTTTTTTTTTTATAGATTTAATCATTAATTGTAAATTTAATTGATTATTTTAAATCTTATGTTCTCATTATAAAAAGGATTTTAAGGAAACTTTCTTAATTCTTTCTAATTTTATGAATTAACATAGATAATTAATGTTATATTAGTTTTATAAATATTGTACAATTGAGTTTTCATGTGCATAGAAAACTCAACTCAATTCAATTCTACTACCATGCCACATCAAAGGGTTTGGGTTCACCATGGGTTGGCACATTATGCACAAGTGAGGGTACATCCATGCACAAGTAAGGGTTAAAAGTTCTACTACATGATTAAGAGAACTCACTCCTTAACCTGTTTAAGAGGAAATTCTTCAAGTTGAATGAGAAATGGAAAACCAAAGGCACACCCTCACAAACATTGAAGTATTAGCATAAGTTGTTGACTGGGTTCCTCATGTCGGGCATACTCGTGAGTTTACAATCAATAAATGTATATGGTGGATGTCTATTGGCACTTCAAGTTCCTTCTTGGCTAGCTCTTGGTGGGCAGAAATGAGAGTAGAGATGATATTCTCCTCTCTTTGGATCACATGCAGTGACAATTGATAACTCTAGATCATAGGGTGGGATGTATTGAGAAACATATGGGCGTCCCTCTTGAATCAGGTTGCTCTCTAAGAAACAAGGAGCCCATACCAGTTGAAGCCAAAGATTTAGATAAATCCTCTTAATTGTCTCTTTCTTACCTGTCCTTAGCTCTCTATGTTTTAGTTGTGTATTTCTTAGTCTAGGAAGGGCCTAAGAGGTCCTGCTTCTAGCATATATTTTTTGGTTTTTGAAACTATAAATGCATGATTAAGAGAACTCACTCCTCAACCTGTTCAAGAGGAAATTCTTTAGGTTGAACGAGAATTGGCAAACCAAAGATACACCCTCACAAACATTGAAGTATTAACATAAGTTGTTAACTGGGTTCCTCATGTCAGGCATACTTGAGTGTTACAATCAATAAATGTATATGGTGGATGTCTATTGGCACCTCAAGTTCCTTCTTGGCTATGTCTTGGTGGACAAAAATGAGAGTAGAGATGACATTCTCCTCTCTTTGTATCACAAGTAGTGTCAATGGATAGCTCTAGATCATAGGGTGGGATGCATTAAGAAACATATGGGCGTCCCTCTTGAATCAGGTTGCTCTCTAAGAAACAGGGAACCTATACCAGTTGAAGCAAAAGATTTAGATAAATCCTCTTAATTTTCTCTCTCTTACCTGTCCTTAACTCTCTATGTTTTAGTGACACATTTCTCTGTCTAGAAAGGGCCTAGTAGGTCTTGCTTCTAGCATATGTTTTTTGGTTTTTGAAACTATAGGTAAAAGCTTCTCTTATGCACTTCTGAAAATATTGAATTACTTTTGAAAGAAGACAAATTTTTCCTACCTACTTGAATTACATCCAACTAACCATATATACCTTCTAGCCTATTATATTTTTTTCTAAATATACTAAATATAATTAAAAATATAATAAAAATAATTAAATTAGGTAAAAACTTCTCTTCTGCACTTCTGAAAATATTGAATTACTTTTGAAAGAAGACAAATTTCTTCTACCTACTTGAATTGCATCCAACTAACCATATGTAACTTCTAGCTTATTATATATTTTTTTCTAAATATACTAAATATAATTTAAAATATAATAAAAATAGTTAAACATAAATTTTTTTAACTTATCTTTTAAATTTCATTTTTAATACAAAACTAGATTCAATCCCTGGGACACTCTTGGAAAAATAAAAAACCTCTTAATTTTCACAATTTATAATAAAATTTTAATTAAAATTAACCAAACACATTATTAAAAAACCCAACAAATTCTGACTAAACCCACCACTAAATCCACCTAACCCTTCCACATGCCGAACTTCAAATAAAATGGATAAGACTGCAAAACTTACGGACTCCTTGAATTGTTACAGATTCCAAAATTTGTCTGCCATGCTAACCTAACTGTCTCTGTAGCATAGAATGTGGACGCATGAAGAATGGGCCCAAAAGGTGGTTGGGTTTTTCAGAAAGAACACCCTATAAAGTATGTAGGGTGTTCGAACCTAAAGCTGCCATTGTAGGCCTTTTCATAAGTTTTAATGTCTCTGTATTAGATTCATTGTAGGCCTGGAAAAATTTTAGAAATTGAATTTTATTATAGTTTTTTTTAATTAATTTTTGAAAATTTATGAATTGTTTTTATTTTATAGTTTGAGTGGGTTTAATAGTTAAGAGTATATGTTTCTTGGATCACAAGTTTAAAATTAGAAAAATAGGATATGTATGTTTTTCTAAATTTAGTAGTCCAATCACTAAATGAATTTTTACTTAATCGTAATAATAAAATAAATTTGATAGTTGATTGTAATAATAATTTATTTTAACTAAATATGGATGTTTATGATGTCCCTCTAATCCTAATTTCTATAGAAAACCGTAGCAAATGGAATTATCCTAATTTCTAGATAATAAAATAAGCCTTAGTCTAAGGATTATATAATTTTAGGTGTTTTGGAAATTCTTGATGGCGCTGAATTTGATAGTGCTGAATCCATTTCCGCTATCAAAAATATGATTCAAACACTATCTTTACACGATTTTAATTTTTTTTGCCCAATTCCAAATATTTATAGGAAACAATTCTTTTTTCCAAATATTTTTAATAAACAATTCTTTTTTAGCGAACAAATCCTCCGACTCCATAAAATAAAATAACGGTTGATTTCAATAGACAATGGAATTATCCTAATCTCTAGATAATAACGGCTGATTTCAATAGAATAATCGAATCATATTGGAAGTAATGAAACATTGCGTACTTATATTGTCTCAATTCTCCGTTCATACTCTACCGGTGAAATTATTCATTCGCTAGGTGGAAGAGAAAAGGCCCTAGTAAGTCTGTGTCATTCAAAATTTGAAGGTTGAAACCAGATTAAATGGAGAACTCAGATGAAGAATATGCATTCACAGAACAAATGAACGAAGCCATGGCTGCTTCTTCTCATGCTCAGGAAGAATTTCTGATGGCGCTGAGGTTCCAGGAGATGCTGGAGAACCAATTCTCTTCCCAGAATAACAGCGATTTTAAGGATGCGCCAGATGAGTTTGATGAAACAACAGCCGAGGAGATTAGTAGACTCGAGGAATGGAGAAGTCTCGTTGAGGAGTACAAAAAACTGAGCGCAACCATGGAAAAACTCAACTTAATTGAAGAAAACGAAGATTACGAAGACACAGAAGCCGAACAGGAGGAATGGAACGATGCGGTCGATGAATTTTATAGTATACAAAGAATTGAGGCCACTTCAGATCAGGAAGATGAGTTCAGCGAGGCGAGCTGTAGTTTTGAATCGGAGAAGGGGTTTTACAGCTTGTATTTCAAAGGGGTGTCGGAAATGAGACCTTGGGAATCAAAACTAGGACTCAGTGCAACGGCCGTTGGTGTCGTCATTAAAAAGCCCGCGGGGGAAATCTTGTTAGAGGTGCAGAAAAAACTGGGTTACTATGTGGACGAAATCGTTGCCGAGCACTTGGCATTGATAGAGGGTTTAATGGCCGCATTGGAGCAGGGTGTGGACCGAATCCATGCTTTTACGGGCTCTGAGGTGCTATATAATCAGGTGGCCCGAGGAAGGAACTTGGAGAACCAGTTGCTCTGGGCTGTTCGGGAACGAGTTCTCGACTATGTGCGCAGGCTGGATGATTTTATGCTCACATTTAATGCTGACAGTGCTGATGGCAGAAATGTAACGTTTATGGCGAGAGAAGCAATATATCCGAGTTCAATTCCAAGGAGTGTTGTAGCTTTGCATGCAGAGTATGATGAGGAGGATGAAGATAATGGGGTCTTGCCCTGTGGGCTGGGACAGAAGAGGCAGAGAAGCTATGGGCAGGGCCGCTTCCATGCCCCCGCTTGGTATGCCCTCTTTCGTTATCCCCTGCTTTCCCCATTGTTTGAAATATTTGATCGTAATTGTTAAGTCCCTTTATGGCATTTTACTCAATACCTTGACCAGGTTTTATTTGGCACCTTCAGTAGTCATGTGCTCACCGGAAGGTTGGGCTTGAACTTATGCCACAGAGAGCTCATGACCCTAGACTGAAGTCCATCCCTTGTTCACCTTAAGCCTTACCTTTTATTGTTGATTGCGCTGGGGTCTAATGGTAAACAAATGGAAATCCCCGAAGGTGTCCTAGGAGTTTCTCCTGCCAAACAAGGGGTGGTTTCTGTAAAAGAAATAAAAGTTGCAAGTCCTTTTGGTACAAAACTCCACGCAAAATCTACTTTAAAAACAGGTTATCTTCCACCAATGAAGGGTGCCACAGGGATTAACCCCTGGGGTCTTGAACCTGGATCATCATTGTTGCAAATGATCCAACTTGGTCCTAGACCACAGCCCAACAGATATTTGATTTAGACTAGGACATACTAATCTAAGGATACCTGATTTCCTGCCCTTTTGTTTTTTGTTTGTTGATAAGGCCATCAAACTCATTTCTTGTGCAAGATCCACTGCTGTTGCTTTAGGTGGTATAGATCTGTTAATGCTATGAGATTTTTGTTATTCAAGCTTTTGACCAGGCAAAACCTAGAGGACGAATGGCTTACATTAGTCATGTAAATTTGAAGCTGCACATCCCAGATGGCTGATTCCATCCTTGCCCCTTGATGCAAACCAAGGGTCTGCCTCTAGAACCGGTTTGCTAGATTATATTACTGCATTATAGTATACGGTGACGTGTCTAAGCAATTTGCTAATGTAATCTACTATAAGTTCAGCACTCTATATGGTTGCAGATAGGGAGTGGGGATGCAGCGGGACTGGACACTTTCTCTAAAAACATCATTATTTCTTGATGAGGCCTCTAATTTGTTTGTATGTGGCTATTCCTAAATTTGTGAGAAGATGTCTTACTCTTGTGGAATTAAGTAGTTTTGTCATCTGCAATGCCGGCAGAGGTTTGGGGTCTCAGAAAAATAGTAAACAGAGAGGAGTCTTTAAACTGAAAAATATGTCATTACATTTAAATAACTCTAATGATTAAGGAAAAATAGTATCGCACTCAAGTATTAAGAAGATGGTCAAATTTATCCAGTTTTCTTCCTTTGAAATTCTTCATAGATCTTTGCTCTCCACTTTTTCTTTCTTCCCTTCCTCTTGTTTTCTTAAATTGGGCTCAGTGTTAGCGGGTATGTATCTCTCTTTTTATTTTCTGCCAGGACTGAGATTGAGCATTTGTATTGCAGGGGAGGGACCTCAGAATTCAACGGGTCGTATCCAAGAACACAGGCACTTGGGATTAACGGTTGGAAAGAAAGGGAAAAAGGTATTGGAGAATGGAAATTTTTGTAGTGAATTAGCGACCTATGTGCACACATTTCTCAGCTTTTGGACGCTTCAGATTCTGGAGGGCAGCCTGGTTTGTAGATGTCAATGTTTGCCATGATCCAAGGAGGGCACTTTCAGTCTGCAACAAGATGTTACAGATATAGATTAACATTTGCTTTATCGCTTTCTTATACAGGCATCGAGCTAACATTCTAGGTTAGATTCAATCCACCTTATGGGAAACTTAAATGGTATAAAAAGATAAAGTTCTCTAAAATCTATCTGCAAATCCTTTTAACATATTATTTCATGTTTCAAGGAACGTGAAGAGCTGATGAATGCTGCAGAACTTAGAGCTGAGATTATGCATATTTCCTAGTATGCTCACCATCTCATATAAAGTATGCTACCATGGAAATTTCATGTAGAACTTGGTAGTCTTGCACAGCATAGGGAAGTTCATGCCCAGGCCCTTATTAATGGAGTTGTTTGAGTTTTAGGAATCTAGTGGGTTTTTAGTACATTTCAGCATGTGCATGCTTGGAATCAAACACGGTTTCTTGCTCTGTAAGCCAGACTTTGTGTGTTACTTTTACTAATGTATATGGACATGTATGAGCCTTGTGGTCTAACAGTATATTGCAGAACTGGTTACTGATAGATAAATGAAAACTTCACAACACTACTAACATCTCGTTCATACTTGCTAATATTGCTGGAAATAGGATTTTGTCCATGTGGTTCATGCTTCTCTTGGAGAACGTAAAACATCAATATGGTGGAATGTAATAATGTGGAGATGAATGTTTGAACTAAATGAACATATCTACCTTTAGCTGTTCCATAGTTTTATTTCAGTGGAATAATGTGCTTGATAACAAGCTGTTTGTAATGTTGAGAACGATTGGCAATGCTTGTTTGAAGTTCGCTTAGGATCTTAAAGTTGCCGCTATCAATGATTGTGTGTCTTCTCTAGAGGGTATAGACACAATTGTGAAATGGAAATGTTGAACAAATAAACCTGTCCAGCATCCATTCTTCCTCAGCTGTTTCCAGTAGGCTACATGCCATGCATAGGATAATCAGGCGTCTGCCGTTAATAATTGAGTCTTGAATTGTATTTTGGGATTGGGACCTAAGATTCCCTTGTCTGAAGTCTTCAGCCATTGGACATCAGAATGGTTCTGAACGTAGATCAATTCCATATATTTCCTTCTAGGTGGTTTTTTTCGTTTACCATGCTTTCTGCCTATCCATAGCATGAAAATTTAATTAAATTCCATTCATTTGCCATTCTTTCTGCTTATTCACAACATGAAAATTTAATTAGATTACATATATTACAATTCAGTGACTCAACTCCATGGAGGTAGCGCCACAGAAATATTCAGTCGGTGCCACAATGCTAATCTAAAAGCCAACAATGTTGTGCACTTTTATGGGTGCTCCCTGCAAATTAAGGTGAGGTTGACATCTTATATAACTAGGAAGCATTGCAGAAGTGTTGGAAACCTCTTTACGATAAAATTATCAATGATTCCATGCTTTTTAAAACGAACCATGCGCATGGAAAATGCTATTTCAGTGTGAATTGGAAATTTTAAGCATAGGAATTCATCTAAATTGTGTTTTCGAAAAACTAATTAATCAAAATTCAATGAAGGGTTAAGGTCCACATGCCCAGATAGCCAGTTTGAGGCAAAACTATCAAGCACTTTCTGGACCATTTAACTTGCTAACCATTCTATAATAAATTATCCTGCAAAATATAATGATTGATAAATTACTTTATAATCAGTAATCCTAAATTGAACACAGTTTAGATGTAGTTACTATTAACATCAGTTAATTTGTGGGACATAAATGCAGTTTTTCATATGAACAAATTTACTAGTGAACCAACTTGTGAAAGTTTAGTGCTTTTGGACTGAGTCTAAACATGCTATGTTTTAGACTTTTGGGCCGAAATATGGCAAATCTTTTTTCGGCAAAATCTTTTTGTTGTTGTTTAAAATGGACTTTTGACTGTATATATAGATTCAGCATCCAGAAAAACCTCTGGGGCACTGAGATTGTGGAAAAAATTCCTACTAGATTTTAACTAAATTAGACCAGAAAATATACTAGAAAACTTTTCAAAATGTAGCATAGATAGAATATGAACTTTTTAACAATTTTGCTTTGTTAAAAAATGATCCTTTATAACGAATTGGAAACCTTCCAAAACATAGCATAGGTAGAGTATGAACTTTTGAATAGTTTTGTTTTGTTCAAAGACTGTCCTTTTTACATTTTGGAAAGTACACAAACCACATTTGTTAAAAAAAATTATTTTTTGAATTTTTATTTTATTTTATGAAAAATTGGATTTTTGACTTTCTAGATAGTGTAAAACACTATTGTAAGACCATAACTACATCTATTAAAGAATGATCATAACCATCTGAAAAATACAACAATTTTTATAAAAAATTATGATAATTTATTTATTTATTTATTTTGGGTAAAATCACATTTATAACTAAGATGGAGAATGAAGAGTCTGATTTAAGAATGAAGTTATATAAAGTAGAGGTTAATTTTTTTTTTGGTAAAATCACAGAGAATGGAGAGTCTGATTTAAGGATGGAGTTATATAAAGTAGAGATTATGATATTTTTTGTTGTTGTTGGTAAAATACATTTGTAACTAAGGTGGAGAATGAGGAGTTTGATTTAAGAATGGAGTTATACAAAGTAGAGATGAAATTCCAACTGTCCAAAAATTAACGGTAACAATTCAAAATGAATAAAAATATTTTAATGTAATGTCTGAGAACAAGTAATAAAATAATTAATATAAATTAAATAATTTAAATGTAGAGAAAATCAATTCTAAGGAGTAGACAATAAATTAAATAATGAATAAGGAAAATACACAATTAAAAACAAAATAAAATAAAGAATAAAAGGAAAAAAATAAGAAATAAGAATCTAGAAGAAAATAATTTAATCTTAAAAATTAATATATATATATATATATATTATTCATTTTTTTTAACATAACTGGTTATTGATTTTCATTCAAAACAATATGGAGTGGACTCCCTTTACAAAGATTTTGGTGCCAACTAAGTTGAGAAGGAATTCAAGGAGAAAACAAACCCAGTCAGCTTGGAGGTTGAGGTCGTATGATCCTAGTTTGCCTACTACAGACTGTTTATAAAGCCTTACAAACTGAAACAAAAAAAACATTACATTTGCATTTCATAGGAGACTACTAAAGTTAGAACATAACATAATTAGAACAGTTGATAACCCCTAATTTTGATTTATTGATGGTTCTTGCTTTGACTTGATTCTGCTACTTTGATGCCTAGAATTCTCTCCAGGCTGATTGAGAAGAATTCCTTTTAGATAGGTAATGGTCTCCTCCAAGTGGGTGCAACGATTTTTGGTAGATTCGATTTCAAAGTTTTGAATGGCAAGTTTGTTGAGAAGTAGAGTTTTCATTCCTTGCCTGGTATTGAATGTCTTTGATAGTCTCTCGGAGTTGATCGATCATGAATTTGTTTGCTCTACAATAAACACACTTGTCATTCTTAGATGCTGCTTCCAGTGGATCCATAACTACTGTGGTGTTGAAAATGGCCTTTGATTTAGTGGGCTGCCTTTGGTGCTGATGGTGACCTTTGTGGATTGACTTTGATGCTGCCTTTGATGCAGTGGGCTAGCCGAAAAAATCCAATGCGCTGTAGAGGGAAGAGATTCTTGACAATGGAGGAGGAGAAACAGAAAGGGAGAAGATTGCTAAGAAAGATTGACAGGGAAGAATAACAGAGATGTGAGGGGGTTGGCAATGTCAACAGAAAGGCAGCGAGACCAAAAACAAAAAGAGCAGAGAGACCGATAAAAGAGCAGATTGCTTGATCTAGTAAAGAGCAGAGAGGCCAATGACATTCAAAGCAGAGGAAGACGGGCTTGAAGAGAAGGAATAAAACCACAAGGAGCTTGGGCAAGGAGAGCTGAGGGGGAGACCAGGGGGCTAGTAATGCGGAAGCTGCAGAGAGAAGTGGGGGAGAAAGCGGGGAAGATGGAGGATAACTAGCCGTGGAGGTTGAGAGGATATAACACGATGGAGGGGGAGGGAGGGGAGTCGCAGGAATCAGAGGGGAGGTTGTTAGTCTTGGAGAGCGAACATGACTAGAGAATAAGATCAAATAGGATTTGAAGAGGATTATGGTTCAGACTTTATAAGATAGGTGCAGATTTAGAGGCAGGCCAACCCAGATTACGAAAAGACACTAATTGGATTGGCTGGAAGGTGACCTGTCCTTGATTGATTAGGGGGTGCCTAATTCTTTTTGATATTTGATTCAATGCAACATTTTTTGGATTGGTCTTGTTGACCATGGATTGAATAAGAATGGCCGAGTCTCCAAAGATGATTGGATTCAGAATGTTTCTCTTTCTTAAGATTTTTTCACCCAAGAGGAGGTCGTAAGCCTCGGCCTTATTATTTGTAGATGTGCCCAATCCCCATTTGAATGCAATGGGATTTTGCCTGCCCTGTTCATATAAAACACCTCCTGCTCCTGATTTCCTAGGATTTGACTTAGATGCTCCATCGAAGAATAAGCACGGTCTTTTGAGGGAATTCATCCATAGGATGAATTCCTCCTCTTTAAGTCTGATTTTCCACTTCATGCATGTATCTTTCTTTTTTGGAGTGGATGGCAGAGAGGGTCTGCTGTTTGCATAAGAGATCTAGTCTTGTTCCTCCTATTGAAGCTGATTAAAATCAATTGCTTTTGTGCCTTTGGCTGATAGAAACTCATAAGTTAATCCCCAAGATTTGGAGATAACTTTACCTATTTCAAGAGTTTGGTTTTTGAAGATATTTTGATTCCTAGCAAGCCATATTTGCCAGCAAAGGAAGGAGGGGATACTAGTCCAGTATCTTTTGATGGTGTGTTTATTTTTGAGAGAGTACGGGTAATCTTTCCCCCAAGCAAGATAGAACTCATTGAATGAGCGTGAAAAATTTAGTTCTAGGTCCAAAGGGCTTGCTAACAAGGTCCAACACTCTTTCACAAATGATCAATCAAGGAAAAGGTGTTGAATGCTCTCTTCGGCCTTGTGGCACATAAGGCATCAAGAGGGTCCGGATTTTTTTTTATTTTTAAATTGTCAGTAGTGAGAATTTTTTCTTTGAGAAGGGTCCGAATAAAAATTTTGACTTTTGGCAAACTTTCAACTTTCCACACCGACTTCCAAGGGGTCCAATTCTGATTGCTTTGTTTTGGTGGAGTTTCATGTATCTCGACTTCACTGTATAGTCAGCGTCAGAGGGATCCTAGATAAAAGAATCGTGGGAATCTTGGTTGATAGGTGTAGCTCCTTTAAGATGTGAGGTTAATGCTTCCCTCTGATATTTGAGATTGTGGGGGAGGTTGGGAACATTCCAGTTTTTCTATGTATTGTCAACTTGATGCCATTGTCAAATAGACTCAAGAGAGGTGAGCCCTTTTGTACTCAACCATCTTCTTAACTGTTGAAATTTTGGAAGATCAACTAATGGTAGCTTTCCCATTATTTTTTCATTCCAAATATTGATCTCACGACCATTCCTTGGCAATCTTGAGGTGTTTTCCTTGAGGAGGGGGAGGACCTTTTTAATTAGCTTCCACATTTGAGTACAAGGCATGAATGGAGTTCTTTCTGAAAGGAGGGAGAAGCAAGAGTGATTTATATATTTGGACTCCAAACCTTGCTTCCACCAACAGTAATCCCTAGTAATGAATCTTTGGGTAATTTTATCTCCAAGGGCTAGATTCATTAGTCCCGACAATCTAATTGAAAGCCCTCCATTCTCAAAGGGAGAAGTTACTTGGTCCCATTTTACTAGACTAAACTTTTTTGTTTTTGATTTTCCTCCATGCCACAGGAAGCTCCTTATTATTAGTTCTATTTGTTTGTGGACACTGCCGAGGCTAATATTGCTGCAAATTGATAAATAGGCAGAGCTAATGGTAGTGATTTGATTAGAGTTACTCTGCCTGCTAGATTTAGCCAAATCATTCCCCAATTTTGGATATATATTTTTTTTCTTCATTTTCTCAATGAATTTGATCCATAATTACGATTTCAGGTTTTCTTTGGATACAAGTAGGCCTAGATATAAGAAGTGACTCCATCGAATCTGAAGGGGAATCTCCAAAATTTGTGCAATTCTTTGAAGAGTTCGGGATGGTGCATTCCATCCATAGATCCGACATTTTCTTATTGTTGAGAAGACCTCTTGAGACCTCCATGAAGCTGTCTATAATTTTTTTGAACCTTCGTGCAACTATGCAAGATGCTCCTCCCATTAGGAGGGTATCATCTGCAAAAAAGGAATGATTTATGCTTTTGGTATTTGAGCTTATTGTTAGACGAGTTAAGGTTGGATTAACTCTGCAATTTTCAAGATGTCTACTCAATGAGTCTGCAATAAGAATGTAGAGAAAGGGAGACAATGGGTAGCCTTGTCTCAACCCTCGAGAGCTTTGAAAGTACTCACTTGGTCTTCCATTGATGAGGGGTGCAATCCATGGACCAACGATGCATGCTTTTATGATTTCTATAAATTCCTCAGAGAAGCCAAATTTTTTAAGAACCACTGCTAGAAAGGATAAATTAACTTGATCAAAGGAATTTGCCATTTCGAGTTTTATGATGATGCCTTGCTCATTTTTTGCTAAACTTGAGTGCAATGCTTCTTGGACAATCATGATATTTTCCATGATTTGTCTATTAGACACAAAACCGCCTTGATTTTCAAAGATAAGGTTGGGGAGAATATGTTTTAAGCGATTAGCAAGGATTTTGGTGATAATTTTATATGAGGAGTTGCACAAGGAGTGGGGCGAAATCCACTGAAGGATGAAGAGTTAGGTTCTTTTGGAATGAGAGTTAGGAAAGTCGAGTTTGTGTATCCACCTATCTTCTTTTTCTTGAGGGAATTTCTAATCATTCTTATGACGTCTTTTTTTATGATGGCCCAATTGTGTCGGTAGAAAGAAATTGAGAAACCATTTGGTCAGGGAGCCTTGTCATGCTGTAGGCTCCAAACAACATTTTGGATTTCGCTTTCTTCAACCTCTTTCAAAAGATCTAAGTTTAATTCTCCAGATATTCTTTTTGGGATGTGCTTAATGAAATTCTCAAATTCAAGAGTTGTTGGGTCAGCTATTAGAAGATTTTTGAAATGGGTGAATGCTTCTTTTTTCAAGTCTTCTTGTCCTTTGATTTCATGGTCTCCCTCCCCCTTTAGAGTGTTGATCTTCTTCATTATTCTTCTCACCCTTGTTGTGTTGTGGAAGAACGTTGTATTCTTGTCCCTTGCTTGAATCCATAGACTCCTGGATTTAAGTCTCCATTCCTCTTCCTCTTTTCTATTATTCTTGTAGATTTCCCAGAATAATTCTTTCTCCTTAATCTGGCTTTCTTTTGTTTCTTCTGTGCATTCTTTCCTTTCCTGTAATGTATCCATTTCTTTTTGCCATTCTTTTTTCCTGTTATTTGATTCATTGTGGTTGGATTTGGCCCAAACTTTTAAATCTTTTTTCACTACTTTTAATTTTGTTTTCCAAATGAAGTTTGGAGATCCAATAATTTCCTACCACCAAGCTTTAGCCATTGTTTGTTTTGCTGATTCATTGTTGTTCCATGATGGGCAATAATGGAATGGGAGAGGTCTCATATTTCCCAAGTTTCCTAATCTTATTACAATAGATTTGTGGTCGGAAGCAAAAGTATGGATAATTTTTTATATAACTGAATTGTATTTGGCTATAATGTTGCCCTGAATTAAAATTCAATCCAACCTTTCTTTTATATTGCTTTGTCCTATTCTTTTGTTACGCCATGTATACTTCCCGTTATTCGGAGGAATGTCCAAAATATTTTGAATTTCGATTATACTTTCCAGCAAATCACGAGAAGGATTAGCGGGGAAGGTGCCTCCATATTTCTCTTCAGCATTCATAACGAAGTTTAAATCACCTCCTATAATGATGTTCTTGTTATGATCCTGGAGTAAAGTGTTTTTGAGGGAGTTCCAACATAACTCTCTCTCTCTCTGTAGTGATTTGGTGCATAAATATTGAAGAGGCATATTTGCTCTTCATTTGTTTTGTTTCTTAATTTTGTTTTAATCCAATGTAGATCTTTCTGATGGTGTTGTAGTTCCCAGATGTCCTTTCTCCATATTGTGTAGATTCCTCCAAATGCCCCTGTTGCTTGGAGAGATGTTCCATCATAATTCATTGTTTTTTGGATAATTTTCTCTATTTCTTGTTCATTTATTTTGGTCTCCTGGATCATGAGTATGTCTGGGTTCTCAGTTGATAGAATGTCTTTGACTGAATTGAATTTGGAGGAGTGTCCCAATCCTATGCAATACCAAGGGACCAAAATCATTATTTATTTTGGGTTGAGGCATAGGGACCTTTCCCTCGATTAGAATGGTGGTTTTTTCCCTTGTTTCCTGTACTTTTTTCGAGGAAGGAATCCATCGGTTGGTGTGTTCCCATTTCCATTTCCTTTGTTGCCACATCGTCTCTTACTTCCTTGTTGGTTCTTATTCCTTGTTTTTTCTAAAGGGAGGATTGATTCTTTGTGAGTATTCTCTCAAAGGATGGGGAGCGGTGGGTTGAGAGGAATGTTTGGGGATGAAGAGAGGGTGAAGGGAGCACAAAGGGAGGTAGGGAGGGAGGACCAAGGGGGGAGGAGGGGGAAGAGGAGGAGGGCATGAGGGGATCATTTAGGGCCAAAGGAGGATCGAAGGAGGGGTTGAGGGGCCCGAAGGAATTGGGATCATGGAGGGGAGGTTGGGGGATGATTGAAAGAGAGGGGGAGGGATTCAGAGGAGCTGATTGGGATGGAGCTTGTTGAGAGGAAGATTTGTTCGTTGTCTTCTTTTTATTGATTGGTTCCCATTTGGTTTCTTGGACTTCTACTTCATTAGTTTCTTGTTTTTTTGGACATCTATTAGAAAAATGACAGTACTCGTGACATATCTTGCATTTAAATGGGATTTGTTCATAGTCCAGTTGCTGAATGCGCATCATATTATTAACTCTAATCTTTACTGCTTTCAGAAGGCCTTTTCCCAGATCGACTTCCACACAAATCCTTGCACAAGTGTGCATGTTCTCCTTTGGTTCAGTTCTGTATTTTCCAACTGCATTTCCTATTGCTTTTACTGATTTGTCTCCTTAGGAGTGGAGGGGGAGGTGGGGGAGGCGAACCCAAACTGGAACAACATTCGGAACATCCAACTCAGGGTTGAAATATGGAGTCCATCGATTAAGATAAAGTCCCCTATGTCCATGAAATATGGCCCATTCCTGAATATGAGATCCCTGTCTTCTTTGGTTTTTAAGTGGAATGTGAAATATCCTCTTCCGCAGAAGTGAATGGAGATTTTTTGATTGATTGAAGGTGACCAATTCTGCTTGACCCACTTCTGCACTAATTTAAGAGAAGGCCAGAGGTCAGTAAACTGACCCACCAAGCCACGTTCTGAGAGAGAGAGGGCAGCTCGTCGAGGAAGAGAGGGTGGTAAAATGATTTCTGGAATGTCATCGAGTTTCTTAACAAATTTGGAGATAGATGGCCTTGATCGAGGAGGACCAAGAGAGGATATCAAGGAGGTGAAGGTAGAGGTAGACTCTTCTGGAGGATGCTCAACCGAGAGAGTAGATGCAGGAGGGGGAACCCCATCTAGTGGAGGCTCTGGAGGGGCCATAGCTGTCGCTGGAGGCCAAGGCAGCAAGAAAATGCACAGACAGAGCTAGGTCGAGAGCGCTTTTTCTGGTGCATAGTCCACTCCACAATCACAAATGTAACTTTTTATTGTCTTAATAAAAGTTTGATTTTTCTCCTGAAAAAATTAAATAATTAGTAATGTTATATATATATATATATATAAACTCCATATGATATATATATAAACTCCATATGAATAGATAGTCATATATATAGTAATGTTATAATTATATATAAACTCCATATGAATAGATAGTCATATATATAGGGAATGTTATAATTATATATAAACTTCATATGAATAGATAGTCATATATATATTGATTCATATATAGATTAATAGTTTCTTATCTATTGATATCTAAAATAATATTTGTCCTTTTCTTTTTCTTGCCTTATTACTAGGGTTATAAATTTTACTTATATTTTACACACACATATATATACACACTATAATTGTTCTCTTTCTTGGTGTTTAATTTTTCTATTTTGTTTTATTTTTATTCTAGTTTTTATTTCATTATATTTGTTTTTTCTTTTATAATATATATGTATTTATTTATCCATATATATATATACACACTCTTTTCCTTTCAATTTTTAATATTAAATTATTTTCTTCGAGACCCTTATTTCTTATTTTTTCCCTTATAGTTCTTGTGTTTTTTTTTGTAATTTGATTTTTTATCAGATTTTAATTTTGTATTTTCCTTATGCATTATTTAATTTATTGTTCACCCACTAATATTGATTTTCTCTTTATTTGATTTTTTTTTCAATAGAACATGTAGTAGGGATTATATTAATTAAAAACAAGGAGAGGGCCTTGACCCCTTACATCTAATTTCTGAAAATATCAAAACCACTTCAACCAAGTAAACATAAGCTTTACTATCACCAAGACTATATGACCAACTATAACATAAAATACGACAACTATAAACCTTGCAATGAGACCCCAACAAAAACATATTCTTGCAGAAATACATTATAGACAAAAATTGGAAAATAAGATTGAGCTACAAGACCAAAAAAGACCTCCGGTGAGTGCAATTACCACACTAGATGCTTGGGCCATTATCATTCAGACCTCTTGGATGACGAGGCCTCTTGCGCACAGTAGGAACCATAGGACCACTGTCGTCAGGGAGAGTTCTGCTACCAGAGGAGGAAACTTCCAACGTGGCAACACGAGAGATGATCTAGTGAATTTCATCCTTCATCCCATTGAGAGAGAACTCCATTTCAACATGGTGAACCAACAATTTGTCTTGCAAGAAAATCTAGAAGGAACTTCTTTGACATTCCACCATATCTTTCAGCTTTTGAATGGAGGCTATCAGGCCTTAAGAGGAGTCCAACATTCTGTCGATAATGTCAGAAGGATAAATGTTTTCCAGTGGAACATAAATTTCCTCCTTCCTATGAAGAGAGCCCTGAGCTCTAGAGACATGCACTGAAGCGTTTCCATCGCCCTGATCCATGACGCAGGAAAAAATCAGAACCCAAATACCAAACAAACAGAGACACCATGACAAGGGCATAGTCTTCAGAGAGTTTGATAAATAGCAGACGGGTCACTGACACGAGCCAACTTGCAACAATAAGTCTTGAAAATCCATATAGAAATTGCTTGAGCAGAAAGGCAATGAGGTAACATCACAACAAGATAATAGAATTAAATTCATACTCTCTTGAAATGTTGTGATCACAAAAGTCGAGAGAAGGTGAATTAAATTGAACTTGCAGCATAATAAATGGATGTGATCTCTTGAAGTTGAAGGAAACTGGAGAGGGTGCCAACTGTTCACCTGTGTGTCACACCTAGGGCCAGTTAGGATAGGAGAAGGTCAGAAAGAAGGCTTCGTCCATCAAACAATTAGAGTATGCTTTCGAAGAGGCGTAAAAAATTTCATATATAATCTACTCCCAATGTGCATTACCATGCATGACCAAGGAGGGGGGAATGAAGCAATATCCCAGTGGGAATTAAATATATTTGAGAATCTGTCCATGATTAGGGAATAGAAGAGAAACTCAAAACTTGATTAACTTCAATATCACCTTGATTCATATAGGATCCTTTTTGGCAAGTTCCTCAACTATTGGATTTAGTTTCCTGTAGACATGGTAAAAGCACCTCGTCAAACTGAGAAATTAAGACAAGAATACTTTAACAAAGGGATGGAGAATTAGGACTAATTGTCATCTTACCTTTGGTGAAATGATGTATGTGATGAAAACTTGACTAAGCTGAGTGGGGGGGAGGGTGAATCAACTTAGTACATTCATGGACCTTAAACTTATTTTCTTTAAACTCATTAACTGAACTTTTAAAGGAACAACTTAACAAATTATGAACAATAGATTTAATATGTGAACAACAAGAAATATGTGAACCAGAACATCACATCAACACATAAAAGGATGACATATGAACACCAGATATAAGTGGAAACCCATAAAGGGAGAAAACCTCGAGTTTGTTATTGTTGTGATGCAAAGACAAACTCCTACTCCCTTATTACATCTGATTTTTTGTAGGATCCAACCTACATGAAGCTACTACCTCAATTTTCGGCAAGCTACAACATACAAGGAAGCTCCAAGTCCCATAAGTTTTATGTAGGCTACAACCTACAAGAGGCTCCTACCTCAACTGGCTACAACCTGTTCTTTATCAAGCTCTAACTTGAAAGGAGATTATAATCCCCTAATACATATGAAAAACAACATGTTGGTTTCCATGGTCATCAATTCTTAATATCTCTATCTTTATGTCTGCCTCTTCTCCCCCTTCAAATGTGCTTCACATCAGCTTCATATGTGCCAAATAAATCACGAAGAATCAACACTCACATGCTCTCTAACTCTCTAACTTCTAACACACTCTGCCTTCCAAAATCACATCTTTTATAAAGATAGTTTGATGGATGATTGTATTCCACATAAGAATACGAAGTGAACACACTTGACTCTCTGCCTTCCACTCATTCGTTTCCTAGCTCTTCATAGTTTGAATATTAGAACACAAATAAGTGATCAAATATTATTTTCAGCCACCTGTAATGATTAAATACATCAACATAATGCTAACATCACGTAACATTATAGGAATAACATATGAATATATAATCGAGCATTCATTCCTCATGATCATCAACAACATTTACCATTAATGCATCACAATTAATCTCTGCAACATTTTGTCCTGCACATATTTGCCTTTGCCATAGCCTTGCATCACAACAATGCTCAATCTCTGCTCCTTTTCTCAAAAACTATACCATCAACATAAGCATAATAAGCATAGGTCAACTTGCATAAATCAAATGACATCAAAACATCACATGCATAATGGACCCAACAAGTATGCAACCAAAAAGTATTACATCACTTGCAGCAACTCCATCCAACTAGGCCATACCTTTCACACAAACACTTCTATTAAGCAAATATAATAAGAAGTATTGCAATATCAATTGTCCATACATCAATGACATCAAATACCTCTTAACCATAATGCCTCAAGATCTTTCTGTTTATTTACCATCAATGTCAACATGCATATCTATGCTGTTCCTCCGTCGCTCCCTTGCCATCAATGAAAACAATGCCATCAATGCCCCCTTTGGCATTGATGGCATTAACTGTGATCCTCCCCCTTTTTGTCCTGAGAAGCTTTTCTCACTTCTGCTTACCTCCCCCTTTGACATCAATGGTAAGGAGGTTGGTTTGTAGTGATAATCAACAAGACAACAAAAAAAATCCAATTCCAATCTTTTTAGGGAATCCAGTGATAAATTCATGAAAGCATGTGTTCTTCAAATAATACATTTCATTAACTGACACTTGGTATCAAATGCCTCTACTGAAGAAGTATGAAATGGGATTGTTTTGTCTTGTTCCTTTAACCCAAATAGAGTTTTTAACCATGACCTTCACAAAGGCCCACCATTGCAATGTACGAAAGTAATGTGGCTCTAGCAGGAGCAACTGCGTGACAACGCTGAGCACCAAAAACAATAATGAGAATTGATATGTGAACTTACTAACCAACGAATGATGAACAACAATTGACTTCTTTGTGGACTTAAAATAACACTCCTTAACTTGTTTTGGCCTAAGTTCAATTTGACCTTAAAATCTATCCGTGTTAAAGGCATTGAGAAATTCTATTAAGGATAAGCATGATTGACACTCATCTTGTTGCTGCTAACATAATATTTGAGGATGGTAACTTAAAAAGTATTGTAATTAAATATACAATAGGGTTTAAATTATAAGAATAGACAGATAAAAAATATTGAATATCACTGAAACTTATCGGTATACTGTTTTGGTATCTTGTTGTATAATTGTTGACTCATCAGTTTGTTGTTAGTTTCGTCACTTAGTTCTTCATCAATAGGGGATTGTTCAACTCTACTCAACACAATTCTCTCTATCTCGACCTTATTGGTCGTGGTAAAAACTATAGACAACATGATGCAAAAAAGCCTTGCATCTTCTTCTTCTATAACATAATTATCAATGCAACATTTACAGATAGCCTCTAAAGCTTTTGCAACCCTGGCTTCAACATGTATACCTGGAAGAGAAGACTTGGACTTTTCTCTTTTCTTTGAGTCCTGATCCATGAGTATAATAAATTTTTCTTCTTCATACTGAATATCAAAGGAAACACATAGCTTGGAGGCACTAAGCATAATCTGATCCGACTTCACTAGCCCTACCCCAACAGTGACATCCCAACAACCACACCAACACAAAATGAGGGTTTCCCTTCTTGCCATGGTGCTCGCAGAATTCATAGAAGGCCGTGGTGTTCTCCAATGAGCATTTCTTCTCAACCCTCTTGCATAATTCAATAGGTTGAATGCGCTTGCCTGCAACGTCCCCCTTCTTATTGAGGAACATATAAAAGAGCCCCACTACGGGAAAATATCCTATGATTTTTCTAGCAATCTCCTTCACTTTATCGGGCTTCTCTTTGTGTGTTGGTTACTTCTTTAAGGTTTAGCTTCTTATTGTATGTAGAGGCAAACATGCTCATGGTTGCATGGCCTATCCAGTAGAAGAGTGAATCCCTTCGTAAAGGGCAGACCTCTGCCACCAAACTGTAATCCATATATATTGTGCCATAATATAATGTTGCCTTTGCAATAACGATATTGTGCCACAACCACATAACATTAAAACACTACCATTATACCAGGGAACAACGTTTTATATATATATATATATATATATGAAACATGGGTATAAGTCAATAACAACGTTGTTCAATATAACAGTGTTGTTCCATATAATGTAGTGTGATCATAGCATATACATAGTGTTGTTCCTCATAATATAATGTTGTAATAACCAATTGTAATAAGGAAAAACCGACGTTCATTAACCAATTGTAATGAACGTTCATTATAATAAGGTCGCACTTGCATTGGTAATGTTATCACTTAAGAAGCGATTACTAAATTGTTCACATCAGTTTGATTGTGAAGGTTAGGTGTTAGTCCAAGTTCAGTTTTTTCATGTTCAATGTAGTGTCTAGGTCTTTAGAATCTTGGTGGTATGGTTAAATAAAGGTCAATGATCCGTTCTCATTCATCACTGGTCCCACAACCTGCATAGATTCCTTGTATCAAGTTTGTTTTATGGTTCTTATGTGTTACAAAGCAGTTTAGGTGTTTTCGTAGCGCAAAACCTAGATTTTGCACTGGCTGCGCTACGAAATCGGGGATTCGTGCTGATCCGTAGCAAATCTTTCTCAGCTGTCATATCTATCAAGATTCGTTATGTTTACATCATCAATTGTCAGTTTATACACTTTGCCTATCATGTCCAACCACTTATCTTCATCATTAGAGTTGTTAGGTACCTTGGTACGCTCAGATTTCAAGTTTCAAGAAAAGCCAAGCACTCACAGTCATAATTTGTGGTTGGATTCATGTGTAAGGAATAAATTGTCAAGCATTCAATTTGAATTTCTTGGAAATCAGACGAGCCAGCTTTCAGGTGAGCCAGCTTTCAAGCGAGGCAGCTCTCAAGAGAGGCAACGATCGAAAATTGAAACAGTGCCAGTCTTTCAAATTGTCACCCTGTTGGAATCCCATGGAGAGGGATACAGAAAGAAAGGAGCACAGGTCAGGCAGGTGCTTGAGGAGCGAACCTGAAGGTTTAGACATTATCTTAAAGAATAGAGAAGTTGAACGTGCATTCAAGCAGGTTGGCTGTTGGAATTTCTGCGAAAAGCTTCAAGGAGGCCATATGCAAATCACCAAGGAGTTTGCTTTGAATTTCACAGGAATGAATTCAAAAGTTGGGGTGCTTGAATTGCCAGTCACTCCAGAGGCCATATCTACAGTTACTGAAATCCCAAGGGGAGAAGAAAGATGGTTTAAAAATTTCAAATTTGATATGACCCCATGCAAAGAATTTCTGAAGCCGGAGTTTATTGATTCAGATTTAAATAAGTCTGTGCCCAGGAATTTTGTCAAGGACGCATATGCCAATTTACTTACCTGCATACAGAGGTACTTTACCTGCGAGGGGAGGTATCATAAGGTGTATTCATATCACTTCAAGCTTCTGCTGCATTTCACAGGAAAGATATCTCTTGATTTACCTTTCTACTTGTTTTGTAGCCTAGGCAAAATGTGTGACAAGGTTCAGCTAAAGAAGGAAGCCTGTGAGACCTCACTGTTTCATCACGACTTAGTTAAATTAATCGTGTTGCATGAGCTCCAAAAAGTAGGTAGGGACTGGCCCATGTTCATGTTTATGTCTAGTCTCAAGAACGACACTGGTCTCAGTCCTCAAGCTGCAAAAGATTCTCCAACAGCAACTAGCCATCATGCAGAAACAAGATCCAGGAGATTTGTAAAATTGAAGGCTAGGAAGCAGGTAAAGGAACCTACCAAACCACTGATAATCCAAGACACACCCCAACAGTCCCAGAAAGAGAAAACTTAGATAAGAGAGGGTGTACATGAATCATCTATAGGTGAAGTAGTCCAGAGAAGAATGACAAGGAGCCAGTTAGTTAAGGAAAAAGGCAAGACAATGGTTACTGAGGAAAGCCCAGTTTCAAAGGGAAGTCTTAATGACTCACTGCAAGCTATTGATATTGAAGAATCTCCTTTGGTTCAAGCAGATTTGATAAAATCAGGAAAGGACAAGACCAAAAAGATCAAGGCCTCGAAAAAGCTCAAGTTCGATGATCCGGTTGCTAAATTTTTCTTTAAGCCAAGAAGACCAGTGACGAGGCATTCAAGACAAGTACAAGAGACACTACTCGAAGCAAGTGAAACAGAGGAGATAGCACAATCTCATGAAGGAAAAGATAAAGGTAAGGCAGTTATTCCTCAAGAAGAATATAGTGTTGAAGAGTTAAAAAAGAAGTTGAAATTAGCAAACCTGGAAATTGCTAAATTGAAGAAAGCCTTAAGGAAACATGCAATCAAGGAAGCTCATTTCAACAAAATGGAGGCTCTATGGGAAGACAAAACAATTCAAATACTTGAGGTGGTTGATTGTCATGCTCAATACTACACATGGTCAGTTCTTGCAATAAAAGAAGAAAAATTCATTAGAAGAGTTAATATGAAACTAAGAGCTGGGATCAGGGTTATGAAGAGACAAATTGAGGATTTGAAGATGCAGCTAAGCCAACGGGAAAGATCTCCTTAAGGAAATCACACAGCAAGTAAGGTTATATCCCAAATTTTTGATGATTTACCTTGTTACAGTTTTTCTTGAAGAATGATGCATCCCCATTCAGTTTTAAATAGCTTCAGGGCAGTTGAAAGGGACATTTCAAATTAAAAGAGGCTCAAGACAGTCAGATTTTGGTATTAAAACTGTGTTTTGTGATTACACAGCAGTTTCGTAGCGCGCTACGAAACTGCTGAAAATGACGCATAATGCACAACAGTTTCGTAGCGCGCTACGAAACTGCTGTAGCTGCATAATTAAACTCAGTCGACCAATTTTGAGTAATCAAGGGGAAATTTTTTGAAAGGGGAGTTCAAAAAAGGATCATTTACAATGTGCAAGCAACCAACAAGGGTAAAACAAGCGGAGAAAAAGATATATGAACTATAAGTTTTTGTCATACAAATGATCACCGCTAGTATTGTCCACGACATTTCAAACGGCTTTGAAGAAGTTTTGTCTTCATACGAGTATATGGGAAGGGTCTACAGCACATCAAGAACGTGGCACTCCAATACACTTTTGTGTAATCAAAGAAGAACAACATGGTTAATTGGTTTCAAATATCCTTGAGGAAACCAAAAGCAGAAAAACAGGGGCAGTTTCCTACTTTGCAGGAGCAGTAAAGGAGATGAGACATTAAGGGCCAACAAGGAGTTTTAAACATCCATCAAAGTTAAATTGAAGGGAACCACTTGTCAGAGAACGAGTTTTTATTGTAATAAATGCTATTATCAGCATGATGTGGAGTTAGACTCCTAATTGTCTTAGGTTTCTAAAACTTCCAGTTAGCAGTTGTTGTATTTAATAGTTAGTTAAAGTTTGAATAGGTGTCATAGCAAGCAGAATTCGAGTTCCCCTCATGCTGGAGGAGGAATCTCAGCTATGTAAAGAATTCTATATATAGGAGAAAGAGCAATGTACTTAAGGAGGGAAGATTTTTCAGAGAAACTCTCTTATTGTGCTTTGGTGTAATACTTTGTTTCTAGTAATACAATACTTGGTTTTGCTTCTCAGGAATCAGAAGGGATTCAATGTTCATAATGTCTTGTGTTGTTCTTCTCTCTTTATCTACAGTGGTATGAATGTGTGATTACTTAGAAATCACTGATAGTGCTCTAACTTCCTTTACACATTTATAAACTGTGTGGTCCTATGCATTTCTGATATATTCTCCATATGTTGAATTCCTATGCCCTGACTTCTATGTAAAGCTAACATTATTGTCAATACTGAAGCATATTTGACTCCATAAGCCCAATGGGTATTTTCTAATTGTTTTTCAACCACTTACATTTCTTCATTTGTTCAATAGAGTTAGCCATCTAATCCATTATCAATATCATTAATCATTTGAGAGAGCCTTCTCAGGTTGAGGAGGCTAAGCCTCAGCCAAAAGTAGGTTTGAAAGAGTTACTCAAAGTCTTCTTGATCAGCAGCCTATCAAGGGTTGATTTTGTGATAATAGGTAATATCAACGCATATACTAATAATTGTTTCAATACTTGTAAAGATTGCAAGTTCACAATTTGATACCATATAACGCACTCTACCAATTCGATACCATATTACCAATGCAATTGATATCAAGCACCAATGTATTACCAACTCATTGCACCATAATACCATGATACGCTATGATGTACCGATAAATATACACTATGATATACAAACATATACCAAGTAAGCAATATACACAACCATGATATAACCATTGTAATATGAATGCTTCCATGATATGCTGCATAAAAATCCTACAACCATATTAAAGCACCATATTTTGAATGCAGGAAAAGATCATCGAAGATTCGGGTCAGATGAACGTAACACCATATACAATGTAAATGCCATATATAATGTAAAATTGCAGGCCTCGTGGAAACCAATAAGGACTCTAGCTTATCCATGAACAAGAAGGGTTTTGTCTTCCTAAGTTGAAATAATCTGTCAACCAAATCTTTAACTTCTGCCTCTAATTTCTCAAGTTCACATTTTCGCTGTCATCAGTAAGTAAGTACTTGGTCTTTTGACCCTGCCATCAACGACCCCGTTGATGATAATCTGTTAAGTTGGGTTTCTAATGGTTGGTGAATATGAGAATTCCATAGAAACAATGAAATCTGAGCACTAAAGGAGTACTGTGAAGCCCATCACCCGCGACTGAATTAAACCATGCAAATATAATAGAGAAACTCTAAACTCAACTAGGGCACAAAACCCAATATAATGTACGAAAAAAATAATATCAACACTGTCCATATTCCTTAACGCTGCCCTCCATATTTCAACACCGCTTGTGAGGTATTGTTTGTGTAATGCGCCATGTTATAATATCAACACCATTTATATTGCTGAGGATTTTATGTACCATAAACACAACCATATAACCGCACCAACGCCCATATAATGTACCATAAATATAATCATATAGGGCCCGTATATATATAATGCACATAGTTTGTGAACATATGCACAATAGGCTATCCCATATCAGGCATCCACCTCATATGCGGTTGGTTCATTCAGTGTGAATGAAAAACCCTAAAATATTCAAGCGCATCAAATACAACGACTGCTTGGTCAATGATGGTGAGATGTTGAAGGCGAGGATCAACATATCGTTCCAGTATGTTAACACCTTTCTATATCCATTAGCAATTAGACTCGAGCCATTATGGCGCCCTCTAGCCGTAGCATCCTTCTGGCACTATTCGGGCATTCTGGGCTTGGTATAGACTCATAATTTAGACAAACCTTAGATTTGTTGTGCTGACAGGTTCATAGTATACTCACAAGTAATGTTCCACTGTAACGCAGGTCCTCAGTTTAGCTCAGGATTGCTTATAGTATGTAATGAAAGAATATTAGATTCGTTCAGGTCCACTGCACATAATGTAACATTTCAACTCAGGTTCACATATTTCATTAATGCATGACAGATAGTGCCACAAGTGCCACCATCATAACACTACTACAACTATTGAATACCTGCTTGATAGTCTAAACAACGTTCTAGTAATATTTCATTTTATCAAAAATTCCAATTCTACCCAATCACAGGTATAACACATCATTGGCATCTCTACCTCTCTAATCCACTGACATTTCATATTATGTAACGCTTACGTTCCAATTCAAGGTATGTAACACAACCTTAACCGATACCACTTAATTTCTCCATCAAGATTTGCTTCATTTCACATTGATTTCAAATATCCTTCCTCTAGTCTCTAAGATTTGCTTCATTTCACATTGATTTCAAATATCCTTCCTCTAGTCTCTAAGGTCTCTTTAGACTATTGTCCCTATTTAAACTAGGCTTGTGTTCCACTATGAGTGCCTTGTGCCAGACATACATGGTCTTCTATTCACAAGATACAAAAAAACGGGGGAAAACCTGTGAAGTTATATCTCGGAGTGAGAGTATCCGATAGAATGCACACATTCTTACGCCCCTGGTCATTCTTTCTACGTGACTAATACACCAATGTATATATTTTCCATTTTCTTCCAGATTCTCTAGTTCCGTCTTCATTTTTGCAACAAGAAGCCACATGTTTGCAAGCTTATTTCTCAAGTCTGTCTCCTTTTGTTTTGCTTTTCAATTTGATTTTGAACCTCTGCTTCCTTTTGTTCTTTAAAGCATCCTCCTTAGTCAAAACTAGTATGTATGTATCCAAGTTCTCCTCCACACTCTAGAGATCTCTATACAAGCTACCATGATTCAACCAGCTAGATATCAGAACCATTGGTTGCGCCTTTTCTGTAGACCTTTTCTTCATTGCAGAATTAAGTTGTTTTATGAGCAAAATAATTTCTTCTTGCATGGGATTTAATTATGATATCTTAGCTTGTAGTTGCTCCCCCTTTTTTTTTTTTACTTCAATTTGTGCTGTAATTTTTTTTTGATAGATCCCAACAATGTAATTGATAAGTCGGTAATACCATTTGCCTATTTTTATATTTTAAAAAAGTATTTAGCAGTTAGCAGTTTTTCCCAAATAGTTTGGGCAAAGATTGCTTCCTTAAAGGCTTCCACAATTTGTTGCTAAATTGTTGACTACATGCCCTGAACATCATGCTGTGTCACAAAAATTTTAAAGTCACATTTGCACTTGTAGAACTGTCATTTGGATTGTATGGATTTACTGAAGTATGCCATGCTAAAAGAGAAACATCTTATTATTGTTGTGAAGGTTGCCCCTCCTTACCATGGATACGATCTTCTGCAACCTCATCAACAAACTAGGGATGTATGGGTTGTCTTACATATATGATATATGAAGTTAGGGTTGATGCATATTGAGTGTGAGGCAACAAGATACTTTGCAATGCAATGATCAATTTTTCATTTTAAGTAGATCAAATGTAGCATAGTTCGAGCATTATATTGTTAAAATCATTTATGCAACAAATGCTCCTCTCACTTTTCATGTGTAGCTTTAGTCTCCTTATATTTATTACTTCTTCCAAGGAAATCTTGGGTTTGTTACCCCCTAGTATGGTGTTGTTTTTGCATATATCAAATTCTTCATTGCTTCCTTGAGAAACTCCCCCTGACGCTGACCTCACTATGTCATTGAAGTCACAAGTTGTTCCTTTTTCTTTCTTTTCCATACTTTACTTGGATGTCTTGTGTCTACATTTCCTTTTGGCTGATTGTTTGGTCTTTTGGATACTAGGTAGCTTGCAATCCTTGGCTTTGTGGCCAATATTCTTACATCTATAACACTGTGCGTGATCATGAAATGAAGGACATGATTTGTATCTTCTTGTGCTCATGGTTTTCTTTGCATACATTTTTCATTCAATAGATTTATGTCAAAATTCATTGCACAAATAATAATAACCATAGAAATGAATTGTGTACCTCGTATATGACTTCCTTCAATGTTTTCTTTCTTGAGGAAAAATTCTTGTATGCTACACCTATCAAATAGTCTTGATTTTCTTTCCCTTACAATTTTCTGCTACATGTCCAATTTTATGGAAATGGAAGCATGAGCCATATTTCCTCCTTTGAAATCTTGCAAACTTTTTAGCTTCATCTCTATGAGTATATTTAATGCTTGCAAAGTAGACTTTCTTTGTTTCATTCTTCTGCTTTTGGTTCTGCTTTCTGTTTTTATTTGTTTCCTTACTAATCATGAAGTTGGTACATTCTTCTACAGGCCTTTTGAAGTTTCTTTATTGTCTTTAATGGATGCCTTTTCCGTGTTCTTCATGGAGGAAATCTCCTCTTCTAGATTTATACACAATCCATTCTTTTCGTCTAATTCACTTCTGGCTGAGACAGTCTCAAGCTCTAATATTTCACACTGTTCTTTCTCCTTCAACTGACTATTTATAATCTCTTCCATTCTCCTTTCCTCTTGAAGTCGTGTCTTTAGGCAAAAACATTATTTCATGTACTCATGTTCTCTCTCACCACATATCTGCACAAGTTTCTTCGGGTATTTGTTTTCATTCTTTAGCCTATCTATTTCAACCAATGCTATGTCACGCCTAGCTTGATGTTCATTTGTATCTTTTTCATGAGAGTGTACATTTACATTAGTAGAACAATTTTTATTTGACTAGACGATTTCTCTTTGATAGGACTTTTTCTTTCTTCTCTTTTTCTTCTTTTCGACAATGCTATTACTAGTGTCTCCTTCATGCATGAGTTGCAACATTTCCCAAATTTCTTTTGCAGATGTAAGATCTATCAATGTCTCAAGATCCTTATTATGAAGGTTGTTATACATTACACATTTTGCTTGAGCATTCCATTGTTGTTATTGAGTAGAGGGGCTTTGAAATATCCTTCACAAACTAATCTCCATACATAGGGTCCATAAGCTACCAGTTCTGTTTTTACCTTATCTCTCCATTCATAAAAGTTTGTTGTACTAAGCACAAGTAAACTTTGACATTCCATGGCTCAACTAGATCTACCTTCCAGCTGTTAGAATTACACATAAGGTACCATCTCTAATACCAATTGATGAAAAATTGATTAAACTGAGAGGGGGGTGGTGAATCAGTTTAGTACATTCATGGACCTTAAACTTATTTTCTTTAAACTCATTAACTGAACTTTTAAATGAACAACTTAACAAATTATGAACAACAAATTTAATATGTGAAAAATAAGAAATATCTGAACCAGAACATCACATCAGCACATAAAAGCATCACATATAAACACCAGTAGTAAGTGGAAACCCATAAAGGGATAAAACCACGACTTTGTTATTATTGTGATGCAAAGGCAAGCTCCTACTCTCTTATTACATCTGATTTTCTGCAGGCTCCAACTTACAGGAGGCTGCTACCTCAATTTTTTGCAAGCTCCAACATGCAAGGAAGCTACAACCTATTCTTTATCAACCTCCAACTTTAAAGGAGACTACAATCCCCTAATACATACGAGAAACAACATGCTGGTTTACCTAGTCATCAATTCTGCATATCTCCATCTTTATCTCTGTGTAGAACTTCCTTGTAGATCCAAATTGCAGATTGTAATATGCTAAAACAACTGACTTGAATCTACTTTACTCATTAGCAAAAACAATAAACGATCGATGAAATCACAAAGCATAAAAGAGAAAGAATTCAATCACACATAACACAATAATTCTCTGGGGAAAGCCACAAATAAAAACCCTAAAACCCCCTGCTATCTATATATTGCATTAATTAGAAAATAGGAGAAGATTACAATGCTTTTCTCAAGCCCGAGCAACCACTACACTATCTCTATCTATCTCACTGCTTCTGAGAAAAGCTCAAGGAAATACTTAGCCAATTCTACTGCCTGCGAAGCTCCTATTTCCCTGTATAGTTTCCTTGGGAATTAGCCCATATTTAATTGGGAAATTCCACAAATATGAATTGTGCAATCCTCTTAGGCCTTCCTCTAATTGCATGCGCCATATGTACAATTCAAATGATTATACAACTGATAGTACACTATCCCTGAACTCCAGTCTCAACTGAGTCTTTCTCTGATCTAACATTCATGAGCTAATTATGAGTGAATCTTCAGTTTACTAGTTGATCATTGCTGGTTACACCCCACTATTGCATGTTACACCCCACTACTAGATCTCCCACTAATTCCTCCATTAATTGGAACTAGTTTAATTGAATTTAACTCAGTTAAACTGAATTAAATAATTACAAATCAAAATAAACTCAACTAGGGCTCCTAAAAAGTAGGAGACACTCTACATGACTCTAGTTATACTCTCAACTTGAATTAACTGAGCCAATTAAGTCAAATTAGCTTAGTTAACTATTAAAAGTTGTCATGAGATGTGGAATAACAATTTAATTCAAGGAAAAAATTAAATTAGGGTTTTCTTGTTGCATTTTCAACGCTCCCTCTCAACAAGAAAGTGATTATCTGCTACTTTGATGATGCCTATGAGAAACTCGAATTTGTATCTTGAAAATGCCTTTGTAAGAATATCTTCATCTCTTTCCTCTGTAGGAATGTACTCCAACAACATGATTCTCCTCGACAAACAATCTCATAGATGGTGATATTGGATGTCAATATGCTTGGACCGATCATGAAAAACTAGATTCTTAGAGAGTTTGATACAACTTTGATTGTCATAGCAAATCACTGTAGGATCCATCTGTTGACCAAATAACCCAACAAGGATCTTCCTCATCCAAATAGCTTCATAATCTGCTTGACTAGCAACCATGTAATTTTCTTCTGCCGAAATGAGTGCAATTGATCTCTGCTTCCTGTTGTACCAAGAAACTACTGCTGACCCAATATTGAAGATTCCCCCTGATGCGCTCCTTTTATCGAATGGACTCCCTGCCCAATCTGCATCTGTGAAGACTTGAAGCTTCACTCCCTCTGTCCATCTGTACTAAATATCGAATTGAGGGGTGCCTATGAGGTATCTCAACACATGTTTAGCTTCCTTCCAATAAATTTTGGTTGGCTTAACAATGGATTGACTAAGCTGGTTAACTGTAAAACACATGTCCGGTCATGTGTTCAACAAATGCATAAGTAAACCCACAAGCTTTCTATAAATAGTAGCCTCCACTACTTCACTTTAAGTAGCAACTTCCTTCCTCCAATTACCTGCTAGAGAAGTCTCCATGGTTTTGTTGCTCTCCATGTGGAAATTATTTAGTATCTTGTTGGCATACTTGCCTCGAGAGACGAATAGTTCCTCATCTCCTTGCCATACTTCCATACCAAGAAAGTAATGCGTGAGCCCTAGGTCCATCTCGAATTCTCTTGCAAGATCCTCTTTGCAATATTTTATCAGCTTCTCATCCCCTGTTAGAATCAAATCATCGACATATAATATTATAATAAAAAAATTACCTTTAACCACAATATTGTAAAGGTTCGTATCTGCTTAACTTTTGGTGAAGCCCAACTCAATGAAATAGTTTTCAATTCTAGTGTACCAAGTACAGGATGCTTGTTTTAGTCCATACACCACTCGCTTGAGTCTACACACATGTGACTCTCTGTTTAAGGTCTCAAATCCTTCCAACTGCTCAATATAAACCTCTTCCTCAATCATACCATTGAGGAATGTTGTCTTCACATCCATCTAATGTATCTTGCATCCCATCTAAGCTGAATGTGATATAATAGATCTGATTGAAGAGTACCTTGCTACCGGAGAAAAGGTCTCATCATAATCAATTCCCTCCACCTGAGAGAAACCTCTGGCCACAAATTTGGCCTTGTGTTTCTCCACACTCCCATCGGCTACTTGGTTTACCTTGTAAATCCATATTTAACTCACCATTGACTTGTCTGTTGGTCTTGGGACCACTTCCCAAACATTTTTTCTAATAATGGAGTCATCTTCCTCAACCATGGCATCAAGCCATACTGGTTGCTACAATGCTTCTTCAAATGAGGATGGCTCAACCTATACACTCTCTCTCATCAGAGCCATGTAGCCAGTGTACCGATCTAGTGACCTCCGTTGCCTACGATGTGATGTGGGTGCTCCCACATTATCTCTAGAATCATGGATCAATTTGTCAACCTCTCTGGTGCACTTCCTTCCAACTGTGGAAGTCTCTGCATGAGTGGGTGCTTCCACTCTCTGCTCCTCTGCATGCGGCTACTCCACATCATCCTAAGGTTCCTCCTTTGGAGATAAAAGCTCCCCATTTGCATGTAACTGAAGCTCCCTCTCAAGGGAGCATCTCATGGCCTTCTCTTCATCAAAATTCACATATCTACGAATCATTGTCATCCTGTTGGATGGAAGGTGCACCTAATAGTTGTGAGGTGTATCAACGTACCCCATAAATATGCCCAACTCAGCTGTTGGCTCTAGCTTTTTCCATGAATCCTTGGTAACATGAAAATAAACTGATGAAACAAAGATCCGGAAGCATGTCACATCTGGTTTCTTACCTGAAAAAGCTTCTTCTCGTGTACTCATCCAGAGAATTTGATGAGGGCTTTTCTTACGCAAATAAATATCTATGTTGCATGCTTTAGCCCATAAGTCCAACGATAGGACCTGATCATGTAACATCGCCCATGCAACTCCCACAATACTTCTATTCTTCCTTTAAGCCACCCCATTTTGATGTGGGTTATGAGGTGTTATTAACTCCCGTCGAATGCCTTCTAATGCAAAAAAGTTCTTGAATTCATTTGACACATATTCTCCATCATTAACGCTTTTGAGAGCTTTAAATTTCTTGCTTCTATCTTTCTTGACAAGTGATTTAAATTCACAAAATTTAGCAAACATTTGATATTCTTATGCATGAAGAAAATCAAACACTTACAAGAAAAATCATCAACAAATACTACATAATACTTGTGCTTGGCCGTGGATACTATCAAGAACGGTCCACACACATCTAAGAGAACTCTATCAAGGATCACTTGCACTCGATTGTCTTTATCATGAAAAGAAGGTTTGGTGTACTTCCCCAATGTACACCCTTTGCATGTGTCTCTATGATCTAGTGTACCCTTGGGAAGTCCTGTAGAAATTTGCTACATGATCTTCAAATCTTTGTGGTGCAAGTGACCCAATCTTCTATGCCACAACTCACCGATGTCTCGACTCTACACCTTCTCTGATTTTGTGCTTAAAGAAGCACAATCTTCTACATCCAATTTGTAGAGGTTATTCACCTAAACCTCAATTTGCTTCACCTATCTTGAGGCTATATGATGAAGGAAAGCCTTTCCCTTGCTAAATATCACATCGTATCCACGATCCTCCAACATGGCAATTGAAACCAAATTCCTCTTCAAACACAGAACATACATGACATTTTTTAATGTGAGAGGAGAACCAGACTCCCTCTGAAACGTAACAATACCGATGTTGGTCATGCTATACCTCCCATCATCTCCCATCTTAATGTGCACCTAGAGGTACTTCTCCTCCAAGTCACTGAATAACTCTTTGTTTCCGGTCATATGGAATGAGGATCCACTATCTAGGTACTACACATTACCCCTCATTGATGTCACCATGCAAGTGATGAAGGTGAAATCCAATTTGAATTGTGAAGTAAGAGCTTCACCTTCAGCTCCTCCTGAGGGTTTCTTACCGACCTTCTTTTGCAGACACTTTGAGGCATAGTGTCCCAACTCATGACAATGAAAACATTTAATCTTCGACATGTCCTTCTTCTTGCCACCTTGACTGGAATTTGATTTGGAATGACATGATTTCCCCTTCCATTTCTTCGCCTTTACATATGAGTCACAGCTCTCCTCATCATCATGCTTGTATGAGGAACCATCTCTAGTGTTCCACCAAATCACTTCTTTTACCAAGTTAGACCACAATCGCTCCCACTCTGGTAGCTCCTCCCTCCCATTAACCGAGTCTGGGTAATTGTGTCAGCTCTTGGGAAGCCCTAGAAGTGCTAGGCTCACCAGACCGTCTTCAACAACTATAAGACCGACACTTCCAAGATCATCTTGACATTGGGTAAAATTAGCCAAGTTCTTCGGTATTGTGTCACCCTTCTCCATCTTGATCGTTTTGAGCTTGTACTTTAGTGCCAACTTCCTATGATCATTGCTATTTTGAAATAGGTTTTTCAAGGCCTTCCACATTGCAAATGGATTTTCCTTACCATGGAGGTTCGAGACAATATGATCTCAAACTCCTTCTAGGATAATCCTTCTCGCCTTTGCCGCACAGATTCTCCACTTTGCTAGATCTTGAAAATCAACTGGCTTAGGAATATCTTTGTCTACGAATTTCTTAAGCCCATTGTCTTCCAACACTACTTCCATCCTATCCTTCCATGCAATATAGTTTGAGCCACCCTCTTGGGAATATTCAAGTCTCAATCTGTAGAACGACATCCTGCTGGCTCTGAAGTATGATACTGCAAATTTGATTTCTCCTGCAAAATAAAAACTCATATTCTCCTCTTCTATAGTGATTTCAACTCCAATACCATGTAGAAATTCCTTGTAGATTCAAACTATAGATTGTAATATGCTAAAACAATTGACTTGAATCTACTCTACTCATCAGCAGAAATAATAAACGATTGATGAAATCACGAAGCATAAAAGAGAAAGAATTCAATCACACATAACACAATAATTTTCTGGGGAAATCCACAACTAAAAACCCATTCTATCTGTATATTACATTAATAAAAAAATATGAGAAGATTACAATGCTTTGCTCAAGCCCGAGAAACCTCTGCACTATCTCTATCTATCTCACTGCTTCCCAGACAAGCTCAAGCTAATACTTAGCCAATTCTGCTACCTGCCAAGATCTCGTTTCCTTGCACAGTTTCCATGGGAATTAACCCATATTTAATTGGAAAATTCCAAAAATATGAATTTCGCAATCCTCATAGAACTTCCTCTGATTGCATGCACCATCTATACAGTTTTGATGATTATACAACTGATAGTACACTGTCCCTGAACTCCAATCTCAAATAGGTCTTTCTTTGATATGATATGCATGAGTTATTTATGTGTGATTATCCAGTTAATTGGTTGATCACTAGTGGTTACACCCTACTAATGTAGGTTACATCCCACTATTGGATCTTCCATTAATTCCTCCATCCGTTGGAACTGGTTTAACTAACTTTAACTTAGTTAAACTGAATTAAATAATTACAACTCAAAATAAACTCAACCAAGGCTCCTAAAAAGTAGGAGACACTCTACATGACTCTAGTTAGATCCTCAACTCAAATTAACTAATCCAACTAAGTCAAAGTAACTTAGTTAACTATTACAAGTTGTCATGAGATGTGGAATTACAATTTAATTCGAGGACAAAATTAAATTAGGATTTTCTTGTTGCATTTTCAACACTCCCACTCAACAAAAAAGTGATTATCTTCTACCCCAATCTTGCCTCTGTGAAACTTGAATTTGCATCTTGATAATGCCTTTGTCAAAATATTTGCATCCCGTTCCTTTGTAGGAATGTACTCTAGCAACATGATTTTCCTCTGCACACAATCTCGTAGATGGTGATATTGGATGTCAATATGCTTGGACCGATCATGAAAAACTGGATTCTCAGAGAGTTTGATACAAATATGATTATCATAGTAAATCACCGTAGAATCCATCTACTAACTAGATAACCCAACAAGGATCTTCCTCATCCAGATAGCTTCACAATCTGCTTGACTAGCAACCATGTACTTTTCTTTTTCTGAACTAAGTGCAACTAATATCTGCTTCATGTTGTACCAAGAAACTAATGCTAACCTAATACTGAAGATTCCCCCTGATGTGCTCTTTTTATCAGATGGAATACCTGCCCAATCTGCATCTGTGAAGCCTTGAGGCTTCACTCCCCTTGTCTGTCTGTGCCAAAGACCAAACTGAGTGGTGCCTCTGAGGTATCTCAACACTTGTTTAGCTTCCTTCCAATAAAGTTTGGTTGGATTAACAATGGCTTTACTAAGATGGTTAACTGCAAAACACATGTCCGACCGTGTGTTCACCAAATGCATAAGTGAACCCACAAGATGTTTATAAATAGTAGCCTCCACTACTTCACCTGAAGTAGCATCTTCCTTCCTCCAATTACCTTCTAGAGGAGTCTCCATGGGTCTGTTTCTCTCCATGTGGAACTTCTTTAGTATCTTGCTGGCATACTTGCTTTGAGAGACAAACAGTTCCTCATCTCCTTGCCATACTTCCATACCAAGAAAGTAATGCGTGAGCCCAATGTCCTTCATCTTGAATTCTCTTGCAATATCATCTTTGAAATTTTTTTATCAACTTCTCATCACTTGTTAGAATCAAATCATTGACATATAATAATATAGTCAACAATTTACCTTTAACCACAATATGGTAAAGGTTTGCATTTGCTTCACTTTTGGTGAAGCCCAACCCAGTGAAATAGGTGTCAATTTTGGTGTACCAAGCACGTGATGCTTGTTTTAGTCCATACAACGCTCACTTGAGTCTGAACACATGCGAATCTAGGTTGAAGGTCTCAAATCCTTCCAGCTGCTCAATATACACTTCTTATTCAATCATACCATTGAGGAATGTTGTCTTCACATACATCTAATGTATCTTCCATCCCATCTACGCTGACAGTGATATAATAGACCTGATTGAAGAGTACCTTGTTATTGGAGCAAAGGTCTCATCGTAATCAATTCCCTCCACCTGAAAGAGCCCTATGGCCACAAATTTGGCCTTATATTTCTCCAGACTCCCATCTACTACTTGCTTTACTTTGTAAAGCCATATGGAACTCACCATTGACTTGTCTATTGATCTTGGGACCACTTCCCAAACATTTTTTCTGATAATGGAGTCATACTCCTCAACCATGGCATCAATCCATATTGGTTGCTACAATGCTTCCTCGAATGAGGATGGATCAACCCCTACACTCTCGCTCATTAGAGCCATGTGGCCAGTGTACCGATCTGGTGACCTTTTCTGCCCGCGATGTGCTATGGGTGCTCCCACATTCTCTCTAGCATCATGCATCAATATATCATACTCTTTGGTGCACTTCCTTCCATATGTGGAAATCTCTGCATGAGTGGGTGCTTCCACTCTCTTCTCCTCTGCATGTGGTTGCTCCACATCATCCTGAGGTTCCTCCTTTGGATCTAAAAGCTCCTCATTTGCATATAACTAAAGCTCCATCTCAAGGGAACATCTCATGGCCTTCTCTTAATCAACATTCACATCTATACAAACCACTGTTATCCTATTGGATGGAAGGTACACCCGATAGTTGTGAGGTGTATCAATGTACCCCACAAATATGCCCAACTCAACTGTTGGCTCTAGATTTTTCTATGCATTTTTGATAACATGATAGTAGACTAATGAACCAAAGATCCTGAAGCGTGCCACATCTGGTTTCTTACCTGAAAAAGATTCTTCTAGTGTACTCATCCCAAGAATTCGATGAGGGCTTCTGTTATGAAAATGAATAGTTTTGTGCATGCTTCAGCCCACAAGTCCAACGGTAGGCCCTGATCATGTAACATCGCCCATGCAACTCCCATAATATTTATGTTCTTCCTTTTAGCCACCCCATTCAGTTGTGGGTTATGAGGTGCTATTAAATCCCATCGAATGCCTTCTAATGCACAAAAGTTGTTTAATTCATTCGACACATATTCTCCACCGTTAACACTTCTGAGAGCTTTAACTTTCCTACAAGTATCTTTATCGACAAGTGCTTTAAAATCACAAAATTTAGCGAACATCTGATCTTTCTTTTGCATGAAGAAAATCCATCACTTACAAGAAAAATCATCAACAAATACTACATAATACTTGTTCTTGGCTGTGGATATTGTCGAGAACAATCCACACACATATGAGTGAACTCTATCAAGGATCGCTTGCACCTGACTGACTTTATCATGAAAGGAAGCTTTGGTGTACTTCCTTAATGTACACCCTTTGCATGTGTCTCTCTGCTCTAGTGTACCCTTGGGAAGTCCTGCAGAAATTTGTTGTATGATCATCAAAGCTCTCTGGTGCAAATGAACCAATCTTCTATGCCACAACTCACCTATGTCTCGACTCTAGTACACCTTCTATGCTTTTGTGCTCAAAGAAGCACAATCTTCTACATCTAATTTGTAAAGGTTCTTCACCCAAACCTCAATATGATTCACTTGTCCTAAGGCTATGTGATGAAGGAAAGCCTTTACCTTGCTAAATATCACATCGCATCCATGATCCTCCAACATGGTAATTAAAACCAAATTCTTCTTCAAACACGGAACATACATGAAATCTTTTAATGCAAGAGGAGAACCAGACTCCTCCTGAAAGGTAACAATACCGATGTTGGTCGCGCTATACCTCCCATCATCTCCCATCTCAATGTGCACCTGGAGGTGCTTCTCCTCCAAGTCACTGAATAACTCTTTGCTGTTGGTCATATGGAATGAGGCTCCACTATCCAGGTACCACAAACTACCCATCACCGATGTCACCATGCAAGCTGTTGTTGTTCTGTATTTTTGAGGTTGAGGGAGTAAAAACATATGACAACATCAAAACCACTTTGGAAGCTAGGATCTAGCCCTGCCAGCTTCAGAGAGGGATCTCTCTGTAAAATTTAGCTATGTTTTATGTAAATTTTAGGCTAGTTATGATTGTACTGATTGTTTGGTTTGAAAGGTTTGGTTGATTTAAGTGTTATAATTCCATTGGTCTATGGAGTCTGAAGACTTAACTGAATTTGGCATCAAATTTTAGAGAAGTTTCACAGGGCAAGCTAGGTTGCACTATTTGGATCTTTCAAAATATTAAATGGATTGTGAAATAGCAGAAAATGTAAGGTTTAGTAGAAATTAAGGAGCAATTAAGAATTCCTTAATTTGACTTCAGTAGAAAACATGAAAATTACTAACATCCAGAATAGGGTGTTCTAAATAAAAAATCCTATTCCTCATAGTTTCTGTTAAGTAATTAAGATTTTTAGAATAACAGAGAAAGAAAAACAATGTTTAAACAAATGAATAGTAGAAACACATCACCATTTGGTACACCACATGAATCCTGTGAAAGATCCCTATATTATTGATGCTCCAGTACTTTGAAAAATTACAATATGTAGAGGAAATTATATTCAGAAATCAACCCTTAATACTTCAAACAGTGAAGTATTTATACAAAATAATTACAAAAACGTTATCAAAACCGATAGTGTATTATTAGCATAATTACAAACAATAAGATTTATCTATGGCAGAAAAATAGGCCACGTAGACAGCTAGAAGGAAAGGTGGCTCTGTTTTGGTGGATTCGGTTGCTGAGTCAACTTGAAACTGTGTTGCGTTGATGTGCGGACCACTGTCTTACTGCATCCAAATTAATCTTCAATCCAGTAAATCATAAAGCTCTTCCCATCTCTTTTCATCTGGTATGGTCAATTTAATCACCCTTCGGTAAATTTCATCGACCTCTGTATTTGGAAAAAGTTGGCTTCACTGTAAAAATATGTTTTACCTCATTCTGTATGTAAATGTCATTTGAAATGGTTTCTAAAAATTCTCTTGCTGTCATAATGCACTTTATCCACGTGTTGCTTAGTTTTAATCCATCGTCCCGGTTCAAGTTATTCTTCCTTTTTTCTATTTCAATGGCTTCTTTGATTTTCCTTTTAAGATAATGGTCTTCTCTTATAATCAGTTTGACTTCTTCCATGCAGATGTAATGAGAGGAAGAATGAACATGTTCTGCTAAGGCCAATTTTGAGGTCCTTTCTCTTCTTAAGTCAGCAGTGTGTTCTTTAATTCTAATATTAAGAGACCTACCTGTTTCACCTATGTATTCCTTATCGCATGAGCAAGGAATCACATAAACACCTTTTTGAAGGTTAGGGTTTATGGGATCCTTGACTGAGTTGAATAATTGTCTAATGGTGTTAACAGGGGTGAAGGCTACATTAATGTTATGTTTATTAAGAATTTTAGTAATTTTATCAGTGGTGCCTTTTATGTATGGAAGTGAGACCTTAGGAGTTGATAAATTTTGGTCTTTGATATCCTTGTTATTCTTATTTAGGGATAGGTGCATGGCTTTCTTGATAGTATTTCTATTATAGCCATTTAGTTCAAACACTTTGTGAAGATGGCTGAGCTCATCATTTAAATGGTCAGGATCAGATATTCTGGCCGCCCTAGTGGTTAAGGTTCTAATGATGCCAATCTTCTGCTTAGGGTGGTGATGGGAATTTGCATGTAGATATCGTTCTGTATGGGTTTTCTTTCTATAGACTTGGAAACCAAGGGACCCATCTCTTTTAGTTAGAAGGATATCAAGAAAGGGAAGTTGGTTGTTATTTTCAATTTCAATAGTGAATTTTATATGGTCATAGAGACTATTTAAGTGATTGAGGAATAGGTCAAGTTTTTCTTTCCCATGAATCCACTTGGAAAATATGTCGTCTACAAACCTTTTCCATTCATTAGGGGTGTATGGAAACGACCTAAGAGCCTTTTGTTCGAAGTGTTCCATAAAGATGTTTGCAACTATGGGGGATAGAGGAGAGCCCATAGCTACACCATGAGTCTGTTCATAAATTTTACCTTTGAAACTGAAGTAGGAGGATCTTAAGCATAGCTCCAGAAGATCCACAGTTTCTTTATCAGTGATGTTTCTTATGATCTCAATAGCTTCACCAATAGGAATCATGGTATAAAGGGATACAATGTCAAAGCTGACCATTAGATCTTCATCCTTCATTTCTATGTTATTAATCCATTGAACAAAAGAATAGGAGTCTTTAATATAAGAGGGGGTATTACCAGATAGGGGTCTAAGTTTTTTGGCTAGGTGTTTTGCCAGAAGGTAAGTAGGGGAACCTATGGTATTAACTATAGGTCTGAGAGGTATGTTAGGTTTATGGACTTTAGGAGCCCCATAAATTCTAGGAATAATGGAACTATTAGGAATGATTTTCTTTTTTGTGATATCATCAAGCGATGATTCTTTGATTCTCTTAATTACTTCCCGCATGATTTTCTCACTGGGATCTTTATCAACGATTTTATAACATCCACTATTATTTAAATGTTCTTCCATTTTATTGTCATAATCAATTCTATTCATGATTACAGTTGCGTTTCCCTTATCAACCTTTAGGATGACTATGTTTTTATTTTTTCTAAGGTTGTTTAAAGCTCTTTTTTCTTCTAGGGAAATGTTAGATGGAGGAGGTTTAGAGGTTCTTAAAATTTTTGCAATATCTTGTTTGATTTCTTCACTTTTTGCTATGTCTAGGTTTTTAATAGCTACTTCAATATTACTGATGACTTCTTCCACAAGTATTTTATTAGGGGTTATGGAAAAAATTTAGACCTTTCTTCAGGATGGATTCAGTTGCATAATCTAGGTAGATGTCTGATAAGTTAATGACCTGGGCTTTATCTAAGGTCCTACTTAGATTGGGCTGTGAGGTTTGAGTTTTTAAGCTAGTGGATGGGCTGTTTGTTTGATCCACATTTATGTTCATATTTGTGTTATTTTCATTTAAATTTGATTTATTTAAATCCAATGTTTTATATCCTTGCATTTCCCTATCCTTTGTTGCTGCACTATTTATAAGACCATTGTTCACTGTTTTATACCCTTGTATTTCTCTATCCTCAATTGCTGCACTGTGTATAAGACCATTGCTGGTTGTCACATCAAGTGGAGGATGTGTTGACTGCGGATTGGGGTGAATCAGTGAGGTTTCTTGCGTATTGTTGTGCCTGATGGAGAGATCCACATTGCTTGCCACGTTGTTTACTTTCTCACAATGCGTATTACTGCTGCATATTGCCTTTCCCTGCATGTTACTGATATATACGCTGCTTTTATTTTTATTAATAACTCTGCTGTTCATTTTTGAATTGAAATGAGGAACGTTAACCTTATTAATAGTGGACAATGCAGTGGCTAATCTCTCACACTGCGTATTACTGATTCCCTGCGTGTTACTGACATATACGATATTTTTATTTTTATTAATACTTGCGCTGTTAACATTATTTATGACTTTGTTATTTATTTCTGCTATATTGTTATCATTTTGCTGCTTTTGGTAAGCTTGAGTTCTGGAGGAATCAAGATTAAAGTTCTGAGTGCGTAAACTGGAATAAGCCTGGTGTCTATGAGAGCGCGGGTTGTACTCTTCATAAACATTTAACTTTAACTTCTGGTTGTTGTCTTTAGTTAACAATTTATCAGATTTTATAAATGTAATTGCATCCAAGGATTGCCATATATCATGTCTAAGATATGAGGAAAGGTATAGATGAGAAGAAAGAAGTTTCTGGGAAGTTTTTATTAATTTTGACCTAACCCATTTAATTTCATTTCTAACTAGGGTTTCACTTAATTTTTTGAAACTGGACAGATTTCTGCCCAAGCGAAGAGGATGTTTGCAGATAGCAAATTTAGGAATTAGATTGTTGTCTCTACAATTTTTAAGAAAATTTAGATTGGAGATGAGTTTCGCTCTGGATAATCTTAATTTCTGGAATTTTGATGCGCTGTCCATCATGTCCCTTCCATGGTAGGACTTGATGTTGTTAAATAATGAATCCATACAGGTGAGGATTGTTTTATAGATGAGGAATGACCCGTTATAGAGTTTTGTGAACCCAACGTTTCAGACTACCAAGTGAGTCCATCATCAGGGGATGCGTCAATAGATATTCACCAGATTTTAATGATTTATCCAAGAGTTCTATTTAAGGTATATATAGGTTTCTAAAGAAAAGATATATGAAATTTGGTCGGCCATTATCTTGTTAATTTTTCATTTATTATTATTATTATTATTTAATTAATTTATTAATTTGTTTATTTAATTAGTTTAATTAATAAGTTAAATGAATTAATTAATTAATTTTATTATCTATTGAATTACTTATTATGTTTATTAATTTTATATAAAATTAAATATTTAAATAATTTGTTTAGTTAATTCATTACTTTGTTTAGATGATTAATTAATTTATCTAATTAATTAGTTAAAAGAATAGATTAATTAATTAATTTTATTATTTATTAATATGTTTATTAATTATTAATTTATTAATTTGACTAATTAATTAATTAATTAATGAGGTAAAGGGATAAATTAATTGATAATTTATTATTATTATTATTATTTTTTTTAATGTAAAATTAATTTTTAATTAATTTGCTTAAAAGATTCATTTGATTTGTTTGATTAATTAATTTTATTATATTATTAATATATTTATTAATTTAATTTCATGTATTTATTTCTTTGATTAATTATTTATATATTTTATTTGATTAATTTATTTTATTGATTAATTAATTTAATTAATTAATTGTTATTTAATAAATTAATAAATTAATAACTTAATTAATTAATTAATTGATGAATGAATGAATTAATTAATAACCTAATAATGAGTTATTTATTGATTTTTTAGGATTTCAAGTAAAGGTTTCCACGTGTTGCTTAGTTTTAATCCATCGTCCCGGTTCAAGTTATTCTTCCTTTTTTCTATTTCAATGGCTTCTTTGATTTTCCTTTTAAGATAGTGGTCTTCTCTTCTAACCAGTTTGACTTCTTCCATGCAGATGTAATGAGAGGAAGAATGAACATGTTCTGCTAAGGCCGATTTTGAGGTCCTTTCTCTTCTTAAGTCAGCAGTGTGTTCTTTAATTCTAATATTAAGAGACCTACCTGTTTCACCTATGTATTCCTTACCGCATGAGCAAGGAATCACATAAACACCTTTTTGAAGGTTAGGGTTTATGGGATCCTTGACTGAGTTGAATAATTGTCTAATGGTGTTAACAGGGGTGAAGGCTACATTAATGTTATGTTTATTAAGAATTTTAGTAATTTTATCAGTGGTGCCTTTTATGTATGGAAGTGAGACCTTAGGAGTTGATAAATTTTGGTCTTTGATATCCTTGGTCAAAAAATTTCTTGACTTCCAAAATAGTGGCAGTTCTGTCACTAACTCCTAATTCTTCAAGCTCATATTTAAACTTAGAATTCAGAAATCTAATAATGTTGGAGGCTTCTGTGGGCATTTCTCCAAGCTTCTCCCTTCCCTGAACAATGGTTTATGTAGCTTTTTCTATCAATTCCTTTTGCTCAAATATGATTCGGATAGATGTCCAAATATCTTTCATAGAGTCTAGAATACCCATCCAAATGGTTTCCTTGGCTTGGGCCAAGGTTTGATCAATTGAGGTATCCCTTTCTACCTTCTACAACTTCTCCAACAATCTCTATGATTTTTCCATTTCAATAATACGAGAAGCTTCAGCTTTGGATTTCTGTACTTCTAAAGATTTGAGTTGCTCTTGCAAAGTCTTGATCTCTTATGACTAGATTGACATGTTCTCCAGTGTCTTGGTCACCTGTTCAGCACTTGCAGTATGAGAGGAAGAAGTAGCTGCAGTGGCTATTCCTGTTACTGGAAGCTGAGAAATGTGTATGGCATCCAAGGGAACAATGGACATATTTTGACTTTCTTTTTTCTACTTTATCATCCTCTCCATTTCTACCTCCATTTTTCTAATCTGTATGTTTTTCTCTATAATCATCTTCATCATGTCATCCTTTTGTGCTTCATTTTCTTCAATGTCCTTGATCAAGGGGTCCTCTGTGGATGGCATCTTACGTTGCTTTCTCAATGCCGCAATGTCCAAATTCTTCTTCTTGATGATCTCTTTTGCAACATTGACATCTTTGGGATCGTATCCTATCTTTACCATCAAGTCCTCCAAAGACTTGATCATATTATCCTTGGCTAAGGAGGACACCTTCTCCATTTTCAAGTAAGTCTGGATATTGGAAAATGAAACCTGCAACTTGGAAAATGACATAACAGTATTAGTCAATGTAGAAGATATCATCTCACTAGTTTTCTTATGCCTCTCCGTTTGATCAATGGGATGAATGTCTTTGGTGCTGAACTCAAATGTAGTGCTCTTGTAGTCTGTTGTTGTTTTTAGCTGTGGGATTTGGGCTTGAAGAAAGGCCATCTACATCTTTCCATGGTCTATGTCAAAAACTGATAACAACCTTCTCTGTGAGTTGGAGGTTTGCTTCCAAAACTGATTATAGGTACTGTTTTTAAGAATCTCAGTCTTAAGCTTAATCTCTTTGTACCTATCAAAAACTGCCTTTTCCTTCTCTCCTTGGACAGTTTGGGAATCCAGCTCTGTGTCCTCCTGACCCTGTGATGAAGAAGGTCCATTAGAATATGTTACAAATTTTCTGGTTGCAGGTGGTGAGTCTGTGATTATGATGGCTGCATGCTCTTCTGTCTATTTGTCCAGATCTATCCTAGGAGTCAATTTTGTTCTCTTCGTGTAACTGATCCTGAACTCTTTGGCTTCACTACCTATTGTGGATGATGATCCCTCCTCTCTCTGTCTCTTACTTGTTTTCTCCTGAGGAGTGGGAGGCTGCAAACTGGAAGTAGAAAAGAGTTATTGTTCAGCTTCTTGTAAGGTGTTTTCTGTCCATTCCAACTGATTAGCATACTTCTCTATTTCAGGCCTTGAGGTATGAATATAGGGAGTGCTTTTATCTTCTACTCTGAGCTTTGAAATTATACCACAAGGGTCATAAGACCATGTAAAATTCAAGATAAACTTAATCTCTTTAAGCATTTTGTTTGCTTCTTCACCTGTTGTCCTGGTATTACATACAAATGGGCCCACCTGTGTCTCTATATGGAACTATGATTTCTTCTTAGCCAATACAAAATGAATGTCATCAGAATTTAACATTTGCCTGATGTATTCTAGGGAAAAAAAATCCTCATAGGGAGGAACTTAGGGAGTTTTCATGGTGCCAATTTGCAACCATAAACCCTGAATTCTGTGTAATTTTGATATAAATACCAATCTCCAGTCTTGGCTTGATCTGACAGATGTGAATTCTTTTAATATCTTAACTAATCCTGGGTTGTATTGAGCTATTAAGAATGTTCATGGCTAGGTCAATAAATTCCTCAATAAACTATTTGTAAGAAAATTCATGTTGTTCTTTCATGAGCAGTGAAGTCCAAAAGATCACTGACTACTGATTTCCTGCATCATCAAGCTTCTGCATTGCAAAATTGAACTTGTCTTCTTGATAATAAAGGAAAATGTAAATTAAAATAGAAGTGTAATTAAACACCTTCTCTGTGGAAAATTTTAGACATTGTTCATGAATGCTATCATCCAAGAATTGACTGAAATTGAATACAATAGATGGTTTACTGTCTGTGGAAAATATGGAGAGGAATCCTAAAATGGGCTCATCTACCCACTGATCAGAATAATAACCCAAAATATAAGAAATTATAGATACAATTTGTTTGGCTTGATCAGGGAAGATGGAGGAAGGATATGGAGGATTCTTCTTAGGTAATTGGGCATTCTCAGGCAAGAAGATCTCGAAAATTTTGGCTCTGGTAGCGAAATCCAACTTCTGATAAAGCTGGGTGAGGGCTTCTAGGGAGAAAGGAGCACTATTTTCCACAGGGGGAGCTAACATCATTTGGTTTATAGATTGGGCAGTAATGGTAAAGAGGATGTCACCATGTGGGGCCATGATAGCTCTTTGGGCAGGGACATAACAAGCCTGACATTTTCTGGTGAATTCAGGGGCTTGGAAGGTCAGAGGGAAGATATAATGGGGAAGGTTTGACTCCTAGAGTCCAATTTCATTAGTCTGGTGTGCATGCTTGTCTTCCAACCAACATTATAATTCTAAAAAGTCACATTCACACTGGGTTTCATTAATCTGATAATACCTATTGGCTAAAGGGATTTGATATAAATCTATGGAGGGAGGGATCAAGGGATTAACAATTTTATCTTGAGTTTTGCTCTTAGGAGGCATGATTATATTAGTGAAAGATAAGAGAAATTGAGAAAAGATCTTACTGGGAAACAGTCAGGGTAACGAATTGTCAGGGAACGGAGATAAAGAACAATTAATTTGGATACAGTTCTAGTTTAGGAAATGCTCTAAGCATAACCGTCGTATAAAAGCTGTCAATTACAAGAGATGAGCAGTAAACAGAAGGAGAGTGACATCTTCAGAGTCTTTTTAAACAATACTGTGAAAGTCCCGTTGGAAATGGCGCGGGACCGTTAAGTTTGAATGGTTACCTGGGAATTGAATTTAATGTCGAACGATTGTTTTTTGCCAGAGTGCATTTAAGTGGACAATGGCTAGGCGACGTGGCAAGAGGTGAGTGGAGGAGGTGTCATGGTGGGGACGTGGTAAAGCGGGTGAAGGGAAGGCGGTTTCAGTGGGGGTAGTGGGTGGTAAGTAGTTTCGGTCGGGGGGGGGGGGTGAAAAATTAAGTGAAGCTGCCATGTTAGGATGGGGCCCGACAGGAGAAACAACCTTTTCAGAAACCCCCCTCAACCCACCCAACGGTAAAGGCAAGATGGAGAGGGGGGGACGAAGAATGATAACGTTCGTGGATTGATTTGGGTGAGTGGATCCCGATGCCTTGACAACGCTGCTGATTAATCATATATGACATAGAATCTTTGTCCATATGCACCCTTATGTTTTGCTTTTTTGACTTAGGATAAAGGTTTAGGAATAAAATCATGAAAAAGAACTTTATCCCATTGCACCCGTTTTCCTTTTTACCATATCATTAAAACTTAGGATATAAATGGCATAGGCATATATTTATAAAAACCATCTAATTTACCTACCCTTAACTAAACTAACATTTTATTTTTTCTAAAGGGTGCACTTAGACTAGCAAACCCACATTATTTTCTTTTATACAGAATGAAAAACTATCTAAATCCTATCACTTATTTCTCCTATTGATTCAGATTAAACAGTTGAATCAATGTCATTTTCTACCTAACTACTGATTTACCAAGATTAGACTGTTTGGAAAATCTTTATTCTCTAACCTAATTTACAGAAATTTAAACATGTTTAACCATGATTACACTGTATGATTAAACAAATAACTAGTGATTGTGGCATTTTAAACAAGCTGCACACAACCTTTATTTAACAATGATAAAGAAAACTAACTATCAGTAGTGGCATTTAGACTTGCAACACTTTCAGTATTATTTCTTTTTGTTTTTCTTTTGATGGGGTTCTATTTTTCATTATTTTTCAATATTTTTGTTTTTCCTCTTTTTTTCTTATTTATACCCTCTTTTCATTTTTTATTCTTTTTTTTTTTCCTTTATTTGGAAATCATTGGTAGATTGACAATTATTTACAGTATAAGATTCCTGAGATACAATACTCAAATACCTTGAGATCCTATAAATTATAGGACCCTAATAGTGGCTCCAGCTAGGGATGACACTCTCCCTGTGAGGTGCCAAGAACATTTGATCAGTAGCCTTGAGTGTTCTATTTCAACAATATCCACACCTGATTTCCTTTGTTGTAGTACTTATGGTAACATATCAATGGAAGCTTAGGGCCTTCTCTGCGGGCTTCAACTTTTGTTAATAGGTCACCCAATCAAATATTAAAGACAATGATATTTACAATGATATATGCTAGAAAAATTCTATTGCTCAGAGAAATAGTGCTTCAACATTATGCCATTCATGGGTCCACCAACCATTTTTTTCCCATAAATGACATAAGGCCCCATCCATAGATTGTCAAATTTTCCATGCTTTCCTTTGTCCTCTCTTCTGGAATCCCACTTTAAAACTATATCACCCAGAGTGAAATCATCTACTTTTTTTCTTCTATCAAAAACCTTTTTGATACTCTCCTGGATGACTTGAGACTTATTATAGACTTCTTCCCTCGACTGCTGCAATTGGATTGTCTGATCAATTCTCGTTTGAATGTCATTTGGCTCAACCTGCAATTCCTGAATTGTCTTCATGACTGGAACTCCCAAAGAGGATGGAAAAACAACATCCATTCCATAAACCAATTGGTATGGTGACATGGCGATTGATTTCTTAGTTGTGAGCCTATCAGCCCAAAGGGCATTTATCAACTTGTTGTGCCATGACTTTTTGTTGTCGCTAACAACTTCTTAATAATGTTTACCAAACTCTTATTTGAAGATTCGGCCAACCCATTACCTTGTGGGTAATAAGTAGTTGAATGTCCCAAAGTAATATGGTATTTGTTGCAGAAATATATCATTTTCTTAGATTTAAAAGCTACAGCATGATCTGTAATGAGCTTGTTTGGACAACCAAATCTAGACAGGATATTGGTTTCTAAAAATTTGATAATAATAACATACGTGGCTAGTCTGGAAGGTGTGGCCTCAATCCATTTGGTGAAGTAGTCAGTAGCGGTGAATATCCATTTATGTTGGGCAGAGGATGGTGGATGGATTTCTCCAATGAAGTCCAATCCCCATTGTTGGAAAGGACATTCAACAGATATGGGCTTCAAAGGTAGAGGAAATAAATTTCTTTTCCCCTCAAATATTTGACATTTATGGAAAGATGTTACCTTCTTATGAACATCAGGGAAAAGAGTAGGCCAGGAGAAACTAACTCTAAGGATCTAATTAGTAGTAGTTTTCCAGTATAGATGTCCACCACAGTTACCTTCATGGAAATCCTGCATTTTTCTTTCTGCATCATCTTTCAATAGACACTTTAGTAAAATACCACCAACATATTTCCAATATAAACCATTATCTATGATGCAAAATTTCATTGCTTTTAACATTAGAAATCTAGCATTGGTCTTAGTTAAACCAGGAGGAGCATTTAAATTGAATAAAACAAAGATGAGGTCTGCATACCAAGGTGAGGTCATAAAAGTCTCATCTAATTTTGGAGTTGCCTTCTCCTCTTGATCATCTAATGTAGCTATAGAATTGATATCCAATGCATTAAAGTTAGATTCAGCCATCAATTTAGCTAATCATTGTCCTTTGATAAACTTGGTTGGCTTGATTTCCATGTCATACTCAAGAATGATGGCAATCCATTTGCCTCTTTTACCATTTGGTCCATTTTGAGTTAAAATATCCTTAACTACAACATTTGGTACACAAGAAATTATGTGAGAATGAAGGATATACACCCTGAAATCTTTAATTGCTTTAATCAATGCAAAGGCATGTTTTTCCATTATATTATATTTGAGTGCAACATCCCTCAAAGCCTTGCTAAAAAAATCAATGGGCTGTTCGAATCCATCATCATTTTTTTGTAAAGGACAGCTGCAATAGTGTGTTTAGAAGCGAATGAAAAGATTATAAAATCCTTAGTGAAATTTGGACTGATTAGGACTGGTGCTTTTGTTAATGCTTGTTTAACTTGATCAAACAATTGCCTAGCTTCAATGTTCCATCTGATTTCTGAATCTCTTTTTAGCATATTTGTTATGTTTATGAGAAGTTTTGCAAGGTTAGGGATAAACCTTCTTAGGAAGCTTATTCTACCAGTAAATGATTGAAGTTCCTTAATGTTTCTAGGATGATTGATTTTCAGAATAGCTTCAATCCTTTTAGGATCAATTTTAATACCTTCCTTAGAGATGATATGACCAAGAAGTTTTCCCTCTTCAAGGCCAAACATTGTTTTCTTAGGATTTAGTGAAATCCAAAACCTTCTACATTTCTCAAATACTCTTCTCAGATGTAACAAATGTTCTTCATTAGTTTTAGAATAAACAATAATGTCATCTAGATAGATCACAATAAACCTGCCAATTTCATCAGCAAAAGCAATATCCATTGCTCTTTGAAATGTGGCTCCAACATTCATTAACCCAAAAGGCATCTTCACATACATGAAGGTACCCCATGGAGTAGTAAAGGATGTTTTATCTTGATCATCATGGTGAACTAAAACCTGATTATAACCTGAGAAACCATCTAATAAAGAAATCCTAGAAGACCCAACTACCTTTTGTAGAATATGATCCATTTTTGGTAAAGGGTAGTTGTCTTTTAGGGAGACTTTGTTAAGGTTTCTAAAATCTATACACAATCTAATTTCACCTGTTTTCTTCCTAGTTGGCACAATATTGGAAACCCATTTAGAGTACTTAAGAGGAAGTATGATTTTAGAGTCATACATGCTTTTAATTTATTTTTCAATTAAAGGCATTAGTACAGGATTTATTCTTCGAAGTTTTTGTTTAAATGGTTTCTGATCCTCTTTAGTTGGAATTTTTTGTTGTATAATTTTTATATCGGTTCGTAGATTTCTGTGGAGTGGTTTCTGAGAGATTGAATTCGGATATTCCACAGTGTTCATCATTTTTATTTGTCGACGTTTCGAGCCTAGACCAAGACTCATCATCAGGACTGTTTATATCATATGTTTTTAGATCTTCACAGCTCCAGGCAAAAACATCATTGAATTCCTTGAATAAAGAAATGTATTTTTGTTTTTAGCAGTTGGGAGTGATTTGGACAGTTTTATGATTTGGGGATCTTTTTCAGTACCTAAATTACATTCTTCAACTACTGCTCCTGTGGGCTCAATCTCAGGCTTTTTTTCCACATCATTGAAATCAAATAATTCTTCCAGTGGAACTAGACCTCTAGGTAAAACATTATCCTTTAGCTGAAGTGTTTCAAAATCTTCTTTTTCTGGATCTATCTCAAGCAATTCTAATTTATTTAAAGCCCCAAGGGTTAGCTCAACCGGTCAAAGCAGTGCCTCGCCATACGGGAGGTCACAGGGTCGAATCTACTCGAAAGCTCTTGGGGTCAGGTCAGTACATAGGCCGCGGGGATGTGATCCCCTTCGGGGTCGATCTGCCCAGATTTACTGTGGACGTAGTGGCTACCCAATGACCAAAGGTGCCCGTGAACCACAGAGTAAAAAAAAAAAAAATCTAATTTATTTACAACTTTATCTATGGGTGTATTTACATCTGATTTTTCTAATTTCCTTTCTAGATCAGAATGTACAGCTATTTGATTTTCCACTTCATATTCCAAATCAATACTATCATCTTGAAATTCATCTTTAGATTGCAGAAAACTTTCAATTTGTTTATCACTGCCAAACACTTGCCAATACTTCATATTATCTAGTACAACTGGTCGATGTTTCACTTCCACTATATATTCTCGATTAGGGTAAGGCATTTTACAGGAGCTGGCTGAAAAAGAAAGACTATTTGGAATGATATTCTGTTTTCTAGGAATTGTAGAAAGGTCATATTCAAGAAAACTCTAGAAAATCAAGCACAACATTTCTGTATGCTCTCATTCTAGGGTGTTTGGCTGAATATTCTTGTTTAATTTTGTTCTATAATTAACTCAGCATCTCCTCGAATGGAGATCCTCTTCGAACCTAATTTTTTCAACAATTTTAATCCTAATATAAGGGCTTCATACTCTGCTATGTTATTGGTATATTGAAAATTGAGCTTGTATGAATGAACTTCAGCATGATTGTTTCCTGTGTTTACTGCCCAGAATTCCTACTCCAGAACCATCTTTGCTACAAGAGCCATCAAAATTCATGTTCCAAAGAGGTTCAGGAAGAGTTTTGGGTTCTATTGTTTGTGTTTGGTTTGGATTGGTTTTAGGAATCTCAGTTTATGCTTTGATCACCTAAGTGTTTATGTATCCATCATTATAAAGAATGAAAGAGTCTAAATCTGGGTGGACAGAATAAAGAGGATAGTTGTAAGGTTTCTCTTAACTACTCACTATGAATTTCATCTAGGTTTCCCTATATAATCTTCTTTGCTGTCCAAAAACTGGTATGGTGGCAAAGGTCATATCCATATGTAGGGTTCCTTGTAATTTTTCTCCCAATGAGCGTGACAACAACATGCCATACTTAGGGGAAATATCTGCAACCACTATATCCATTACCAGAATTTTGGCCAGAATTTGACATAAAGTAACACACAGGTCTTTGATGAGACCTAGACATCTTACTTTACTGGAATCAAAGGAATATAGGTCTTTATAGGGTCTGGTAATATCAAGTCCTAATTTCTCAATTACAGATTTAGGCATTAAGTTGTGGGAAGCCCATGAATCTAACATAGCATTATGGAGGATCTTATCAAGAATATTTAAGATAACATAGAATGGAGGAACACCCTCTTCCTGTGGTTTGCCCTCAACTTCTAGACCAAATAAGAGTTCTGTTTGGTCATCATTCAAATTAACGGAATCTGTGTTTTCCCCTATGTTTAGAGCTATCATCACTTGGGGTCTGTACATGTTTTTTTCATTAACTCTGTTAAGAGAATAGGAATTTTTAGTTTTACTAATTCATTCTCAATGTTGAACGATGTTTGAATCTTGATTAGGTTAGGAAGATCAGATTGCTCTATAATTTGTTTTGACATAGGCTCTTTTTGGTGACTGGTGGTTGGGATATCACTTTGAGTAGTTTTGGAAACATTATCAACTATATTTTTGATAGGAGTTTCTACTTTCTTTTTGCCAGAATTATCAACAGTCTTCTTGAGAGAATTGTTTGTAGTTTTCTTAGCATCAATCTTAGAGGATTTCTTAGCAGGATTTTCATAGTTCTTATTGTTGGGACTATCTGAATTCTTTTTACTCCTAAGGTTATATTTCCTGTGGAATTCCATGATGGCATTTTCAAAACCTTGTTTATATTCATCTGACTCCTTAGAATCAAGTTCGGTTTGAGCTAGGACGAAAATTTCTTGCTCCTCTTGAGTGAGGAAAAAAGTTTCATCATCATTGATTCCCATCAGATTTATTTGACTGTCATCTAAATCTTCAATAATATTACCCTCATCATTAGTATAATTTTCCTGAAAAGGAGGTTGGACCTGTTGGTCTGGACCCTTTTGTTCTCGTTGTTTGATTTGGGGAACATTCCTTCTGAAGTTTTGGTTCCTATTTTGAGGAGCATTTTGGTTTTCTCTCATTTGAACTTGATCATTTATGTTTACTCTTTGCATCATATTTTCCACTACCCTCACTAAGTTATCAATTTTATGATTAGAGGTAGAAGTGGAAGGCTCTTCTTTAATGGTAACCCTGTGTTCAGATTTTAGTTTGGCCTTCTTGGCTAAGATGTTAGCTTCAACTTTTATAGCATTGGCTTGCATTTCTTCCAAAGTTTCCAGGTCTCTCTCTCTAAGTTGATATTCCATGTCTACATCAAAACCATCAGGAAAATCAATCAAAGCTAGACTAGGTGTGTTATGTGGAATTTTTCATCTATGGATAAACACAACTTCCCTAAGTGGGTAGCTACACTTAGAAAAATAAAATAAAGAGTTTAACCTTTTCCTATAGAATAAAATAAGACAAGGGACCTACTTGTTATCTTTCACTTCCCTTTGTCTCCTTTGAATAGCTCCCGTCGCTCCTTCTCGAACTGAATCCACTCGATTAGTACCTGCAATCATAAACAGAGGACAAAAACCAATCAAAGCAAGAGATCTATCTACTATAAGAAAATGGAATCAAAAGAATTTACACATATAATCATCATACATAAAGACAAGAATATGGGAAAAGGTGTAAACAACTTTATTAAGTAGAAGGAAGGTTACAACCAAAGAAGTTCGATCCCATGTCACTCATCCAGCTTGAGTTCCATCCTTCATCACACCAAAAGCACAACACTCCGGCAGCATAACAATACTTGATTATGATCTCAAACCTCAAACCAACAATATTTCCTTACAATCTTCAAAGTCCAACCCCTGATCACTATGATGAGTGCTCAATTTATAAGGAAATGGAGGTGGTTTTGTCATAAATTGGGCATTGAATGGCTTTCCAATTTGGGAGTTAGTTTCCATGGAGGAAGGGATGAGAGGATATGAGGTTATTTGATTCATTCCCTATCCAATTTCAAGCTCATAGGAGAGGATAAGAGGTGGGAATATTCTAGAATGATCTAGAATGAAGGAATATTCCTAGAACCCTATGAAGATTTCGCTCAATCTCGCCCAGCGCAAGTCAAAGTGGGCCTAGGTGCTTTGCAGAGCAGGCTTGAATGGGCCTAAGTGCTCTACAGTGCATTTACCCCTGACCAAGGCTGTGCTAGTCCCTCAAGGAGTCATTTCAGGATGTCTTCAGGCTAGGAAACTCTCAGGAATGATGGCATTCAATGTGGTGACTTGTCTAGGGCATGTAGCAACTGAATTAGGGTTTGATGAGCCCTAATAGTACTGATATAAATGTTGGGAGTGATGTGCCCAAATAGACTTGTAACAGCTGCCCCCTAAAGCATGAAGTCGAAAATGATAATGTCGAGTGATATGCTTTACGATGTGATGAGGAGGAACTGAAGCAAATGGTGGCCTGCATCAATTACAATACATAATATCATGATATTTTGGATTTTTCATGAATCACTGAGGGAAGGCATACCCATGCTCAGCATATAAAATTTTCATTACATGTACATAAATCAAATAATCGTCTACAAATATAGACCCATGATAGGATGACCATTTGTGTAAATCCATCGTACATATGACTTAGTACTCTCCTGAAATCACAACCCGGATGGATGAAACTAGATCCGGGGTCTTCTATCTCGTTCAATCATTTCTCAAGTACGAGTCTAACCATGTGAATATGTGATATGAAGTCAAACATGGGAAGACATCGTCTAATTACCAACCAATGATGTAAACTGTTAACAGACGCAAGAAAAATCACCGATAATGATAATGATCCTCAAGGTACTGCAATACATTCTGCATGGTGTAAATAGATGTTTTGATGTCGAACACCATACAAAGTATTTCAGTCGAAGGCCAGTGATGTCAACCTGTCACCAAAAGTGAGAAACTTTCCATTGATGTATGCAAGCCTGTTTTGGGAAGTTTTAGTGTCTTTGGATAAACGCCTAATCCCCTAGACTAGTAGCTAAGTCTAGAACAACAGTGCAAAGCATTCTCTACTTTTTCTATAACCAATAGATTAAACAAGACAATAACAAAACCTACCTGAAGCTTTCACTTACTCCTTATCTCCCTTGACCAATTCTGTCGCTCCTTTCCGTACTTAATCCACTTGAAAAGTACCTGCACACAGACAAAAGACAAAAACCGATCAAAGAATATGATAATGATCTATTGATTAAACATAGAATGGAATTAGGTACATAATACACATAAAAAGCATCAATGAACAATACAAAACATATGGAAAAATATTTGAATAGTTTATTAGTAAAAGGAAGAGTTACAACCCAATTTTCTTGATTCAGTGTCACTCCTCCAGTTCAATCCCATCCTCTCCTCATAACAAGCAAGACATTTTGACATCATTACAATATTTGGAACCAACTCAAGTCTCATACTAACAACATCTCCCTATAATTCAATGATTTCCAGCCCCTGATCACTTAGATGAGTGGTCTTTTTATAGGTGAATGAAGGAAGTTATGCCATAAATGGTGATAATGAATGCCCTCCCAAACTTAGAATTTAGTTCCATGGAGGAAGGGATAAAGGGATTGATGTTCCTTAACTCCATACCTCATCCAAATTCGAGCTCAAAGGAGTAGATAAACTTGGGAAACTTCTAGATGCATCCAATGGATAAGAATATTCCCAAACCCCAATGCAATTTTGCTCAAATTCGCCCAGCGCAGGCCAAAGAGGGCTCAAGTGTGCTGCATAGCACCCTATCAGTGTATGGACTGCATTGCAGTGCACCCTAATGAAGGCCTGCCTGCGTTGATCTTCTTAGAGGCAGTTTTTGGATGATTTCAGTCATGGAACTTCTTGGGAAGCTAGGCATTCTGATGGTTGACTTCTTTAGGGCATGTAACAACTGAATTAGGGTTTGATGGGCCCTAATAGTATTGATCTGTAGGTTGGGGTTGATGTGCCAAAATGGATCTGTAACAGTTTCCCCCTAAAGCATGAAGTCGTAAATATATATGTCGAGTGAAATGCTTTATCATGTGGAGAGGAGGTTTCGAAGCGGAAGGTGACCTGCATCAATTACAATACATATATCATGATAATTTGATTTTTTCTCATGAAATCGCTGAGGAAGGCATACCCATGCTCAGCATATAAACTTTCATTACATGTACATAAATCAGATAGTTGTCTACATATATAGACTCATGTTTCTACAGATATAGACCCATGATTAGGATGACCATCTGTGTAAGGCCATTGTACATTTGATTTAGTACTCCTGAAAATATTGCAACCCTCGGATGGATGAAACTAGATCCAGGGTCTTCAATCTCATTCAATATTTCGCTCAAGTACAAGTCTAACCATGTGAATAGATGATCTGAAGTTGAACATGGGAAGACATCGTCTAATTACCAGCCAATGATGTAAGCTGTTAACAAACGCGAGAGGAATCACCGATAATGATAATGACCCTCAAGGTACTACAATACATTTCACATGGTGTGAAATAAATGATTTGATGTCGAACACCATACAAAGTATTTTGGTCGAAGGCTAGTGATGTCAACCTATCACCGGAAGTGAGAAACCTGCCATTGATGTATGCAAGCCTCAAGGTACTGAAGGGTGTTTTTCTAAGTCAAATTCTTGGATAATGTGCTGATGTCGACAAGAAGCAACTCGTCGTAGGAGGGCCTTGATGTATCCCACATCAACGACATGAAACGAGGTAAATGATTTTGGAGATGAAAAATCGATTGACGACAGAAAGTTCAGGAATGACGGTCATGAAAATGAAGGTTTACGGTATTGCAAAAGATGAAGTTTGAACTGAATGACTTCTCTTGAACATGTCGATGACACTAAGATGAATTGGTAGAATTGACCCAAAACAAAGTAATGGATGGTATGATAGACCAACAGTGTGATAACCATCAAGCTGAATGACCCAACCCACATAGTCACGGTGATGAGGTGAAAGTTTCATGTTCAAGAGCGACTTGCTACCATAAAGTGTTTTCCCCTTTTTCCAATTTTAATACCCAGTCATCGCTGACCAGTACCTCTTATTTTTAATCAAGCTTGAGGAGGATAACATATGCTTGTTGTATAATTTCACCCTTCGGGTGAGTCCATCGCTATTTGATGTTTTAACGAATCTAGCAAAGGTGAAACTGGGTCTTGTCTAGATGGACAAGTTTGTCGCCATTTGATGTTTTTAACGAGTTTAATGACAAAGATAAATCAATCCTTTTCATGTTTAGAGAGTTTGAAAAGGGACGAAAAGGAAACTCCAAAAGTTATTTTTCATAGATTAATCTCTCAAGTTCAAAAAACGTAAAATAATACAAGAGAGATATCATTTCCAATCCGTTAACGAGCCGGAAAGGACAAGCGCTCAACAACCTTTTCATGTTTAGAGAGTCTGAAAAGAGCTTAAAGAGGACTCCACTTTGAGGAACGAGTGGTGTCTAGGATAGCAACTGGTTCCAGTGATGTTGGAACTTCTCAAAACATGTTGATTTATGTGAAGAGGCTGGCTAATAAGACCACTCATTGCAATTGTTCCTCAAAAAGGGTAAAACAACCAAGTGAAAGCGTATGATTGGCTAAAGAGATGGTGGTGATGGAATGAAACAACCAAGGCTCATCTGACTAAAGAGGCTGATAGAATGGCAATCACGAGGGTTAAAATGGATATGGGTTCATTTTTACACAATATTGAACCATAGGGAACTATGCTTGGATTCAGTTTCATGTTTACACAAGCTTGAAATGAAAAACTATGCTTGGATTCAGTTTCATTTTTACACAAGCTTAAAACGAAAAACTATGCTTGGATTTAGTTTCACTTTTACACAAGCTTAAAACGAAGAACTATGCTTGAATAAAGTTTCATTTTTACACAAGCTTGAAATGAAGAACTATGCTTGAGATTGGTTTACATGCCCCCATCATGATGAAAAGGAGCATCTTCTATAACCAGATGGAAGTCACTGCAGTGAAGCAGGACGGTTATCCAACACCTTTTGACTTCATCTAGATAGGGACAAAGGTGAATGGGGTGATTCCCTTCACATAACCTACAGGGAAACTTAACTTTACCACTAGGTGCATGCCCTCTAAACTTCATTACATTCACCTAAGTAGCTACTCGTGGCTATCAGGTGGATGGAATGAAGGTTCTTTTACGAGATCAAGTGAAAGACTCGACTGGGATTTTACGAGATCTAATCAAAGACTCGACTTGGAACTTTGCTCCAGGGGACCTTGTTTCATTTTTTAACGAGCTTGACACAAGACAAGGAACTCTGCTCATATTCCTTGTTTCATTTTTTAACGAGCTTGACACAAGACAAGGAACTATGCTCATATTACTTGTTTCATTTTTTTAACGAGGTTGACACAAGACAAGGAACTATCCTCATGGGAGCTGTTTCATTTTTTAACGAGGTTGACACAGTAAAAGAACTATCCTCATATTCCTTGTTTCATTTTTTAACGAGGTTGACACAAGACAAGGAACTATCCTCATGGGAGCTATTTCATTTTTTAACGAGGTTGACACAATAAAATAGCTATCCTCATCTTCTTTGTTTCATTTTTTAACGAGGTTGACACAAGACAAGGGACTATCCTCATGGGAGTTGTTTCATTTTTTAACGAGGTTGCCATAGTAAAAGAACTATCCTCATCTTCCTTGTTTCATTTTTTAACGAGGTTGACATCCTCATACCCCTTGTTTCATTTTTTAATGAGGTTGACACAAGACAAGGAACTATCCTCATATTCGATCACAACTCATAAGTGGTCATGAAGGAGAGATCTGGTTCCAATGCCACCAATACATGATGTACAACATCACTGAATTGATTGTCAGTTGATGTAGGTATGGAATAGGTTGCCACATAATTAACCCATGGCGGGGAGGATACCATTGGTACAAATGGACCAATTAGGGAAGATGGTTGACTGGGAGCCATATTTGGACCGGGAAATGAAAGATGGTCAACAATGACAATTCTGGCTTCATGTGGGAAACAAATCACTGGAAAGAGTGTTGAAACAATAGCTCCCATGTCATGAACATAGTCACGCCCAAGAAGTAAATTGTAATCTAAAGGGCCTGGGACTACCATCACGTTCAGATAAATGATTTTTCCAGCCAAAGTAATAGGCAACTAAGGAAGGATCCCTAATGGTCGTCTGGTTCCTCTGTTAAAAGCCAATAGATTCTAGGTAACAGGCACAAGCGATGGCGAATCAAGCGCTTGCCAAGCAGTTGAGGAAGGATACTCATAGATGCACCTTCATCTATAATAGTGCTAGATACAATCATATTACAATCCTGTACTATGATCTGGAAAGGTACGTAAGAAGGAAGACAGAATCCTGCCAGTCGGTTCCAATCAAAGGACGTGACTAGACTACTTGGAGGGGGTACCGTAAGAATGGGAGAATTAACTAACCCTTGAGTTACGAGAATGGGAGGATTTTCCTCCTGTCTTGATGGAACAGGTGGATTATCTCCAAGCTCATTAGAATCTGAATAAACAAAAAGAACTTGAGTGGTATCATATTCACTCTCTTCGGGAAAGGTACGATTAACTAAAGGTGAAATCAGGTCAACTGTTACCCCGACCTGTCGATTTGGGTCGGGTATAGACTTGTAGGATTCACTTTTAGAGAGAGTGGGTTTAAACGACGGTTGATTTGAGTCAGCCAATTCATCAACTAGTCAAGAATTAAGGGAGAGTCTCCTGTAACCAGATGGAAGTTGTTGCGGTAATGCAGGACGATTATCCAACACTTTTTTGGCCTCATCCAGATAGGAAAAAAGGTGAATGGGGTGATTCCCTTCACATAACCTATTAGTGTCAGTCTTTCCAGCCTTCCTCCAGTGATCAAATATGCTCTTACAAAGTGGTCTCAGAGTGTCAAGGTCAAATTTTGTCATTTCAGTGAGTCTTCAAGCAAAATTTGGTCACTAGGCATTAGGTCTAGGGTTTGCTTTCACTCCTTTCAAAATTGCCCAAATGTCGGTCCATGTCATCATTCAGCTGAGCCTATCATCATTCATAGGGTTGTCCTCATCATGTCATGTTCCATTGGGTCATTTTACACCTTGTTCATGCTTCAGTTGCGCCTAGGCAAGGTTCATTTCCCTCTCCTAGGGTTTTGAAGGCAATTTCTCTTGGATGGTCAAATCATTAGCAAAACTTGTATCCAGATGTTCATACACCTTCCCCTATCCTTCATGTACCTTATCAAACACTTCCCATCTCTGAGATCCCGCAAATTCCTCATTTTCGCACAAACCCTAGTTTCTTGCTACAACTTGGCAATTTTCTAGGTTGGGCCTGTGTTTTGCCCTTTTGACCCCTTCCTTCCTCCACTCACTAATCTCTGAGATTTCTCTTTCCCTGCTTCCTAACATCCCTCCCTACTTCCAAAATTTTTTTCAGAATTTAGAAGCCCCTCATCCCCTTCATTTCCACAAAATTCCTTGTTTCACACATCGGGATAAGTTTCACACAAAAGATATTTCAGAGCAATCAAAGATGAATTTTGGAAAACTGAGAGAGATTGTTTTCCACAACATACCAAAGAAGAAAAGCCTCCCTCACTTTTTACACAGGTGTCATGGTTTTAGGGAAATGTCAAAAATATCGTTGCCTCAGAAGAATCGAATGCACCTCTGAAGTGACCTTGGGACAATCCAGTTTTCTCCTAGCTTGGTTGGCCAAATGACTTTCATGATGAGTCAAATGATAACTAGACACAAAGAGCTTTCCAATGCGCTATCATGAGCTCAATTTGGAGTTGAGGAAGGCATTCCAAAGTTGACTGCAACAGCACTCTGCCTTGAGGCAGCCTCATTTGGCACATTTTGACCAGTCTTGGGAGATTTGATTTTTGACAAGGCAAATGAACTCCAAATTGAAACATTCTAGTTGGGTTGGAAAGTAGACTCAAAGAAATTTCCAAAGAGCTATCTTGCGCCCAATTTGGACATCGTTAAGGCCTCCAAAAAGCATCTGAAAGTCGCGCTACGCGTAGGGCTCAGGCGCGCTACGCATCAGGGTTTTGGCTCAACGCGTAGCGCGCCACGCGCTACCCTTAAGTTGGGGAGGTCCATTTCACAAAAACTCAGAATTTTTGGATTTTTCATGACAAATTACACTTGCTCAGCCACTGCCAATACATTTCATCAAGTTTTGGGCCCCCAAAAGGTAAAAAAAACATGCAAAAAATGACCTCACTGCCCCTTTTTGGACACACAGGAAGTAGTCTTGGGAGATTTCATTTTGGAGGGGTAAATGGGCACCAATTGAGAAATTCCACTTAGGTTGGAAAGTAGACATCCAAAACTTTCTAGCACGACCACCTGAGCCTCATTTAGATGCCGGGAAGTGCCCCGAAAGTGGGCTGAAAGGCGTGCTATGGCGCGCTACGCATCAGGGAAATTTTCCAGTTTTTCATCTACAGCACAGGATAACGCAGCTATTTGACCAGTTTTGACTTTTTATGGGATTTTTCACCCTCTTTGATGTAATTAATGTATTTTAATGTTGACATGACACTTTTTTACCTATTCTAGAAGATTCATTCATAAATAGCAAAAAATTAATGAATGAATTGGTTTCCTAGCTTATAGAGGCAAGTTGTTTTGACTGCCTAGATTATAGTGCTTTGTTTAGAATTGGTTGAAACAGCTCCTAGGATGATGAGCTCGACCCCTAGAGGCAAGGGAATGTGTTAGCTTGCCTATATTATGTATTTTCTTAGTCATTTTCATGGTTGGACTCTTGAGGATAAGCTTAGACTGTATTACTCTTTGTATCTCTGCAATTTTGGCAAAGGAAAGACCAGGGTTTTGCAGCACTATTTGGGATTCCTGTGGTGATTTGTGTTGATGGTGTATTTCTCTCATGTACTTGTAAGTTTGTTATGTGTATCATTTTCCTACTCTTATATTCTGCAAATTAAGTAAATGAAGTGTTAAGGTAGAATTCATGGTTTCTATGCTCTGCCTTTAAATTTGCTTAATATCTATTTTTCATCTGTTTAAGGAGAAATCCTGATGGTTTCTTGCTCTCCTTAGCTCCTCACCAGTCATACCTATCCATTCACTTCCTTCAAAGGCATCAAGACAATCTCCTACCTTGCCCCAAAAAGACCTCTGCAAAAACTGTGTCTCATCCCCGCACCCAAAATTGCTGTGCTCAGTTTTCCAACAAAACCCTAAAAATTTGAAATCAAATTTTCCCTATCAGTTTACTAGCCTAAAATTAGTGTTATTTATTGGTCATCTCAGCCCTTTGAAGACCTCTTGCCAAGATAGACCCGAGAGAGCCCTCTCCTGTCCTCGTAGGGCTAGCTACGAGGCTAAGTGGTTTGATGTTGCCTTGGATTTTCCTTCCTCAGCCTGAGGCCAAATTCGAGCGCTAACATATTGGCGACCATACTGGGGAAGAAAAAATGGTTTGCTGGTTGATGTCATTTGTTTTATAAGCTATAGACGGAGCCTGAAGTTATGCCAGGTAGCCTTCGAAATGCTTTTGCTATGCATAAGCGAAAGTAGATAAACGCTGCTTCAGTCAATCTCCGGTCTAGCTTGTAAACGTGACATCTAACTTCTTAATTACCCCAGTACATGTATCAAGTTCAGATTTGATTGTTGATGGGGGACAACGATCAGACACTGGAAAGGCTGAAATCATTCACCTGGCGACTCTAAATCATTTTCGAGATCAGATCCAAAGACTCCATTGGAGGATGATCCCGACCAACAAAAACATGGAAGGACAACATGGACAGATCAGGTATTCAAGTTGGAATTTCATCCAAGACATTTTGTTCTTTGTCATAAATTATTTCTTCTCTTTTCCCAAGAATGTCAAGAAGGCTTTGCAAAGTATAGTATGCTTGAGAAAAGATCCCAAGCCTGCAGTTGATTCTTTCCCTTTGAAGATTGTGAATACCAAAGATTTGCATACCTTTGAGCTTGATCAAGACCTTTCTTCTAAATTTTGTGATGACCATCTTCAGATTGATGAAACTCAAAAGACCAAGATCGATTCTATACCTGCTGTACATACCCCTACACCTTGTAAAATTCCAGATCGGTATAAACCTCTTGTTTTACCTTCTGTTCTTCATGCTTTCCCCAAAAATTATGATCTATACCTGCCGAGGTTTGATGGTGAATGTAAGAATGTCAACGCTGAGCAACATGTGCAGAATTTTGAGTCTTTTCTAGACCTTTTTGAAGTTGATAGCGAAGATGTTAGTATAAGGCTTTTTGCTCTTTCTTTGCAAGCCAAAGTGAAGAGTTGGTTCAAAGCCCTGCCTAATGCAAGCATTTCAGATCTCCAACAGTTTGTCAAAGTTTTTCTCGACAGGTGGATGATCGGGCAGAACCTTTTCTTGATTGTAGAAGAGTATAACCAGCTGAAAAGATTGCCAGGGGAGACAGTACAATAGTTTTCAGCCAGATTTAACCAAGTTTATTATTCGATGCCAGTTGATATAAGGCCTACTCCTAGATCAGCTCTCTTGCACTATCCGGGTGCCTTTAATCCGAAGATGGAGTTTCAGCTAAGAGAAAGGGATATTGCAACACTTCACGAGATGCAAACAGTGCAGTAAATGTAGAGGCACATCTGCTGATTTGAAGGGCAAGAATGAAGGAAGAAGAGATGAAAAACATAGATCCGGAAGAATCAACATCTCTAGAGGTGAAACTTGACATTTTGGTAAGTGCCATGGAAAGGATGATGGAGAAGGTCACCGCAAGAAATGCATATGATGTTCAAACCCATGGCTTGCTGATTGAAGAAGAACAAGTTGCTGATCCAAAACATTTTGTTTCTGATCCCAGTTGTCATAGTGATTGTTTTATAGATCATTGTGAAGAAGAAAGAACTGTTGATATGACCTGCATGCTTGATGATATTTTTATACTGATGATTTGCCTCAGTTTGATCAGTATGATGATGATTATGTTCTCCAAACAAAAGCTAATCTTACAAACAATCAACAGCTAGTTTGTGGAGAAGAGGTTCACTTACAGCAGCTCGAGTGCAATGATCAAATGATGCATATCAGCTATGACATTGATGAGGAAAGTGCAGTAAAGTTTGAAGTAAGTGAAGGATCTTTGCCTTTTTGTTTGATTCGTTTCAGTTAATCAGAGATAACTACCATGCAATCAGAAATCAAATGTCAACAAGTCTTGTTTTGGATCATCTTGAGAGCAATGAAAATTCTGTTCAAGACTTCTCATATTCAGATTTGCAACCGCCGAAAGCCATTGATTGTCAAGTTGTAGCTGAAGACTTGGAAGTGGACACACATGGTTTAATGATTCAAGGTGACTCCGTACCATTCTGTTTTGAAACATTTCAGTTTTTGAAGGGTAGATTGCATAGTAAATCTTCAATGAACAGCCTATAACAAATCAGCAATCTCTCAGTGTTAATGTTGAGGATGAGACAGATAACAAAATTCTTGAGTAGCCTGTAGCATCAGATTTGCAGCCACCAAATGAAATTGAAGGGCAGATTACAGATGAAGTTGTGGAAGACGAAATACATGATTTGATGATGCAAGAAGATTCTATACCCTTTTGTTTCGAAACATTTCAGTTTATAAGGCAGAATCTTCGTAAAATCTCTCAAGAAAAAGATGAACAACTAGAAGGATGTCATACATTTTCAATGGATACATTACAACAGTCTTTTCAAGTTTTTCATGATCCAATAGCTGATGTTTTGGATGAGGTTTGCAGTCAAAGTCTTTCTCCATTGACTACATGTGAGCTTGAAACATGTGCTGATATGAAATTGATCCGGCAGCCGGTTTCTTTCTCATTTTCAGCAGAGGTCTCGTCACAAGGCTCAGATCAAAGTTTGCATTCATGGTATGAGGAAAAGAGAAGTAATCCATTGGATGAGCTAAGTCCCAGTGTGCATGAACTTCAAGATCCTTATGCAGTGCTTTTGGAGGCGGATAGAGAATTCATATCATTCAACGGATCTGTTTCTAAGTTATCATGGGAGTTGCCGTTCATTAGTTCTCTCTTGTTGTTCATAAGTGAGCACTTGTGGAGATTTCAACCAGCAGACGGGATACTTACTTGGTTGCATTGGTTGTTTCATTTCACTTGATCAGGTGATGATTGAGACTGTTAGAGTAGGTTTTGATGAATAAGCTCCACTTTGAGCATCATTTCCAGTTTGTCGGTTGTGTTTAAGTATTGAGTCAGTTTTTAGTTGAGTGAGAGTCAATTTGTGTCATCCGAGTCATAAATTTTCAGTCATGCATTTTAGTTTGAGTTTTTGACTCCATTGCCCAATGGATAAGGCGCTGGTATGCTCTCCCAAAGATCTGCCGTTCTTGGCACCTCCAAGGAGCTACCATCCCCATTGGAGCCAATGTTAGTGTCAGTCTTTCCAGCCTTCCTCCAGTGATCAAATATGCTCTTACAAAGTGGTCTCAGAGTGTCAAGGTCAAATTTTTGTCATTTCAGTGAGTCTTCAAGCAAAATTTGGTCACTAGGTATTAGGTCTAGGGTTTGCTTTCACTCCTTTCAAAATTGCCCAAATGTCGGTCCATGTCATCATTCAGCTGAGCCTATCATCATTCATAGGGTTGTCCTCATCATGTCATGTTCCATTGGGTCATTTTACACCTTGTTCATGCTTCAGTTGCGCCTAGGCAAGGTTCATTTGCCTCTCCTAGGGTTTTGAAGGCAATTTCTCTTGGATGGTCAAATCATTAGCAAAACTTGTATCCAGATGTTCATACACCTTCCCCTATCCTTCATGTACCTTATCAAACACTTCCCATCTCTGAGATCCCACAAATTCCTCATTTTCGCACAAACCCTAGTTTCTTGCTACAACTTGGCAATTTTCTAGGTTGGGCCTGTGTTTTTCCCCTTTTGGACCCCTTCCCCTCACTCAATCTCTAATATTCCACTTTCCCCTGCTTCCTAACATCCCTCCCTACTTCCAAAAATTTCCTCAAGAATTTAGAAGCCCCTCATCCCCTTCATTTCGCTTCATTTCCACAAAATTCCTTGTTTCACACATCGGGATAAGTTTCACTCAAAAGATGTTTCAGAGAAATAAAAGATGAATTTTGGAAAACTGAGAGAGGTTTTTGTCCACAACATAACAAAGAAGAAAAAACTCCCCAATATTTACACATGTGTCATGGTTTTATAGAAATGTCAAAAATATCGTTGCCTCAGGAGAATCGAATGCACCTCTGAAGTGACCTTGGGAAAATCAAGTTTTCTCCTAGCTTGGTTGGCCAAATGACTTTCTTGATGAGTCAAATGATAACTAGACACAAATATATTTCCAATGAGCTATCATGAGCTCAATTTGGAGTTGAGGAAGGCATTCCAAAGTTGACTGCAATAGCACTCTGCCTTGAGGCAGCCTCATTTGGCACATTTTGACCAGTCTTGGAGATTTGATTTTTGACAAGGAAAATGAACTCCAAATTGAAAAATTCCAGTTGGGTTGGAAAGTAGACTCAAATAAATTTCCAACTAGATATCTTGTGCCAATTTGGATATAGGGAAGTCCTCCAAAAAGCATCTGAAAGTCGCGCTACGCGTAGGGCTCAGGCGCGCTACGCATCAGGGTTTGGCTCAACGCGTAGCGCGCTGCGCGCTACCCTTAAGTTGGGGAGGTCCATTTCACAAAAAACTCAGAATTTTTGGATGTTTCATGAGAAATTACACTTTCTCAGCCACTTCCAAG